>CM034005.1:4640469-4827376 GCA_019603395.1 Cyrtorhinus lividipennis
CAGCAGCGTCTAGCGCCAACAAAGGAGAGGGATCTCTGAATCACATTGAAACTGACTGCCCAACTGGTAGGTGAACCTCAAGCTTGGAAAAACATATGGCAAGTACTGCCTCTAGCCGGGCATGAATGACCTGCACTCCTTCGCATACCGTTGCCGCTCCCAGAGCTACATTCCAATGGCACTGCAGCTCAATGGCCATTTCTTCGGCTTTTCTACAAACGCTGCGGAGTATGGCTCACCGTCAGCGCCACATCAGCCCGCTTTTGGGGTCTTTCCCCAATACTTTTTAGAATGACTTTTCACTATTCCCAGTCTGCAATCATCTGGTTGGCCTGTTCTCGGGCTTTTGTTGTCTCTTCCCACCGTAGAGCTTCTTTCTCTGACGTGGCTCCTGTCCTTTTCTATCTTGTTCTCCCGAACAATAGCATTATTGACCCCCTCCTCCAACTACCAGACCACTTTAAACTGAATCGTTGTACAGAGGACTTTTCACCAGTTTTCTCTCCACTCATGGAGTTTGGGTTCTAATAGCGAAGTATTAATATTCTTCTTCGAGGCATGTGACGGAGATCGCGATTATTCGAAATGTCGAAAACCCATGTAGTGAACATAAATTGAACAGGGTAGGTGGAAATGTTGAAACGCTGTTGGTCCAAAGTTGTTACTACATTATATTACATGTATAATGACGTCAAGAGAACTAACTTTGGAAAACGGTCGTCGGAGTTTCACGAGAGAAGGATGCCTTCCATTTCGCGGTTTGGAAGAGATTACGGAGCTCGAATTAGTTTTTGCGTATATCCGAGAGAAGAGGATTTATATAGGATTAATGCTTACCCGAGTTTTGGCTTTGACTTGGAATTACAACGGTCACTCAGAGTTTAGCGGATTAAAGTAGATTTTTTTCTCTTTTAGAAAACTTAGTTCGGAGTCATTCTCGACGTACAAGACGAGAATAGTATCGATACATCAGAGGTGTTTTCGTTCGAGAAACAAAGATTTAACATACCTACTGCGAGCCAGCGAGAAAGGAGATGGAAGAAGATATAATTCACTCACTAACATAACACGGAGAGTGAAAAGAGGATAGCCAAAGCGATCTCAAGCTTAAATACTTATCAGTGGATGTTGGATGTTCAGAGTGGCTTTTCTGGTTAAGGACCTTATCGTCAACGGCCAAGATGGCGATGGGTAGGGAGAAGGTTCGATTGGGAGACTCAGAGACGCCAGTATTGAGTAAGTGAAGGCTTTTTATGAAGTTGGGTGGTGATGAGATCAAAAAAAGGTGACACAGGACGTTGAGACAGGATCGCGATTGCTCTGAGAGCAGTTCAGTTGACCCTGTCACAAAAATTTCATCCTAGTTCAAAAAGTTCACTCTAACGGTATCAATAATTTTATTTCTACAGTAATTGAAGGGAGTTAAAGCCGTTTGACTGAGACCAGGTAGAAAACAAGAAAACAATCTTGATATTGAAAAATGCAGGATTTTCAGTTGATTGAAAAAAGAGGGGAAAAATCTAAAGGGCACTTTTTGGTAGGTTATTCCTTGAATAATCAACCTATGTATTCATGCAAGAAGTCAATCTCTCCGATTCTGGCCAACAATTGTTTCAAAAATCAAATCAAAATAAGCAAATGTCCCTCCGCCGTCCAGGCCGATTTTGGCAGTAGTAAATGTTTTTTTAATCTGGAATTTCGGGGCCATTTCCCAATTCCGGCTCCCTTTTCCTCAAAACTTTTCAGCCCGATCGCTCGACGGGGTCAAAATGTGTATTTTGAAAAGTGGATTTTCGAGATTTTTGGCAATCTAGGTGTGTGGGGTATTATTTTCCACTAAATTTTAAACGCTGGATCAATTGGAATGCGTCTCTATGCTCCTGGTCTGAGGAAAACCAACCCCTCTGAAAGAATTTGCAGCGTTTTTCGTCTCTTCGTTTCATAACTAGGTGCATTCTCTTTCTATGATCCTTTTTTCCCACAGGGCAAGATCAATAATGAAGTGTAAACCGTTGTAAAACAATTTGGGAGGATTATCCATTCGAATTGGTGTTGGTTGTGTATTTTCTATGTTCTCGGCGCTCTGAGATTGGTCTGACGGTATTTCTCCAGGGGTAGGTCTGTGGTTGGATCCTGGTTTCCAATCATCTGACTGGTTAGGCGTACTACTGCGGCAGTATCTTTTTAGAATCAGAATGTAGCCATGAATGTAGCCTCCGTATTAACATAGCCCTAACACCAGAGTCATGTGAAAATTGTTCGAAGAAATCGTCACCTTACCACTTTTGACGCACATGAATCTGGCTTCAGCTTACCTGGAACAAACATTTAAAAGTTTAGTTAATAATATCGTCTAAGCGAATGGTCATCAGGGTGAATGAAGACAAGAGCAGCTCAAGTTTCAATGGGATATCTACAAGTTAAAACGGCAACCTGGAGTTTTAAAGCACTCGATGGGACCACATTGAATATTCCCGTCTACCTCATCACAAGTTGGTTTCCCCTTCCTGCGGAGAACCACTTGAAAGCCCCACTCGGGACCGACGTTGAACGTATACAGACGACGGTCCGTAACCGTAATACATTCATAACGGGTTAAGATTTCGACAGGTGACGAAGGAGGGACGCTTTTCAAGGTGACATTTTCGGGTGGTCGGTTTGGTTGTCCAGTAACTGGTTGCTGAAAGCTCTCGAATCGATACGTTACTCTATTAAGCGATCCTCGAGGTTGCAATATGATGATCGTATTCATCGTGTCCAACTTTAGTCCAAAACTGGAGAAAAGCATGGACAGGCGGTTTTCAACTGGAAGATGACCATAGATCAAAAGCAGAAAATCAAGAGCAAAAACAATTTAATAGCACGAAAATCATTGCACAGCTCTTATCCTTGTTGATGCATCACCGCATTTTCTGCAGTTCTTGGCCAAAGTGTTATTGTCGATGAAGAAAAACACAAAACACAAGTATCTTACGTATGAAAATATTCGATAAATCCATTAACTTCATCTTCTACAGAGCGAAATGGGGGCACCAGGAGTGTGCAAAGGTTCTAAGCTACCAATGTTGCGCAAATCGTGGATTATGGTTGTTTTTGAGTACCCCGCTTCAGGTTCAATAATTCTTTTGCTCCTCGTTGTTACTGGCTGTTTGCAATAGCATGTTCGCTTCCGTGGCAACTTTGGCCTTGTGTCCAGCAAAAGCATCTCCAAGACATGTTGCCTCTGCTCGGAGTTACGATGCAAAAAAATCCCTACTGATTTTTCTCAGAGGTCTCTCTGTTTTGCTGACGGCTACAAGACATGTTGCACTTGCTTACAACAAAACAGAGATAGGTGAGACCTAGCCAAAAATCATAAAGGTTAGGAAGAGATCAGTGACAAGGCCAAAATAATAAGAGATAGTTCCTTTAGAGAGGAGTCACCTGAGTAGAGAGAACACCTACCTGAATCCACAGAATACACTCAAAAACTTCCCTGCAGTTCACAGCAATGTACCTAACACAGATGTTGCCACCAAAATGTCTGTGCCCTACGGTATTCTTCAGTAGTACGGATTTTCTGAAGGCTGATGTGTTTTTGTAGGCATATCGCCTTTTTCTTGATCCAAATTGGGATCCTTAGAATGGTAATCCGATGATAATAGTTATTAGAATGGGTCTGCTGGATTGGTTATAAGAAGAATATTTAGTTATAAACAAGGAGTATTTTAACAGACACAAAGTACATGTAAAGAGAAAAATTGTACTGTGAAGTACAGCATCGAAACATTAGGATATAGATAGAAATATTGAAAGTGATTTGATTTGGTGCTTTCCAGACACAATGACGTGGTAGTTGGTTCAGATTGATAACAACTCAGTCAGCAAAAGTCGAGCATTTTAACAGACACAAAGTACATGTAAAGAGAACAATTGTACTGTGAAGTACAGCATCGAAACATTAGGATATAGATAGGAATATTGAAAGTGATTTGATTTGGTGCCTTCCAGACACAATGACATTGTGTGGTAGTTGGTTTAGATTGATAACAACTCAGTCAGCAAAAGTCGAGCATTTTAACAGACACAAAGTACATGTAAAGAGAACAATTGTACTGTGAAGTACAGCATCGAAACATTAGGATATAGATAGGAATATTGAAAGTGATTTGATTTGGTGCCTTCCAGACACAATGACATTGTGTGGTAGTTGGTTTAGATTGATAACAACTCAGTCAGCAAAGTCGAGCATTTTAACAGACACAAAGTACATGTAAAGAGAACAATTGTACTGTGAAGTACAGCATCGAAACATTAGGATATAGATAGGAATATTGAAAGTGATTTGATTTGGTGCCTTCCAGACACAATGACATTGTGTGGTAGTTGGTTTAGATTGATAACAACTCAGTCAGCAAAAGTCGAGCATTTAACAGACACAAGTACATGTAAAGAGAACAATTGTACTGTGAAGTACAGCATCGAAACATTAAGATATAGATAGAAATATTGAAAGTGATTTGATTTGGTGCCTTCCAGACACAATGACGTGGTAGTTGGTTTAGATTGATAACAACTCAGTCAGCAAAAGTCAAGAGACAGGACTGATGAAATGTAGATAGCTGATTGGTCCCAACGCACCCCTGCAGTGCTGCTAATGGTGGCTGTCCACCATCACTAACTCAAGGGCTAGGACTCTTGTGTACTATAATAATGGTGTACTTGCTGTTTGGCTCCAAGCTTCAACATTTAGATGCCGATTTCACTTTGCCCAATCTTGGTACAGGAAAATTCAGGAGCTTGGTTTGGTGAAGTTATACAAGACTTACAACGACCCAGCAGGAACATGGTTTTGATGGGTGTTTGGCATGCCCTACTTACTCGTTAGATCTAGCAAGGACCACAAATTCTTGCGAATTGTTCCATTTGACCTTTAATGCTGATTTTGAATCTCCAGACAGGACACATTAACCAAACGCAAACCCCATGCAAAGATTGATTTCCGACAATACTTCTTCCTTGGTATTGAATAATGTTGGTGTAGGTTTGGCAATACGCCTCTGGCATAGGTATTGAAACACAAATTTTCAACCACATTTCAATTCATGCACAATCACTTGCTAATTGCAAATTCATAAGTCAGATAGCTTATTCAAGAACATTTTCAGTGCCAAGTGAAGTCAGTTGTAAGTCTGTAAGTGGGAAGGAAAATTTGTATTAGCAGTTTGGTGTGTCTAATGCAACTTGTGTTTAAGGTAAAACATTCCTCCCGAATGTCTAACATCACTCCAATTGCGGCCCATATGCCTAAGGTATATAGGCGCTTTATAGGCCACCTCCCTCTGTGGGGGTAAATTGCAGTGGAGGGATCCCTGGCCCTCCTATCTGGAGTTTTTCCCAGGTACTCCTCTGCCATATTTTCACAATTTGATTGTTACTTCATTTGGGGAATTACACTAATATACTATATACTTTTATACTACTGTACAGTGCATATGTGGATATATATACGATTGTACATGCTTCACTACAACGGTTAATCCCAAAATGCGACGTATTTCTTCAACGATTGGTATACGCAAGGTGTAATTCATTTTGTTCTTGACTCAATTTGAGCAGAATTACGGCCAAAAATACAAATTTTTAAAATTTTTTTTGTAAATTGTACTCTAACTTTACCATAGGTGGTCTATATCACGACTGATGTTCTAATGAGGGAATCAAATTGAGTATTAATACTTGGTAATAATGATAATATACTATGGAATATTATTTGCAAGTATGTGCGTCTAATGTGCTTACTACCATGTTTTCCAGAAATACTCTGCTCAATTCCAAACTTTCACGACAAATTTGAACAACTTTTCGACCGAGATGCCGCAAGAATGACGGCCACGCCGGAAATCGATTAAGCCCGCATAACAGGGAACGGGGGTTTCGGAACAGTTTGAATTTCACCGCTCTCAGATTCGAGTTTCCTTCAGAAACGTTAAAGCTTCGTTAAAACAATCTGCGCTTATCAATGTTTCCCCATTCCGTCATTAGTGATAAATTTCTACAGAAGGGAAACCTTGCCCCAGTTTCGCCCCCTCGTCGGTCTATTTTCACTGCAATAAACTTCGACGATAAATCGAAAACCGCGACGTACATTTTCAAAATAATTCACCCCATCACGGCGAGGGTTCGTATTTACTGGAGTTTCACCTAAGGGGAGAGTCTCGAGATAGGTCACTATTATCTTCGGTTAGATGAGGAAGATAATAGTACTTTACTGTTGGAATCGAGAAGATTTTAGATTTACGGGTTCGAGGTCTCCCTTGTTCTATGTTTTCCTCCTCCTCTTTGACCTATACGTCTGTAGACGCATCATAACTGCAACTAAAGAACATATAAACATCAACTTACATATAAAAAAATGGGGTAGGGGTCAAAATGTGTTTTTTGAAAAATGGATTTTGCCAACCCATAAAATGTACGTTTTTCAAGCACAAAAACGATTTACCAATCGATTTTTTTTTTATTTTTTTTTTTTACTGTAAAACTAATTGAGTCCTTTGAAGCATTAAAATTTCCCTTCTGGACATGAAATACCACGTCGTGAAAGTCTGTCTATTGGCTATAAACGAACAGCTAATTTATCTCTTGAAATCGGGTTTAGTTATAAAGCTTGCAATTATGTGCTTCATGAGGCAATGAGAATTATTGAGAATGATCGCCTGTGTGTAAACAAATGTATCGCAAATGTAATCACGCTCATGCCGCAGCTTGTCGGCCTTTATCAGAAATATCTTGTGTTTACGTACATGTCTCATAATTAAACGAGGGAAAAGTGCAAGAGCGCCTGTAAAGTCTTCTATGTTCTTATTTATTGGTCAATATTCCAGAGTCTCTCAGGATATTCAGATTCTTCTCGAAGAGCCAAGCTAATTTCACTTTTGAGAAAGCAACGAATATAAAACAATTGCTTCCATTTCCAGACGATCGGTCTCATGTAATATAAAATATCTTCCGCTCCCGTCAAGAAACTGGAGAACGATAAATTACTTCTCGGCCATTTTTCATAAGATTTCAATGCAAAAAAAAAAAAAAAAAGTATACCTACACCTTTGGCCAGGAAGGAAGAGAGGAATGAGAAGGGCGGTATCTGAGATTCGGCTGGTAACAATCAGAGTGGTTGGTTACAGCTCTCGAGTTCGTGGGTCGCTTGAGATGGTGGCCATATATCAACTTCCTCGCCTCGCTCGCTCCCAAACACTCGTGTACACCTCTTTTCTCTTCTCCACCCCAATATTTCACACCTACTGCTCAAGGAAAAAAGGATTGCCAGTCGGAATTCCGCTCTGCGTATTTTTATCTCTTTACGCCGTGATTGCTCGAGCGCAAAACGATTTTAGCGAGCAAAAAAATCCGAGTGATGATATTTGCACAATTTCTGAGTGATCGCATAATTCGGTTCATGATGGAAATCAACTAAACAGCATTACAAAATTTGTTCTAAGAAATCAGCTCATGTTATTGGTAGTATGCTAGTAAAACCCATGTAGCGTTATTATCTTACGGATCCCATGATTTTACAAGATCTGATGTTTTATGCCATAAATTGTCAATGTGTGCGTTAAAAGCTACCAGTTTTTTCATAATATAGTGATAACTATGTGTACAAAAGTCCAGACACCTTTGGAGCAGGGCGGGAAAACGGGCCTCTGACATGACGTCACAAATTGGTTGAGCAGTGTCTCAACAGATCGCGCTGAGATCAGTCATTTTAAGCTACAATCAGTGTTGCCCTACTTAGGGAATTTCGACCAAAATCTCCAAAAACCCCAAATCTATTGAATTGATTTATTGAAAAGTTTGTTTTGGGCGCCTATTTGGGATGCATTTTGTGTGCCCTGAAAGTTGAATATTCAGGATCAATGTTTGTGCATGAGTTAAGGTCGCTAGATGAGTTCTGAAGTGGTGCCATCTCACTGAAAGTTTCATAACATACTGTCAAAACATTCCCATGGTGAAATAACTGTTTTACAAACAACTCCAAGAGCCTCCATAATCCTCTAACTGATGAAAAAGTCAAGATTGGAGGTGAATGTGTAACGATTCTGGAAGTAATCTCTCTAGATGAACGATTTTCAAGTATAAGTTGAAGATGTAAGGGGTATGCAATACTCAAAGTTGAAAAATGTAGGGGTTTAAAATGAGGATTTGTAGGACAAAACAATAAGCTCAATAATGCACAAATGATGAACAAAACAAAATTGAGAGGAAGAGCTCAGCAGCCATTGGTCATGGTTGCCAACACAACAGAACTGAAGACCCTTTAAGGCCTTTCAAAGCAGGCTGCGGCGTTCTTAGTTTTCTGATCCTCCAGAAGAGGGCAGTCAAGGAAGCCAATATTCTGTAGGACAAACTATAGCAATATGATGTATATAATTCGAGTTTTGATGTTAACATTTCAATGGGAGAACTCATAGGGGAATTTCAGTTACTGTAGGGACATTGTAGGGAAAAGTAGGGATTTCAAGGCTGAAACGTCTAGCAACACTGGCTGTGATAGTGATAGCAAACATTTCTGTTCCAATGCGCCAAAAATAACAATAACAAATATTTTGAAGCCTTAAAACACATCTAGTCTTTGTGAAAAGCTAGGAACTATGCGACTTATTATCACCGAGTCAACAAAAGTGGAACTCAGAGTAATATACTCGCTCATACGGCCGTTATATCCACTTATGTGACCTCGGTGACACGATTTCCCACATGTGATGTCTATCTAAGAGCAATAAACCGCAGCGGTTCTAACCATAAATACCTCATTTTGTGATAGGTTTGACTAACAGCAAATTTTGCCACAATGCCAGTCATAAGAAGGGTTTTTCTTATCGTTAGCGCATACCCAACCAAACAATTTCCCCGTTGCAATATTCTTTCCACGCAAAGCGCTTCTCGGTGAGAATTTTTAACGGACTTTCGTCGTTGAGGAAAAATGTAAGATACGAAGCGGTGGGTATTATGTACAAAAACTCTTCAACGAGGCATAAAGCTGATACACGACGTCAAGGTGAAGGAACGGTGGTCGTTATACAGAGTACTGATAAGCCCGTTATTATTCAACGGTCGTGAAATATGTTGAAGGAAAAATGAGAAGGAAAAAAAGGAATTGCCGGACGTAAAAGTCGCCCTTTAATAAAATTGAAGAAGAGAGTAACCAAGCAGTTTTACATTATACTGAGAACTGAATTTTTTGGCATCACGAGATTTGTGAGAAATCGCCGTCTTTTTGGTCTTCAAGTATTTATAAATACGAGTATTCGTTAGTTTTGGTTATGGATGCACTTTTCATTCTTCTTTTGAGATACACACCATTACCACCTCAATAATCATGAACCAAATAGGTGCTAATCATTTCACCAAATAGTCGATCATTCCAGGTGGATCTCGCGTGTGGGAAAGCCAGAGTAAATACGTTGTTTCAAAAAGAAATTGTATGAAATGAAACAATAAACATGTGAACAAATTGTAGGCATATGAACGGTATTTGTCGGTTTTTGAGAAAAATACAGGTGAAACGCCGAAGGAATGTCAGTCTTTTTTTCCAGATATACAGCCACAGGAGAACCAATGTTGACAGCCACTGCTTTCTCATCTGAATTATCCTTCATCTTAGTTCTTGAGCCAACTACAGAAGATTCATCAAAGACAAATAATCCTGGATGAAGTTGATGAAGATGCCATTTCATCTGCATGAACGAAATCACAGGGGTTGGTTGCTCGGATCAGAAGCAAGGAGAAAATGGGAAACAGTGAGCTTGGAGTGTGCTGGACTCGTTTCAAACGATTCAATGTCCAACATTTGGTGGAAAATGATACCCCACAGGCCTAGGTACCAGAAATCTCGAAAACCCACTCTTGAAATAGCCACATAGATACCCATTTTAACTCTTAAACTCTTCCGGTGAGCGCCAATTATTCTGGGGCCCGCCCCATTGGATTCAGCGTCCAAAATTCAGTGGAAAATGATACCCCACACGTCTAGGTACCAGAAATCTCAAAAATCCACACTCAAAATAGGTAGATAAATACCCAATTTTTGACCCATACTCTCTGCCGGTGGGCACCAATCGTTCCGAAACCGATTTTTTTGGATTCAGCGTCCATAATTTAGCGGAAAATGATATCCCAAACGCCTAGATCGCGGAAAATCTCGAAAACATACATTCGATATGGGGAGATAGATAAGTACCCATTTTGACCCATAACCTTTTCCGGTGGGCGTCAATTGTTCTGGGACCCACCCCATTGGATTAACTGTCCAAAATTCTGTGGAAAATTACATTCCACACACCTAGGTACCAGAAATCTCAAAACCCACATTCAAAATAGGTAGATTGATACCCATTTTAACCCATAACCTCTTCCGGTGGGTGATATACGAGGTATATACACGGTTAGAGATTCCTATCTCCATATGTTCTAGTACCTAGGACGTTTTATCATAGGAACAACATTTTATGGTATTTTATCTAAGGATGGGAGCCCTAAATGGCAGAATAGAGATGAAATATTTGCCTTTTTCAATGCTTTTTGATGGAGTTTGGATGTTCTATTGCCAAGTAAGTAACTGCGGATATCTCACATCTATGCGTTTATAGACGAATAAAAATGCAAAGCTGGGTTTGTACAATGCCTAGTATTAATCGTCTCCCCTAAATAGAAATCAATTAATCTATTGATTCCCCCGCCTCCGCTCGAGGTCACCCAACAACGATCCGAATTCCGCACTTACCAACTACCGAGCTGGTTAAGTGCTCGACGCGGTAGTTTCCGGCTCGGGCGGCCACTGTTCAAACCTAGAGGCTTTTGGTTTTACCTAATCCTTCAGCTCTCGCCTGTTGTTGGGCATTGAGCTGAGAGCTACCATTGTCCACCGTTCCGATCAACACCCTCGGGAACGCGTCGAGCGGCGCTTTCAAAATCCAATCACGCGTCACGGAGCTTCCGATGCAAATACAATCCCAAGGATATTAGAGCGAAACGTACACATTACGTTTAGTTATGCAAATGAGCTCGTATGACATTCCTCCCTCGAAACATTCTGATTTCAGCCTCACAAGAGAGTCAACTTGTGTGAAGACGAGTGAGCTTTTGCGGCTTGATGTCACCGCATAACTTGAGATCACTTGGATACACATCTGAAACGAGCACACGTTCGGATTTTCCTTTTAGTTTATTACCTTCTAGATGATGACAGTGTTTTCACGTCTCGCATTGATCATTGTCCCAAAATCAGACTTTAATTTGGTGTTGTTTGATCTCCTGCTAGATTGGGGACCGCAGACTAAATACTGCCAGACACTGCCAAGTTATGTGGGTTTCCAACTGCACTAGAACCTCACCTCCCTTGATCTCAGTAGCTCAGCCTGGGACTGTTCAGCCTGAATCTGGGCCCTTGCTCAAGACCGGGTCCTTGGCCTGATGTCACTCTCTCTTGAAAAACAACTTCCTTCTTATCCCTAGAACAGCATTGTGGGTTCAGGTGGATTCCAAAGAATGGAATCTGAAGAGAATCAGAGGTTTCCGAGAATCACCCTCACTCCTCTCCCCCTCCTAAATGCTTCCCACCATCGTGCTCACCTCACTCAATTGTGTTCTATCTGAGAAATGGCAAAGAAGTGCTTGACAAGACCCCATGGTGCAGGCAGTCCATTTCTTTCTTGCCATTCAGAACACTCAGATAATGTATGCTCGGCACTATCTTCTACAGTGAGGCAGTGCAAACACACAGGAGCAACACTATTCATATCTGAGCCGCTGAAAAGCCAAGTGGCATAAGTCAAGTTTTGGGCGAAACTGACTTAGGTGCAGAACTAGAATCTACACCTTCAACTTTATTTACTGGCAAAGTGGCAGAAGTCAAGGGGTTCGAAAAGTGACCTAGAGATGGCAGGTAAAGCGCGATGGAGAACGCGCCGGCATATCTGTTACCAGGCAAAGTGGCGTAATGTGACTTATGCCACTGTGACTGTGAACATTGCGCGTTGAATGGGCATCGCATGGCTGCGTGTCGTTGTGTTTTTTGATAGTGTTGTGGAGTTTTGATAGTGTGTGGACGTTTTGAAGTGAGAATAAAGGAATGATGGAGTCTGACAATAGTAGTGATGATGATCCATTGAATCAAATCGAGAGCAGTGACGATTATGAGCCTGATTCTTCAGTTGATAGTAGCACAGGTTAGTTCACTAGTAGTTATGAACTTGTTGGTTTTGACCACTTATTATAATTTTCATTTTAATCTCGTTCATCCACTTCTGGTATCACTCCTTTATTTTCTTTTGGGTTGCAGATTCCGATTTGAACCAAGACATTAGTGAAAATTTCCCTCCTATTAGTGAGAATTCCGTTGCTCCTGGAACTAGGAAACGCCAGCGACATGAATGGAAACGTGAGGCTCAGAAAAGAGCTCGTAATACGGGGAAATTTTATATTACTCGCAAAGGAAAGGAAATCACTGGTAAGACGTTTCCTGTAAATTTCGATTGCAAATGCAGGAAAAAATGCGCCAAAACCGTACCAGAGGAGTCACGGAAACGTGTCTTCGATCACTTCTGGAGCATGGGGTCGTTTTCTTCTCAAAACGCGTACGTGTGTGGTTTGGTTCAGCAGGTAGCTCCGTTCTGCCGACGTCCGAGGAATTCGTCAAAGGCACCAAGGCAGAAGACCAACGTTTACCGTTTTCAGGTGGGGGGAAACAGCGTTATCGTTTGCAAACAATTTTTTATTCACGTTTTGCAAATTTCCGAAGGGAGGCTGGCTCGAGCGCTGCAGAAGATCGTGCAAGGAAAACAGCCTGGGTCTGATGATCGGGGACGTCGAACTCCCAAGAATAAAACCTCTTCAGAGCAAATGAAAGTTGTTTGCGATCACATCTCTTCATTCCCATCATACCAATCCCACTACACGAGGGCCCATAATCCCAACAGACGCTATCTTGCTGAAGATCTGAATGTGCGCACCATGTTCAATCTCTATAAAGCTCATTGCTTGGAAAAAAAAATTGCCCCCAGTAAAGGAATCGATCTACAGACGAACGTTCAACAGTTCTTTCAATTTACATTTCCACAAACCCTCCAAGGACACATGCTCGAAATGTGACGCGTGGAAACTCCAAATTGAGGCCACACAGAACGAAGACCAAAAAGCTGCATTTAGTGTGCAACATGAATTGCACCTGCGGAAAGCCGATGCTGCCAGAGAATCCATGAAACGGGATAAGTTGATAGCGCAGGATGATGAAAGCGTTTATGCATTCACTACCATTTCCAGTGCTGACCACTTCGCTAGCATACTACAAGAGGAACATGTACGTCTATAACCTCGGTTGTCATGAGCTGGTGACTGACCTTGGTTTCATGTATGTGTGGGATGAAACCATTGCCTCCAGAGGTTCCCAGGAAGTAGGTTCTTGCATTACTAAACACCTCCTTGCTCGGGCTTCCAAGTGCAAGCACGTTGTTGCTTATAGTGATGCATGTACCGGCCAAAATCGCAATATTAAACTGGTACTTTTTTACTTGCAGTTCGTTAGTTTGGCAACCAATCAAGTCGACCTAATTGACCACAAGTTCATGGTTAGTGGACACTCATTCCTCCCAAATGATTCAGACTTTGGATCAGTGGAGACCTACGCCAAGAAAAAAGCCATCTACGTACCAGAGAACTGGTACGACGTGATTAAACAGAGCAGGAAAAATAAAAGTTTCCATCTAACTGCAATGGCCAGGCAAGATTTCCAGTCTACGGAGGAACTTGAAAAACGTATCCTAAGAAGAACAAAAAATGAAGCTAACCAGCCAGTACAATGGCTCAAAATTCAATGGCTTAGAGTAAGGAGAGATACTCCATATACAATTTTTTACAAGGAGACTCTTAATGAGCACCAGCCTTTTTCGACCCTCAATTTGAAGCCCAAAAAAGGAGGAAGACCATCGAATTTTTCAACCATAAAGCTGAAAAGTTTGTATTCTGGAAGACGACCGGTGGCACCTGCAAAAAAGAAGGATATGCTAGACCTCCTACCCTACATACCTCCAATTCATCACGAGTTCTTCACGAATCTGTCAACCACGACGCTCCCAGAGGAGGATGACATGGGTCCCCTCTCAGACCGCGAAGAAGGAGAAGAAGACCAATAACAAGATTTTTCAGACAAATCGTCGGTGATATATATTTTTTTTTCTCTTGTAATTTTCAATATAATGTCATTATTTAGCTTATATTTTAGAAAAAGATAATAAAAAGGATGGTTTCTAAGTCGTTTTTGTGATTTTTCGAGCTGCGATCAATAATTGAGAGAATCCTTTGACAGGCCAAGTTAAGTCACTTTTCGTCCTGGAAACTGAGGACCTGTCATATTTTGAGTGGCCCGTATCACTCCCCTGAGAAACTGCAGATGTCGTTGCAACATTCTGATGTAGTTAGATTCAGAAACATGTTTCGGGAGTTTTCTATTACCATGGATGCAAAACATGCTTTTTCTCAAAATCACGTTTTCTTGACTTATGCCACTTGGCTTTTCAGCGGCTCATATGTTGAGAGAACAAGGAAGAAAAGAAAACGCTGCAAAGTCGTTTGCAGGGGTTGGTTATTCCTCGGACCAGGAGCATGGAGACTCATTCCAATCGATTCAGCAATCTTGAAAACCCAATTTCTAAATAGGTAGATGGATACCCATTTTGACCCATAAGTGGGCACCAATCGTTCTGGGACCCGTCCCATTGCATTCAGCGTCCAAATTTTAGTGGAAAATGATTCCCCAGATCACCAAAA
The DNA here is from genome assembly GCA_019603395.1 of Cyrtorhinus lividipennis. Classification (NCBI taxonomy): domain Eukaryota; kingdom Metazoa; phylum Arthropoda; class Insecta; order Hemiptera; family Miridae; genus Cyrtorhinus; species Cyrtorhinus lividipennis. Next base: position 4,655,272 of record CM034005.1, read on the forward strand.
ATCTCTAATATCCATTTTTCGAAACACACATTTTAACTTTACTCCCTCAAATTTGGTCCAATCGGGCTGAAAAGTTTTGAGGATCAACTAGAGCTGGAAGCGGATCCTCAAATTTCAAATTCCTAGAACATTATCTACAGCCAAAATTGGCGTGGACGGCGAGCGGACATTTGCTCATTTTTATCTAGACACCTTAAATCACCCAGAAAAAAAAATGTTTGGCCGAGATTGACTTATAGCGTGAAAACATAATTTGATGATTCATGGAACAAGCAACCAAAAGTTGGTCGGCGATAAATCCATGGAGCATCTGCTGCAATAACTGATGTTTGAAGACCCACAACAGTACATTTTTGCAAGGAGAATGCTACCCCAAGAATCTGAAAAAATAGCTGCAACTTCTTTCACCACTCATTTGACGAGCAGTCATGGTAATGAGGGATACCATACACCCGAGAATGACGGCGCGCATTATTGTTTGCAGATGATGTAGTTTTCCATTGCTCCGCGGACACAAGGAAAGCCAGCCAGACCAATGCCGCGTGAGGATTAATCATCGTTGGTGGGTGTGTTGCTCAATAAGTTAACGATAAATGTAAAAAAAAAAAAAAAAAAAAAAAAAACTTGATACATTCAGTTTGGATTTATTCAGGGCAACCGTAACCTAACCAGACTACCTCCGAGTGCCATCCAGTACATAAACTGTAGAGTGTCAAAATGTATGCCGTCCACCGTCCACGCCGTTTTTGGCCCCTAGTAGAAAAATTTCTAAAAATCTGAAATTGCCGGGGGACTTCTTTTTGGCTTTAGTTGATCCTCAAAAGTTTTCAGCCCAATCAGCCCAAATTTGGGAGGACTAAAACTTGACTTTCCCACTGAATTTCGGACACTGAAACCATTAAGATGGGTCCCGGACCGATTGATGCCCACCGGAGGTGGGTGTGGGTTTGAATGGGTACATACCAACCTATTTTGAGGTGAAACAGTCAGTGTGGAATCGTTGTTGAGCAAATTGGAACATATGTTGAGAGAAAAAGGAAGAAAAGAAAACGCTGAAAATTCGTTCACAGGGATGGTTATTCCTCGGACCAGGAGCATGAAGACTTATTCCAATCGATTCAGCGTCCAAATTTTTTTGGAAAATGATCCCCAACACGTCTAGGTATCAGACTACCTTGAAATTCCATTTCCAAACCCCCTGCTTTTAACTGTAACTAGCCTCCTTCTGCGGCAATTGGACTGGCCATCAGAAACAGAGTCTGTGCGCTAAATTTCAAAAGATGTGTGAAGTCTGTTTTGGCCCGAACAGTACTCGTGTGAACAATCTACTCAATTTGAACCAATGTTAATTATAACGACGGTGAATTTCAGTGTCTTTTGATCAGAAGTTATGACGATTTTCCGATGGAGGGAGTTTTTCACAGCCTTTGCGACCAGTTAGAGAATGAGCGGCTCTCTCTCTACAGGGAGTCTCATTCACTGTATAGACTGTAGTACGCCGTTACGTGCCAAATAACCCGATTTCCCCATTTGTCCCAGAAACTCGAAAAGCCGTCTAAAGCTTCTGCCTTTATAAAATCCATCTCGCCCATCCAGCATGATCTTTATTCTCTTCTGATTCGAAAAGGGAGAGCGATGAAAGCATTACCGTCACCGTCGACCCGAGCTCGTATTGAAGGGATGGATTGAAAATTGACTGTCGCCAAAGATGGTAGACTCCATAGAAATGTATAGATGGAAGGGAGCAATAAGCCGAGGCCATATAGTTGTACGCCGGAATCAGTTCTTTCGCGTATCTTCGGAATTCCCTACCGAACGTTACGATATTAGATAAAATCTACGCGAATTATTGGCGTGCCCTAGCTAGGGGTGGATTAGATTCGATAACCCGAGGCGTGGCTTTATCGCACAACTACCACAGAAATGTATGAGGCGCTCGAGAAAAAGATACTTTTTATTGGTCAGAACTGAATTGCGTAGATCTGCGGACTCCTTCGCCCGTTGGTAAATTTCTTTTTGACTCTGCATGGCCCCTATTTTTATTAAAAAATTAAAAATACAATCAAGTGAATGATCCACTGGATCATGTTTCAGAGTCTATTGGGATTCCTGATGATAATTTCCACAATTTTTATGCAAATTTGTTAAAATTTCAAGAAGACGTAAGGATCAGCTAACAGGAGGAACTGAATATAATATGTGTCACCTGATTGAATATCTTCAGGAGCGTAGCGTGACTCGAATGGAAAAGGGATGATTGATGGTGACTAGACATCATTATTTGTAAATGAGATCAATTCGTCGACTTATCATTGATGTTCGATTGCGTTTTGCAACCCGAAATTTCTCAATAGATGTTAGAAAAGGATGAGACAACCATAGTCGCCATTTTTTTTGGGTTTCAAGGCAGAAAATGGACGTTCAACAGAAGCAGTGGTGCTTGGAATAGTCCAAATCAGCAGAGCTAGTATAAAACCCGTTACATATCAGCAAGATACAAAACTAGTTCATGAATTTACCACCAAAATTCTGTTCTTTGAAAAGGATTGTTCATTCGTTTCTCAGCTGAATAAAGTTGAATCTTTTGTAGGTTGAAACCAGGCAATTGAGAGCATCTTGCGGGAAATTGGTGTTTTTGAGCAGATTTTGTTCAAGTAGTGAAAATAATTCTCTTTTATTTTACAATGTGCATGCAAACCTGCATAGATGATGTCAAACTTGCCAGCGACTGTGCAGCCAGCTCAGATCCAAACACAGAGTAATTGCACTGTAATTAGGTATTTATGGAATTCCGGGACCTAAGAACACATTTTCCTGCATTTACAACGCCAAATAATGTGATTGAACGTGAAAACTTAGATCAGTTTGTCTGGAAGTTCTTGATCCAGGATCTGCATGGAATGTGTAAAATCTACTGCAAGGAATTAATGAAACTGGTTTTTTAATGAATTGAATAAAAACGCACCCAGATTTAACTTTTTAGGTTTTTAATCTCTACATAGGTACTGTGGGACCGTGGGTTGGAACTGAAGAACTTTTAACAGTTAATTGAACTTTTAATGACGGATGCAAATGGATACAGAACTTTACGAGCACAGCGATCAGCGATACAAACACGTTGGAGAACAGAACCGTAATTAGAGAGGTTTCCTTGATGGCGGGTTACCCCCTTAGTTCACAGAACGAGCGAGCGCTGATGTTGGGTCATCTAGCGCGAGCAAAATGGTCCTACTCCGGCCGACCCAAACGGCGGGTAATTTGAACTGGCTGTTCCTTGGCGTATTTCGATCTTATAGGGAGGCCTGGGGCCAAACAGGTACTCATATGTATTTTTCATCTTTCAGGCTGCCTACCTGCGTTAGGTACCCCTAAATCCACGCCTCTGAGTATCTAGTGTTAATATCAACTGCACATGCGCAAGCACATTACACGTGATATAATCATGAATGCTTTTTGCAGTGTATTTTGTCAGGTTTCTCGCTATACTTGTTGACCACATACATTAGATACATACCAGGACAATGGCGTCAAACGCGAACCTTCTTCAAAGAAAACCCCTACTAGAAATGGGACGTTGTTTACCACTTGAACCACACTCTTCCTGCATTATTGAGAAATGCCACGTCAAACCTTTGTTGCTGCAAGGAGTAAATATGAATGTACCAACTACTCTCTAAGTCACTCGAGTTTTTCTCATTTTGTATGGAGGTTCCTACCTGCTCTTCTCAAGCAAACGTCGCTCGAGGCGCTCGTCATTTACCTCTTCAATTATTTCCGCAGGTACCCCACTGAAGGCTTTACTTACTACTTCCAACCATGGATTTATGATGTTATTCTATTATGACTTCCACGTTTTGCCTTGGGAATGAAAACCTAAAAGGTTTTGGTGGTGTAAAAATTACTTCAGCACATCTCTCTGTAGGTTACCACTTCCTTTTCCATGTATTTATATATCAGAAGTCTTTAAAATCTTCAACTTATTTTCTCTGAAAAGAAATAAGGGGCGCTAGAGCGGTCCATCGCCCTTTACGGATTGTAGGTTAAGGCTGATGGAACTCCAGTAATATCATGTGTTTCGGGCCATTACAGACCATGGGCAGATAGAAACGTATGTAGACCTGGGCTATGGAATATCTTGGGCTAAATTTACACGGCCGACAACACAAACCGGCTATTTCTAATCGCCAACAACGCAAAGAGGTGTTGTTGTTACAGCTTGATTAGTTGTTAGCTAGACCTCCTGAATTGGCTATCGTCTTCAATAGCCTTTTCTAATATTTGGGGAAATTTCTAGCTAATTTCAGGGACGTTTTCATCCCACACAATATTATTATAAAAAACTTTGTTTTATTTGAGTTTTCTAAATATTCTTGTTCTTATATACGAGGGCCGAGTGAGGATATTCCAAGACTTGGGACGAGAAATTCAAACTTCGAACATTTCTCAAGAGAACAAGCTTCTTATATCCTCCCCCGTTGACCGAGGGCGCTTGTCTTCGATTGTTTGGAGAATGTTCCACAACAATTTTGACTAAGTCCCCCCCCCCCTTCTTTTGCCGGGTGTTTAGCCGAGGTCACGGGCATATCCGGAGAGCCATCCATCTTCCCTCGGGTCTTGCTGGATCTGAGCCAGCAAAACATCGAGTGTTGACAGTCTCCTTCCCTCGAGGGGTGGTTCGGGTTAAGGAATCATTTTTCGGAGGGAATCAATTTTTGACGGGTTTGATTCGTACTGCGTCTTCTTTTGAGAGGGAAGTTGGTCGGTGGGTTGAAAAAGGGATCGGAGACGAGTGGGAGGAGCTGGATACTAACCTACATCACTCGATGAAACAATCATTTCACCCCTTTTCGCCAGAGAACAAGGAATGACTGTTGTGAGAATTCAACCTTTGACATAATATATCAACTCAGACAAGAGGAAAAGACCACTCAAACAACGGAAACTTAATTAATTTTAAATCACAACTGTCACTGTGTCTAGATCAAATTAAGTAAATGTCCGTCCCCTGTCCACGCCGACTTTGGTAGGTAGTAGAAAATTTTCTAAAAACTAAATTTTGGTCAGGGACCTGTTTCTGGTCTTAGTTGATCCTCAAAACGTTTCAGCCCGATCGGACCAAATTTGGGGGGGAGGGTTAAGGGTCAAAATGTTGTTTTTTGAAGAATGGATAATCGATATTATTGGCGATCTAGGCGTGTAGGGTATCATTTTCGACTAAATTTGGGACGCTGAATCGATTGTAATGAGTCTTCATGCTCCTGGTCCAAGGATTTTCTATTAGATTAGAAATGTCCATAACTGTGAACTCTAGCGTACTCTGAAAGCCTCTGCAATTCAATTTACCTACTTCAGTATGTTAGTAAGAGTGGACTGAAATAGCCCCAAAAATTTAGTTACAGATTTATACATAAATCCATCGCTGTTTCAACAATTTTTCCCTCAATCGGGGGTGTTTCTGGCAGGTTGTTTCTGTGCCAGATTTGTAAACAAACAGGCTGGGAATCATTGTTCGGAGATCGCAGCCTGCCATTGAACAAGATGATAAGAGACGCCTTACCGTCCTATCTGTAAATCGGCCGAACTGTAGCAACAGCATTAATTTCCCTCGAAATACATCCCCCTCCGAGCGATCATCAGAGGCCTGATAATTGAAACCGGCCATGGTTCACCCCTCCAACCCGACCATCATTAACCCTCTAAACGGGTGCAACCCCACGACGGGGAGGCTTCATTTATCACGCTCCTTCATCGCTCATTTCATCTTCCGTTCGATTTGTATTTCGTGGGAGAGTGCGATTTTCGACCGTGATACTCGGCAAGTTATCAACAATGTTTTGTTGCGGGGATCTCGATTCGCTCTGTAACTCACTCCAATCGATTGAGCGTTCAACATTTAATGATAAGTCCTAGGAAAACAACTTCGAAAAAAAAAAAAACAGATGTTTGTTCAAACTGTTCACGAACAGAGAAATCTGTTATTCTTTTCATCATATAATTACCGCAACTGGTAAACGAATTCATCGAATAGTTCATCCAAGAGCACAACTTGATCCAAAGATGGGATTGTACTTATTCAAGATAGAGGAACTTTCTAGGAGCTGGAAATCACTTCTTGGGGCAGAATAGTGAAAATGTAGGTGGAAGTAGGAGATCCCCGGTTCAGGAATTCTATGAAAAACCCAGCAGAGCGATATTTCTGTTTTTATTTTTCAATTTATTGCATTCATTTCCAATAGCCTTTCAGCGAATTTAACTCAAGTATTGAGAGTGATTGAGCAGCTCTTCTGAGTTTCTGTTTCTAGGAAGAGGACAATAGACTCTCGTCTCCACTCACAGAGCCCCAGTGGCGCGTAGCACAAAGGGGGGTGTTAAAATAAGGATTTGGAGCTTCTTCTTAACTGGGAAATGGAAGAAGGAGGGACTTTCATGACTGGAACAAGTATCAAGTACTAAGAAGGAACAGGAATCAAGTTGTGCCTGTGACTGGAAAAGCCGTTGTGACCCATCTCTACTCATAAGATGTTTTCAAAGAATTTTGTACAATTTTGTTTTCATTAGGGAATAGAGAAAGTCAAATTTGATCTTTCCTTTGAAGATACCCTGACCTGTCGACACATACAGCCACTTCGATTCACTGCGACTGGAGCCAAAAAGTGCCCAAAAGTAGTCACTTACCAAAGTTTAAGATTTGTAAAGAAATTCTACAGCAAGTAACGTAGACAGTGGTCGGAACGTTGTGGTATTTTGAACACCATGAAACTCCAAACCGTAATAATTTCAAAGTTACCTAGTAATACGTAATACGAGTGGGCTGAGATTCGACACACTCGGCGGTAGGTAATACAGTTCACCGTGCTCTGATTCGACCCGGATTTTGAGTTCTATTAGTGGAACTTCACGACAGCGCTCTGAATAATCGAGCGTCACCACCCTTCAAGGCTCGGAACGATGAATTTTATCTTTCGTTCACATAACACCACAACAAAAGTCCCAGAGACCGAAAAGAGCGCTCGGGAGGGTCCTGATGAATAAAACATGGACGAGGCCTCCAACCTGACAACAGGTGGCGAATCTGCAGTCATAGGATCTTCCAGTGAGCAGCCGCGACAAGGCAGTCACGTATCGTGTTTGGACTTGTCACCGCCAACCCTGTCATAAACCGCGGTCTCAGGTTTTGAGATTCCGAGGAATCCCTGTGACCCACTAACGTTTGAATTTCAACGTTGACGAACGCAATTATTCATCTCCCAGTACAAAATCGAAGTGTTGTGGGTCATAACTGGGTGACAGCTGTATCTGCGGGTGGAGGGCTGCAATTTATCCGAACTAAAACGGGAGTAACCACTACATAATTAAGTAGGATGGAAATGGGCTTCAATCGATGGTACTAGCAGAAAACATCAACACAAACTCAATTATCCAACTTATTCCTACTGGGCCAACAACACATTCTATTACGAATATGTATCGATGAACAAAAATCGATGTTCTATATTAAGAAAACGCTGCTAATTCATTCGCAGGGGGTGGTTTTTCCTAGGACCAGGAGCATGGAGACTCACTCGAGTCGATTCAGCGTCCAAAATTTAGTGGAAAATGATACTCCACACGCCTAAGGTACCAAAAATCTTGAAAATCCTCATTCAAAATAGATCGATAGATACTCATTTTGATCCATAACCTCTTCCAGTGGGTGCCAATCGTTCCGGGATTCGTCTCATTGGATTCAGCGTCCAAAATTTCAGTAGAAAATAATACCCCACACGCCTAGATTACCGAAAATCTCGAAAATTCACTTTCCAAAATACAAATATATTTTGACACAACGCCTCCAAGATTTTTGGTTAATGATTATTCAAGGAATAACCAACCAAAAAATTAGTGTCTAGAAAACATCGAGAAAACAAAATTGATGTTTCGATACATCGATTATTTCATAGGTGGAGAAAAATGCAATTATTAACGTATGAAATCTGGCCACTTTTTTCTTTTATCATCTCAAAGTTTTGCCAAATTTTACATTCGCAGGCATTTTAAAAATAAACCTGTAAAATGAAGGCATAGCGGAAAGGATACGAATTTGAGGTTGAAGATGATAAGAACACTGATAACGTATCTATATTTCCATAGTACCTGCAATTCGATTTAAACGCATCGATTTTTCTTGTATCATAGTATTTTTATACAAGGATAACAAACAACCGAGAACTTGAAAATAAGAAAAACTATTTTTTAGCTATAAAGATAGGATGCTCCTTATCATCTATACCTTATCAACCAACAAAAAATCGATAATTAATCGTTGTTGAAAAACATCAGAAAGTGGAAAATCATCGATGAACATAATCGATGTTTGGGGGGAACGTCGATGTTTTAAATCAACAATAAGGGGGGTGTTGATAGTCGGTTTCGACAATCGTACCGTCGAAAAACCGAAATTTGGTGGAAATGTGGGATTGATGAGGGTCCCGCTTAGCTCATCATTCGAATCCTTTGAAATCGAATTACTCGCGCGCTCCTAGCGGAATCAGCCCTTAACTAAACAAATTAACCAGACGATGAGGTTGCAGTTTTTGAGTAGACTGAGAATATGACCCCAAAGGGGTAAATTCAGAAAGAGAAAGGTACCTTCAGAAAGTACAATTGTTTGACCACTTTATTTATTTCAAAAATCAAATTGTAGACACCAGCGGGGGCGCATGCGCATTGACTCTCTTCAAATCGATCATTTTGATACTCGACTAAATACGGCGACTCGCTGAAGAATTAGCCAGACCATGAATTCCCCCATTCTATTGGGTCAAACACGATTATTCTGTTGATGGGTTTTTGTGAATTCTGAAGACGTGAGCATTCGGAGGTGATTCCGTCTAATTTTGAGCAAGAGATTGATGATGATTTCCCATAGTAGGGGAAAAACAGTAAGTAACAATATTCTTTGATTAATTCTACAGTTTTGAATTATTTGGGAGTCTGGTAAAGTATCGTGGGCTGTTTAAGAAGAAAATATTTACGTCATTTTAGCAGAACGCTGGCTCAACAGGGTGAATGTCGGGATTTCATGGGCAACCAGATGGTGACGGGTTTTAAATGGATTCGAGTCCTCTTGAGGCCTTTATGTCCTCAGAAGAATTCCCCTCGTTCACCCGCAATAAACCTCGCTGGCCCCTGAGGCACCCTAATGTTGAGCCCTAATTTATTAAGTATGTGCCACGGTGCCCTCGTCCTTCGAAATGTCTCGCGGGAGCGTCCAGCAGAAGATTAGGCTTCAAGGACGGAATTGTTAACGTTTCTCCTGTCCAAAGAACCCCGAGAAAAAGGGGGAGAGTCTTAAGAGTCTGATGGGAAGTTGAGGCAGCCAGGCTGGAGTGAGGAAGCGTCGAGGATAGACTTTAATGAAAGATTCAACCCTCCATTCAACCTTTAGCCCAAACCAGCCAGCGCTCTGCCACCGTCAAATCTTTTTCCTCCCCTGGTAGAAGCCTATACCTTTGCCCAGAACAAAGTGAAGTCGATCCTCTACCCTCCCCCCTGCCAGTCTATCCTTGATATCCGGTAAACAAGGGGCGCTTCCGGGGAATGGGAGGAATTTCATCTATTTCCCGAGAGTGGTTCCTCTCTCCATATCTCCAACGAGAACACCTTTTCCACTGAGAGGAATATCTGAAGAAAATAAACGGAAGAATATCAAATATAGAGGAAAGACAGTGTTCGAAAAGAATCCTTCTCTCTGGGGCACGCCGCAATTTATTACGACCCTTCTTCATTAGTAGAGAGCAGAGCACCGTTCTTCACTAACGAACACCAAACGAACATCCTCATTAAGAATCGTATAAATTTATATTTTCAAAGTGCCCTCCGCTATGTGAGCCCGGTCCAATCGCAAATCAACCGATTTCATTTTATTGAATACCGATATCCTATTATATATCGGGGACTAGAGAAATTCAACACTCACTAAACCGCGCATCGAAAGCGTTCCACCGATTTTATTTCCTTCACTATAATGATGGAGTACCTAAGGGAAAACGCTGCAAATTATTCCACAATATACAATTTCATGGAGGACGGAAAAGTATGGAGAATACGATTTGTGTGGAGTGTCCTGGAATTTAGGAAAATTTTCTAAAAATCGGAAATCTTGGTCAGAGACCCGTTTTGGCCCTAGTTGGCCTCGAAACTTTTCCAAATTTGGGTGGGGTAGGGGTCAAAATGTGCAATGAAAAATGGGGTTTTGAAGTTTTCGACAATCTAGACGTGTGGCGTATCATTTTCCACTAAATTTTGGACACTGAATCGATTGGAATGAGTCTTTATGCTCCTTGTCCGAGGAATGACCAACCCCTGTGATGGAATTTGCAGCGTTTTGACCATGTCTTTGTCAACTTTTGACGCCAATAAGAATTTTGACCTCTGGTCAAGGGATAAAATACCGAAACGAAAAGCATTAGTTTTATCCCCAGGATCTGTGTGAATTATGTTTTCAGAATTTTGAGTCTACACAATCTCGAAAAGCGGTTTAAAAAAGCCGAGAAAAAATCATTTTCACCAAGGGCAAAATTGGAAGAATGGATTTGACTGAGAGAGGGCCACTCTTTTCTCTTCAACTTTTTGAAACCACCCTAATGGGGGAAGGGCTTGTGTCTCAGCCAAGAGTATAATGTCAACTAGATAGCTTTAGACTTAAGTTGACTGGTCTGTTGCGATGTATTATTTAGAGAAACAGCAATTTTGGGATTAAATATTGAAATTCAAAGGAAACCTCACGTTGGTATGGGACGTTCGTTAGTCAACCCTCGTTTAATCGTTTGAATTAGTAGCCCACTCAACGTCGCATCTGGACCTCTCAAAACCCGAAACATGCATGGTTCGCCTTCATGTTTCGCGATGAAGATAATTTCTCCGCCAGCCTGTGTTTTGAGTCTCTTGAAACGGAGCGCTAATAGAACGAGAGTGTTGAGGAACGAAGCGCTCGAAAATGACCCGGGACTCGTCCCAACTCCTAAATTCTCCTTTGAGACCCATCTAATTAGCGTCCGAGTTGATAACGACGAAACACCCTAATGGGCTCCGAGGTGCATTTTCCTCTTTTCCTGAGCGTTTTAATAGGCCTGGTTCGAATTGAGTTTCAATCGGCTGAATCAATCGCTCGGACTGTGTGACCTCGGTGGGTGAGTTTCCTCGTTATCGTGTGGATACCATCTAGAGTGGTACTGTCCTAGAAATCTTGATTCCCGTCTTGCAATTATTACGCATATTTTGCATAAGAACAACATTGCAAAACGCTGCAAATTCATTCACAGGGGTTGGTTATTCCTCGGATTAGGCGCATGGGGATTCACTCCAATCGATTTAAATTATATAAATTAAATTATAAATTTAAATTTATAATTTAGTGGAAAATAATACCCCACACGCCTAGATTGCAACGAAATTCAAAAAACCACTTTCATACCCACCTACCTCCCAATTTTGGTCCAATATATATTCAATCTCGTTTCACCCTAAAAGGCCATACATTCTCGTTATCAGGAAGCAGTAAATTATGAAGGGTAGCTTGCTATTAACGATTGTCAGGTCAACAAACCGAATTTAGTGTGTACTCATAACAATTATTAGCCTAAAAAACAATTTAACATGAAAATTATGTAGGTACAACTAATAACAACCGATAGAACGCCAAATAATACGCCAAAACTCCTGAATGAGGACGACATATTGGCGTTTTAATAGAGCCTGAACAAAACTAGAGATTGTCTGGTATTATTATTTGCAGGTTGCACACATATAATCATGTTCAGAAACAATTATGCCAGGAAATATAAAATGGTGAGCCCGATTAGTCCAAATTTAGAGAGGGTGAGGTGAAAATGTGTTTTTTGAAACTAGATTTTCTGGACTTTTTGACGATTTAGGCATGTGGGGTATCATTTTCCCCTAAATTTTGGACGCTAAATCGATTGGAATAAAATTGGGACACTTCACAGTCACTGTTTTCTCATTCCACGTCCGTCGGAACTCAATAGGTTGAGTCCAGCCGACTGAGAATTAAAGAATTTTAGTCAATTCGTGTGCCTTGGTTCCCTTCAGTGAGCTAATCTGTATTGAGGATTTTGGCGACATCGTCGTTGACATGGATCTGGAAAATGGTTGATGGCTTGGTTTCACAGGACTTCGTTGATAGATTTAATCTGCAACTCTTGTCCAAGTCCACCATTTTTGTGATATTAGTATGCATCTACACAGCACCGCATGAGATTATTGTGAAAGTGTTAATAATTATCTTCCAATTGCGCATTGCAAGTCCTGACACAATTCAGGACTTGCTAGTTGAGCTTATCAGCCTTATATTAGAACATAACTCAATTGAGCTCGAATTGGCTGGAACCCTCCCGTTCACTCGAGACAACACGTCGAGTTCCCAGAACCAGGGAAGGTTCGAGAATGTTCTCAGCCAGGCAGCAAGTATAAAACGGACCCAGGAACGCCGCGAAGTGCAGTTCAGTTCGGAGTCCGGATATAGACGCTTTGTGTTATAAATTGTGCCGTGTTATAAATAGTGTTATAAATAGTGCGACAACCGCATTACAACTGTGTATTGTGATTGTGTCATTGTGTAAGTGCGCAAATGTGAACAGTGTATTCAAGTGAACAATTGTAATAAATTATTAACTAAAAACATAAATCGTTACAGTATCTAGTGTATCTTCTGTTCATTCCCGGCAAACTGTCAATTGACGAGAGGAACGTCCCCCAGGCAAACAGTCTCAGAAGCAGTGAATAACAGGTGAACATCGACGTTTCTAAACGCTACACTTACTTGAAGTATCTTTGATCTTTCCTTTGTTGAAGCCTCGCCATAAATATTCCTACCCCCACCAGGTAGTGAGGAAATCTCTACCGAGAAAACGTCTTAAACCTAAGATCTGCTTCTTGGAACTCGAGAACCACACATGAACCAGTGGAGTGAATATTACCAAGAGAACCCTCTTCCTTGCTCGACGTCGCACTAATTCAAATTCGTCGAGTAGCGACAACACACATAACAAGTTCAGGAGACATAGAAGAGACCTAAAACGAAAGTGGATCTTTGGCATAATTGACTTAGCGACGAAACGCTCATCTCATTTCCAAGCTTCTGAGTTTAATTAACATCCAGTCGAGTTCTTTGTTCAGGTAATTGCTTTCCTTTTGATATCGCAAGCTCTTAAAAACGGGAGAGTCACCAATTTTCTTCTTTCTTCGTCAACTAGTTTCGGTTTCCGTCCCGCGATGGCTCTCCCAGACTGAAGATTACTTCCATTTACTCGACTCTGACTGTGATGACGTGATTAGCGCGAGTAAATTTATTTACTCCGTTATCTCTCGAGCGGAGATTGGTGGACCGAAGAGAAAGAGTTGGTTAATGATTTGAATCAGAAGGTTTGCTTAAGAGAAAACTGGAGCGAGGTCGCACTGTCGTGACTGCAACTTGAGCGCTGAAATGAAGACAAGACGAGAAAAATCCGTTTGAAAGAGAGAATTTCCTAATCCAATGGTCGCCAGCTCTAATGAGAGGCCTAGTGAGGCCCTAATGAGCAGAATGTGGCTGGACGGCTGCATAAGCTTTATTGTCACAAATTGTGGCAAAAAAAAAAAAAAAAAAGGTTTTACACCTCCAGTATTATCTGATGTGTTAAATCACACGTGTAACGTGTAACATAATGCATATTATTGTACTCTAATAAAATCAATCTCCCTTATGAGTAGGGAGGAAATATGAGTTCACTTTATCATCAGCTGATTGATAAGAGCCCCTCTTCTGACGTCACGCCTCCTCTCTTCCTCTGACGTCACGCCTACAGCCTCCATGACAGCATTGCCAAGATAAGAAGCTTCCAGTTAGGAAGGTTAAACCGTGAGGTAGGTTTTTTTTTTTTTTTTTTTAGGTATTTATTACATTACTGTCACTCAAATATCAACTCTCACCCCCCCCCCCCCCCAATGATTAGAATATGTCAAAAATTATTTTTGGTGTGGGCCAACAATTTGGGCAATTGACCAGATGTAAGACAGTTGTTTTTTGGGCTCTTTGCGAACCCCCGTACAACCCTATATCGATTCCAATTTGTGTTTGGGGGTGGACAATTAATTAGGGCTATTGACTTATTCCAATAATGAAATACCCTAAAATTCAAGTTTGGGGATGGGTCAGCAATTTGGGAAATTGACCAAATGTACAACAGTTGTTTTGGGCTCTTTGCAAACCCTCTTCATACCCAATATTAATTCCGGTAATTGATTACCCAAAAATGCGAGTTTAGAGGAGCACTATCAATTTGGGCAATTGACTTGGAATACAATGGTCTTGTTTGGGCTCTTTGTAAATCCCTTATCACTCCATATCGATTTTAATAATTGATCACCCAAAATTTAAGATTGGGAGTGGATTATCAATTTGGGCAGTTAACGTACCACAGGTGTTTTTGGGCTCTTTATTAAGTCCCTTATCGCCCAATATCGTCTACCCATTGGGCTAACAATTTGGGCAATTGACTTAGTGTAAGGCAATGGTTTTGGGGCTAATTGAAAACGCCCTTTTCACTCAATATCGATTCCATTAAACAAATAAATACCCAAAAAGGTGAGTTTGGGGATGGGCCAACAATTTAGGCGGTTTGTTTCATTTTACGTGGGTCGTGTTTACGCTCATTGTAAAGCTGATCAGCAGCATTGAAGTATGGAACCCATTATACAGATGAATTCATGAACAGTTGGATAAGGCTCCTCAACACAAAATGACACGCAATCGTTGCAACTTAATATTTCAGAATTCTTCGTCATCAGGTTGATGGAATAGTTTGTAAACTATGTGTTAATTTTTCTTATCTTCGAATCAAAAAGATAATGAAATCAACCTGCTAGGTTGCACTTTTCCCTTCTCATTCATCCCCCAAACCAATGATATGTAGGATAAAAGCTAGGCTCAACAGAACCATTTTTCATTTTACGAGGTTTTTTAGGTTAACGAGAATTCAAACTTAGGTTGTCAGTCTGAAACCGTTCATTCAATTTTTTTAAGTGGAGTATACGGGAGAGTTACTCGACTATATACTTTCTGAGTTCATCCTGACAGAAAGAAAAATCTAATTTAATCCACCTCGGTGTAGGAACTCATTTTCGTCATCGGTCTCGTTTTAGAACTCAGCCAATTTATCATTTTCTAAATTAGCTCTTTTGCGGAGCTACCGACTCGCGTTTCGATATTATTCGAAAAAGAAAATTGCTCGCGAGTGAAGTGGCAGGTGAAAGAGAGAGGGTAAACGTTCCGAAAGAGAAGTTAGGTTATTTTACACGCTGGGACTTGAGAGGAAGGTGAGGCATCGCTTCGAACCAGCTTCTAGAAATTGAAGAGCGAGAAATAACCCAGGGAGCCTTTTCTATTAATCCTTCCACGGTTCCAAGAGTAGCACTTCAAGTCTGAAGACCTCCGAAATGTAGAGGCATCGACGATCTTCACCTTCCATTCAATTCCGACTCGAGAGACGGACGAAAATCGGCTCTTTCCGCGACAGTGTGCCTTCCGTTGAAGTGAATGGGCGGTTTAGGCCTGTTTGTGATACGGCTTTTGACCGCCTTTAGAAATATCCAGGATGGGATGAGTTGGCCATAGTGAGAACGTAATCTTTTCCTTAGGTGAAATTGATGCTACAACAAAAAAAGCACTTACTGTATCGTTTGAAAGTTGGCATTTTCGTATTTTGTTTACAGCATCGGCCATTTCGATATTTTTGTCGGAAAAGAAGAACTAAATATATTATGCATTCGAGCATACCGAAGCCAACCCTAGCTCACACAGCAGTAAAAACCACCTGTTGGCTCATTACTTCTACTAGAATTGGGGTGCCTCAGAATGTTTTTCGTTTTTAGAGTTGAACAATAAAATCACGGGAGTTGGTTATTCCTCGAACCAGAAGCATGGCGACTCATTTCAATCGATTCAGCGTCCAAAATTTGAAGAAAAATGTTACCCCACACGCCTTGATTGCCGAAAATCTCGAAAATTCATTTTTCGAGAAACACATTTTGATTCATACGATTATTCAAGGAATAACCAATCAAAACAAAATATCAATTAAATCTCGTTTTATTTAACCCCTCATCGGTACCATGAAATCTTGAGACAAATTAGGTACCGTGGGGTGTGTGCACCCCAACTGTTTTTCGTCTAATTTAAAAATAAATAAACAAAGGCTTTGCTTGTGCCTCAAAACCTCAGGAATTCAACAAATTTTATTCAATAAAATATTTTAAGGCTTGAAAGGTAAAGCATTTTGCATCAAAAACATTAAAACACATTTTAGATACCCTTTATTGAGAAAACATGAGACTTATCCTACTTTAAATGGGGTATACACCCCACGGTACCGATTGAGGGTTAATGTTAATTTAAAGAACGATTCTTGAAGTTGATTTATATTTTGCAAATGCGCTCCAATCATTTTGGTTGGTAAAACCTTGAATGTTTATTTTGAAAAATTAATTTTCGAGATTTTCGGCGATCTAGGCGTGTGGGGTATTATTTCTCACTAAATTTGGGACGCTGAATCAATTGAAATGAGTCTCCATGCGCCTGGACCGAGGAACAACCAACCCCAGTGAAAGAATTCTCAGCGTTTTTTTTTTTTTTTTTTTTTTTTTTTTTTTTTTTTTTTTTTTTTTTTTTTTTTTTTTTTTTTCAGTTAGGTAGGTATCATTAACGCATTTGTGCCGCTTTGGGGGCCCCTAAAAATGTATGTGTTCATAGGGTCAGCGCGTAGGGGGCTCGAGAGGCCTCATGGTGGCTATCGACACTTAACGAGAGCTTTTAAATGCATTCTCCACCCTCCAGTACTGCACTGATCAACCTATAATCACGATTTCCAACGTATACGCCAATCACCAAATAACCACGCTTCCAATTAACTAAAATCCCTTTCTTCCACCCCGGAGATTATAAAAACATTAAACATTTATCGATCGACAGACGAAGGCCACTTTCCATGTATTCGCGTTGATTGCCGAGATTACTTGAAGCCTCAACCATTCCGGGTTATTTTAGAAAGAGAACGGCCGAGAGAGATACCAACTTTACCAAATTGAGTGAGTTTTGTCGATTCGTTGAGCCATGAAATCTCGTTCCGCGCAGTTTTCCAACCCCGTGGCTTTCTAACATAATAAATTCATTGGAGACCGTAATTGCTACGATGTTTTGACATCCCGTAAAAGTCCCATCTTTCTCCTACTAAAGCCTATCAAAAGATATTGGATTTTCGTTTCTCAAACTTCAATTATCTTGGCTTTTTTAGGTTTTTCTTATTTAGGTAGGTACTTATCAATTATTCCATCAAGTTACTGTTGAAACACGGATTTCTTTATATTGACATCAAAGCTCTTTTTCCGAAGTATCCGCTTGGTGCCTTTTGTTACAGGGAAAATGATATTTTTTCGAATTCACCGTGATAAATCATAAAACATCGGTCTCCTGTCTTATAGCGTGCTACTTCTCCAGTTTGTTTAGTTTTGTTGGAGGCCCATAACGACCATTTGCGTGTTCACATCTGCTCCTCCACCCCATCCACAGTCATTTCGAAAGCAATCTAGACATTTATAATCTTCAAATTAGATTAGTAATAGCCTCGCTCTGATCGTACGAGGGAGATGGCCCAGAAGGCAAAAGGGTAGTTTGGAAAACGCAACGAGCTCTCGGATGAAGGGAGTGTACCGAATTTCACACGAGAGTAACCTCAGAAGATACTAAATTAAATCCAAAGAGCCCCATCGGTCGTGAGGCTTTGAAGTGGGATTAAGGATATTATAAAATTGCTGGCCTGAGCTGAATTCGGTATTAGTTTTGAGGGAGCAGTCAGTTCCAAAGAGATGAGGTGAGGGTGAGGGCCAGAGCAATATACTCGTACATCCTAGGAGGGAGGGCAGTTTTCAAAGCTTCCGGGAAGATTCCACTTTCTATCACCCTCATATAAATTCTGGTCATATTTCCACCCTTCGTGTACACGACCTTTGGTCACACCTGTGGAATAGTGGTCGCTATTGCGGCCACAGACCAAAAAGTCAATTATAATTGCTTTAATTTTGTGGATGACGTACCTATTAGAAATGTCAACACCGAGACGGTTCCGCTCATCCTGGCAGCGGGGAGCGGACGCCGCGGCAAGAACACGGTCATATTATGATGACTGGTCCCAACAAAGGAAGGGCCACGAGATGCCTTAACCTTAATAGAGCTTCCCTGAGACTCACCGGTGGCTTATTTACAGGACACGGGGACTTCAGGAGGCATCTCTGCAGGATTGGTACCCGCAATGGTACCCCTGACTGCAGATTCTGTGGCGAGGACGAGGAGACAGCGTCTCACATCGTCTTCAATTGTCCTGCCCTGGAACACAGGCGTTTCAGAACCTTCGGGACTTTGGACCGAGGGGACTTCCTCAACCAGGAGAACCTGGTCGGAGCTCTGCTGGACCTAGTCAGGAACACGGAGCTTCGGCCAAGATGAGCTCCAGGGGTTAGCACAATGGGCCACTAGGTCTAAGTGCGGGGGGCGGGCACGATTATGGACGTCCCCTCTACCCCTGTGTAATTAATCTAATCTAATCCTGGCAGCGACTCAAGGAAACATAGAGAAGGTAATTTGTTGCATCGGGGGCAGTCAGGGAGGTCTGCTGGAGTCTAGTATTGCACGGTAAAATGCAGAAATTCGTGTGGAAAATGAGTTCGGGGCAGTCCACCAAATTACAAGCCACTCTATGCAAAAGCAAGATGGCCAAACTTCGCCTACGAAGGCTTCCCATGCAACTCCAGACCTGAAAGAGGCAAATCAATGGAACCTCCTTTAAACCCGCTCCAGCACTATCCTACCGCATCCATAAAAGGGCGACCAAACCACCAACAGCAGTCCAAATGGAACAAACGTGAATCCACATAAAGCGCGACAAAGACCTCCAAATACAAAAAGTCACTGGAAAAGTTACCCCTCCTCGTGAAGCCCAATGCTCGCAAGCCCTACCACCGATGGACTCGATGTGGGCCCTGAAAGTGAGCAAGCAGCCGAACAGAACTCCAGATCCTTTACTACCCTCCGGTTTGAAAGAGCTTATCCTTCAACATGCAACGGCCTCATGTCGAAGCGAAGCATTTGCCGACATTCAGAAAAAGTTGGTTATCACAACACCATTTCTCCAACTTTCCTTGATTAGGTCTGGAGAGCAACACAATCCACCTTAGTATGCTCAACAGCAAATTTTGAGGTCGTCGGCAAATAGAAAGTCTATACATGGTGTCCAAAGATACTGGCCTCATTTTTGATTACGAGAAACGTCAGGGGACCAAGGTACGAACCCTGTGGAATGCCAGAAGGAACCTCAAACTTGAAGGAGCTGGAACCCTCCTATGTATGCCATCATCTCAGTAATAATGTTTCTGCCAACCTGTCCTCGATACGGTGAATACATAGATGCAGTACCGATCCGCGTCATCAAGTAACGAGAGTTCGGACGTGTCCAAAAAGATACTCCTCAAATCGTTGAGGATGCTTGAGAAAAAATTCGAAAGGGAAAAACGTAAAAAATGAGTGGGAGGCTTCACTTTCAGTTTAGGTTAGAAAACTGGGATTTTTCCCGTATACCTCATTTCCTAATGACGTAGGAAATAACATCATTTCTCAGCAGGAAGTTGCTGATCCCAAGGTCCAAGTGTGCAACGCAGATCCTACACCTATTGTCTAGCCTAGTGCATGTAGCCTAGGGCAGGCCGAGGACAAATCGGAAAAGGCTGCAGACGTAAACATTCCACCAGAGGAAATCCAGAGTATTTTGAGAGCAGATGAAATCTGCTAGAACGTGCTCAGCAATTAAATTCGTCATGTGGATTCACGAGGACGCAGTTTCCAAAGCTTCCTGTTAGAATGAACGTTTCATCATCATCATATTATTTCGGGTCATCATTCTCCTTTTCGGACACATGATCCCTTTTCACGCCTTGGGAAAATGACTGCGGTTGAAAACACGTCAGCCCTTCGAGGCACGAAGTTTCTCTCCCCGGCCCTTTTTTTGACGTGATTTCCGAGACAAAGCCCCTCGTAACGGTTTAAAACTTAACTTTCCCGCCCCCGGCTTGTGTTAAACTTTGAGGTTTTCTAATGCAATAATGAAACTCGGGGTACAGTCTCTTTTCTGTACAGTGGGAAACTTTTTGTGTGACTGATGGGTCATGAAGCAACTGTGGTTGAGAGTTGACCCATCGTGATTATCTTAAAAGGGAGGAAGGAGGTGAGTAATGCTTCAAAGATTAACCACAGAATCGCCTTGGTAACTTACAACTTACACGTGACTTTCTTAGGCCGTGATTGAATCAAACCTACACATATATCTTTGGCATTTACCTTATGGAGGCACTAAATGTCCACTGTCTTGGCTGCCAACTGACCAGACAAGGACTAGATGGAAGGAAGTTCACGTTGCTGGCTATGTCTGGATGCAATCAGCAGAACCCAACCGAGGATGTGAAAATGCTTTGTAGGGTAAAGAAACTTCCTCTGAATGTTGTTGGTTTGAGTTAACAAAGTGGGCATGAAAAAGTTCTACATTTGGTAAAGAGGCTCCAAGAACTTTTGAGTTCAGATTTCCACAATGGTTGGCCATTTTTGGCTTGATACGAGAGGATTTTGTGGTCTCGTGCAGCGTGGTAATTCGTAAGAGGTAACGGAGATCAGGTTAGCCAACCTGAATTGACGTATGCATGCCAAATAGCGAAAAAAAAAATCTAACACCAATCTTTGGGATTATTACCGGTCCTCGTTACATACCACTCGAGTATTCATATTTCTCATAAAATTTCGAAATCCAACGTGTTCGATCTGTGCTCCGTCCCGGTTCAAATTGGCTTATTGATAATCTGGAGGAAAGTTTAAACAAAGTACCATTGAAAAAAAATTGGCTGCATTTAGATAATAAATGAATAAAATGAGTTTGAAACTCACACTTCACGCTCTTATGGGATGACTTATTGAAAGAACGTTGACGGATTCCCCTAGTCGATGGTCTTATATATTCCACAATCCTTTTCAAACGCCATCTTTGCGCAGAGAGTTGATGAATTCATCCCGGACAGTAAGGAAAACGGATTATTCAAGGAATAACCAACCAAAACGCTGCAAATTCATTCACAGGGGTTGGTTATTCCTCGGACCAGGCGAATGGAAACTCATTCCGACCGATTCGGCGTCCATAACCTCTTCCGGTAAGTGCCAACCGTTCCGGGACCCGTCTCATTGGATTCAGCGTATAAAATTTAGTGGAAAATGATACCCCACACGCCTAGATCGCCAAAAATATCAAAAATCCATTTTTCGAAATATAAATTCTCACCCCCACCCTGCCCAAATTTGGTCCGATTGGGCTGAAAAGTTTTGAGGACAAACTAGAACCGAGAAAGGGTCCCTGACCAAAATGATTTTTAGAAAATTTTCTACTACCAATGTCGGCGTGACTATTTTGATTTAGACACGCCCCAGACAAAATTTTCGGGCCTAATCGGGGAGATTCACTTTTTCAAGAAAACATAGGTTGAAGGAATAAGCAACCAAAAGGAGGTAATACTTGGGGAAAAAGAGAAATTGTGGATAAAGTAGAACGACCATGTACAAGCACCACCACATTTTCCTTCAGTTTGTTCATTATCAACGACTGGTTCTTGTAAAGAAGATTTGAATCTTAATATTTTATCACTAAAATTCGATTTTGTAGGGAAAAACATGGCAATGAGTAGTCAGACCCGACTTACTACTCACGTACACTTTCTTCTTGTGGACGAATACAAATTCCTCAAAACGTTTCTACTAATTTATTAATATTCCTTTTATCCAGTTGGTTCAGACGAATGGGAAACGGTCGTCCAAGAGGCAAAGCAAGAAAATCGCTCCTTCGATATCCATCTCTTAATGCTTCCTATTTCACGCTGTGGACGTCTAATTGAAGAGGCAAATGAACCAAACGAGAGCCATTTTTCCCTAGCACGTCCGAGGCTTGAGAAATGAACTCCTTAAATAAACCCGGCGATACTAGTTCACTCGGGGTGTTTTCTTCGTTCGTCCGTCGAGGAGTTGGAAAGATTTTTCCCGCCAGGGCTCTTCGCGGGTCGTTTGTCAAGTTGGGCAGCAATTACATCGTGGATCTTTTCAGACCTTGGGCGAGAGAAAGTGGGCGTCACTAGGAAATACGTGAGGTTGATGGCGAGAGCTCATTAGTTGTACATATCAGGTGGAATTCAGAATGTCCCACGAAACCTAACCTGGACCGATGCGGGTAGTTCGAAATTAGGGATGACCGTATAGTGCTATGCTACGGCACTTAGGCTAACCTGTGATCCGTACCAACGCTCATGGCGAGTGATTAATTTCAGTGGTCGCATTTGAGATCAATCTCCTCCTACATTGTGATATATGAACACTGTCTGGGTGAAGAATAATGCTGTAAAAATGCTTCCTCAACGGTTTATCATCGATTGTTTTTGATCGTGAAAGAGAATAAAAGCCCGAAATTCTATTAAAAACGATACCCCAATTTGCGTAGCCCCAAAAAATCCTGAAATACATATTTACCATACCCGTTTCAAAGCTATCCTCTATCCCGTGGTTCGTTGAACAAGCAAGGACCACAAGGAGTCATGAAGGAGCCTATTATGGTACATAGTGATAACCATTAGGCAAAATAGACGATTTACGATTTTGCAGTAAGGCCATTCAATAATAAATATTTTCATGCAAAAAAAAAAAAAAAAAAAAACCTTAGCCAGTTATGAAGGAAGCCTGGAGGGTTCTTGTTGATCAGAACATGAAAGTATTTCAACTCAGTGTTGCGTCTTTGTGCCGCTAGAGCTCAGACGTGGTGGGTGTACCGCTCATCATTACGCCCATGGATCATTCCTATCCATCTGTGACCTTGATTAAGAATTCTGACAAATGCACATTTCCAGGAACACACAGAACACCTTTAATCACAGAATGAATTCAAGTCAAAGCCAACATCTTTTACTTTATGGTGCATGGGAACACCCCATATTCAACAAAACTGCGAAGAAAAGAAAAATGCAAAAGTTTAATAATCTTTTAAATCACACAGCCCTAACCTTCAGGAATGCCTTGAAAGGTACCATACGTGATGTTCACCGTCTTTCAGTCATCATTGACCTAACTACTTTAAGCAGCAGATGATACTGTGAGTGATGTCCGCCATTCTCAATGGAAGACATCAACAACAGAGAAGCTCACTAACTTCTTCCGCTTCATTTTCTGTATTCCACAATGTTTTATTCCTGTATTTTCCTCCTGTGTGACAATGCGCTTATCATGGGGTCACCAATGTATTGGTTACTAGATGAAAAGATTTACAAGTGATATAGAGAATGCAATAAGTTAAAATAAGATTTACATGAGGGATGAGGAAAATAGTACAGGAATGAAACACTGTGGAATGTGAAAAATGAAGTGGAATAAGTTAGTGAGCTTCTCAGTTGTTGATGTCTTTTGCTGAGAGTGGCGGACATCACCCACAACATTTTAAGATTAACAATCTCCAAACGTAGGAGCAAATAAAGTTAGGCCGTAATTGACACAAATCTACTTGGGATAGTGAAACGCAACAATTTTGGATTATTTCCTTGCACTGCCTTACAAATCCTCCGATCTTTATGGGAATAAAACCCATTGCGGTAGCAGGTCGTTTCAATAGCTCTACGGGGAACGATGACCGAATTCGATTGCAAGGCCGAGCTCAAATGACGGAAGGGGATCTCCATCGAACGCTGAATATTTCACGGATTGCGCGAAGAATTATTAATAAACCTCCGAACTCGAGAGGAGCCACTCACGCCCTTGTGTAGAACGGGAGGCAATATAAACCTAGTGGCACGAGGTAATGTTGAGCACCCAATAAAATGTAACCACCGTTTCGACCTGCACCCACCATCCGTTTTGATGTTATGTCGACTATACAGTAACCGCAACGGGAAGCTCTCCGGGTTTCTTCTCATAACGCGGAATTCCCCTTGTTTAGGGGTGTCAACCTCTGAAGGCTCCAACCTCCCCGCATCGTCTCAACCACTCGCACAAACGTACGTCTCGTATATTGCACATACACACACCTGAGCTTATATGAGAACGCATAGAGGAAATCACGAGAAGAGACAGCGCTTGAATACAAAGTGAATCTCACTGCAAGCGATGCCGAGATACGCTCGTCTCCTATGACAGCCATCCGACATGAGGAATTGGTTCTTGCTTCCTTTGATCACATTTATTGATTGTGTACGCTTGCGCAGGCTCAGATAAAAAACAGCAGGGACTTGACGTGTGATGACAATCCTGATAGCTTCGTCGTCTGAATCAATCAGTTGCCATGTGCGAACAGGAAGCCGTGCATCTTTGTCCTCACGTGCTAACAATACTGCGAAAGAACAATCGTAAGACGAGAGATACTCGATGACGTCTCTAAAGGTGCAACTTTCTAAAGGAGAAAAGCTGCAGACAAGTCCACAACGGTCATTCTAGAGTAAGTTAACGCCTGTAATGATGAAAAAACGCTGCAAATTCATTCACAAGAGTTGGTTATTCCTAGGACCGAAAGCATGGAGACTCATTACAATCGATTCAGCGTCAAAAATTTAGTGGAAAATGATACCCCACACGCCTAGGTACCAGAAATATCAAAAACCCACATCCAAAATGGGTAGGTAGATACCCAATATAATCCTTGACCTCTTCCGGAGGGCGCCAACCGTTCTGGGACCCGTCCGATTAGATCCAGGGTCCAAAATTTAGTCGAAAATAATTCCCCACACTAGCACTAGCATATCCCTGACCAAAATGTCAGATTTTTAGAAATTTTTCTTCTTTGGACGGCGTACGGTGGACGAAATTTGAAATTTTGGTCAATGACCACTTTCCGGCTCTAGTTAGTCCCCGAAGCTTTTCAGCCCGATCCGCCCCAATTTGGGAAGGGTATAGGTAAAAATGTGTTTTTTGAAACTCGATTTGCAGGACACTGTAGGAACTAGGCATATTGGGGTCATTTTCAAAGAGAATGAGAGAGGAGAGAGATTCCGTTTGAAATCCAAATTCCCACATGCATTTTGCCTTTCAGAGCCGAAACCTACCTCGCGGCGTTGCTGGTGTTTTAGTGGCGTTGGAGCTTTACAGTGAGAACCCTTTCGAGCAAATGGAAAATGGGTGAGAGAGGGGGTTCCTTTCGAATCCAACTAGACGCCGGTTATGGTAATGTTTGAATAAAGTTCAGTCCAAAATTGAATGACGAACATGAATTGTCATATGTGAGACAGTTTCTTCACATTTCTTCTATGCTGAGAGCTACGGCATTTGGCAAACATCTCCAACCAATCCTTCTTTTCATTATGTCCCATCTAGCTCCAGAGTGAGAGGTCAAGTCGAGTTCTTATCGTTCCACCCTTGGACCGCGCGATATATCTCGGAATAAAGGTAGCGAACACAATAGCTCAGGGCTAGTTTACTCGGGAGAAGGAGCGAAGATAATGGGAAAACGGGTTGGGAAAAAGGAAGTTGCATGGTCAAGCTTAGCCACTCTTGGAAAGGGACGACGATTCCGCTGGGAGGTCTTATCCCTGATTAAAAGTGCCCCAATAAAACTTGTACCGTAAATATCGCGAAGACAGGAGACCCAATGAAGAACAAATACGGAGAAGGTACCTTTTATTTGGTTGTATGAGAAAAGAAGAAACGGGAACGCAGTTTCATTCCTTTGACGATATATTCAACGGGGTGAATATAGACAAAAAACTGAGGAGTACCTAGGCCGATTTCAAATGTTCAAACGTTGCCCATGTTGACTCACATCCCGCGACGGTTTGCGGCAGTTGGGCAGAGATTGAAATAGAACCAACCAGGATTCAAATGGAGTCCGTGTACAAATTTTCAAAGGTGAACGAGCATTTTAAAGCCATTTCATGACCCGCACGGGGGATAATAAACGGCAGTTGGACGTTTCGGATTTTAAATCTACATATTTTTTGCTTGAAACTTGAAAAAAAGGTATACAAATTACTGTACAAAAGGAACAATGAATAAATAAGGCACTGATTTTCAAAACTCACTCTTTTCAAATCAAGCGTTTTTGCTTAAAATGCCAAAAACCGATACTATCTTCTTTTTCGATCGCTTAGAGAAGTACAGGAACACACTTGGAAAGAAGGAGTTTTGCAACCATTCACTAGAAAGAACCAGATTTGCAACTAGTTTTGGCAATCATCCCCTGACATCAAGCGACCCTCTTAGAAGAAAACGATGAACTAGAAAATGTTCGAATTTTTAATTAAATAATAAACATTAAACAAGTTCTCAAAATGACAAGAAAAGTTGAAAAAGCTTCAAAAACAGCTATCATATTTGTTTGGCCCCAGGCCTATAAGATCTAAATACGCCAAGGAACAGCCAGTTCAAATTACCCGCCGTTCAGGTCGATTGGGTTAGGACCATTTTGCTCGCGCTAGATGACCCGACATTAGCGCTTGCTCGTTCTACCAACTAACGGGGTAACCTGCTGTCCAGGGAAACCTACTTGACTGTTCTGTTCTTTAATGAAGTGTCCTCCTCGCTCTGCTCATAAATTGTGTATCCATTAACATCCATCGTTCAGTTATTAAAGGGTCTATTAACTTTTACTAAAGTTCTTGAGTTCAAACCCACGGTCTCACAATATTCTTACCTAGGTATCACACAAGTATCCCAAAAAGCCAAAATTTCCCCCTTTCTACTGCCTAAATGTTTTACTTGTTAGTCAGTCTTAAATGAGATCTATAGATACTAAGTACATAGTAGAAAGAGAACATTTACCCAAAGCGTATACCCAAAATTGGAAAGAACAAGTTTTAAAATTCAGTGCCTCAGATTATGAACAGAGCAGAAAAACAGTTCTGCAACCACCAGAACCTTCACAGGTTAAAAAAAAACTAGTTTTTTGTTCACCTGTCGGAGCAAACAACGACTTTTGCTACTACTCGTGATTTTTAAACCTATTTTTAGACGGGAAAGAACAAGTTTTGCAACTGGACTGCAAAGAGCGGGAAAAAAGTCTTTAGGAAACCACTGCCATCTCAATTTCGACAAAAATTGGAAAGAATGAGTTTTGGAACGCAGCGCTTCAAATATAATTTCACTATTTTGAAAAAAAAGCACCTTTTCAAAATAAAGCGACATTGTAATCACATTGCTTCATACGAATTTCGTTAAAATTACCAGCGCCCTCTACAACTGTTTTGAGCGTTGAGTTGAAGAGGAAGAACGAAAACTGGCTCTTCCGGGAACGAGAGGTCTAATTAACTGTAGAAAGCACTCAAGGAAGCTCCTTCACAGAGCGTACTTCCGTCAAATGGAAGAATACCTACTTTCGTTCAAATGACAGAAAGGACGTCACAAATGGTTACCAACCCTATTTCACGAAGTTGTAAAAAGCTTCGAAAGCTCATTCTTCACGGTTAATGACGAACTGCTTTCGAGTGTTTGTAAATGCGCCGAATGCATGTATCACTTCACAATGTGGAGATTACATAGTGTTGTGGGAAAAGGATTTGTACTTTCCTTGAAACATAGGCTTTGGTCCTCCCGTTCTGTTGGCAATGCTGGTATTATGGAGGCCGTGATGTTTTCAGGTTTCCAGTTACACAGCTTATTACTTAGGCTTATTTACACTAATGCTAATGAGTACCTATCAACTTAGTAATACTTAATGAAGGCCGTAATGCCATTTATGATCCTAAAAAGCAGCAAGTTTCGAAAACAAGTGGGTAGGAACCTACAAAAGTCGAGAGCACTACCAACAAAACGAATGGAAATTTGATGAGAGAGAGAATGCTTTTCTGGGTCAGGCCAGTCTTCGGCAAAGAGCTATCCAATAAAAGGAAAAAATGAACTCACTTTATCTCTGATCATTACTTTACGCCCAGAGGGTTACTGGAACGTTGGTTAAATGAATATCGTCGAGATCTCAGATGGGATGGACCCAATCAATGAACGCAGTAATGAAGATGAGGGTAAGTTCTAATAGGAAGGAAATAATGGACACCGAATGGAATAAGAGATTTAGGTAATTAAATAGCAGTTTGAAATAGAAACTATTCCTTCTCAATGCCGTTATTGGTGACGATGGGCGGGGTAGGGGCCGAAGGGTGTTGATTACAGACATCATCGACGAGAGAGGCGGCTGTTAAAGTGTTGGGTTAGGAGGGAAAAGGCCCCAGGAAGGCATCGTTAGTGAAGACAAAGGTTGCGGTCGGGATTTTCTGAAAAGGCTTTCGTATATAGTGTGTTCGAGGCCTCGACGCGGCCAGCCTCAAAAGAGACGTGAACAGATTGTTCTTGAAGAAATGGAAACGCTATGGCTAAGTTAATGGTGAGAATTACTCGTAGAAGAAAAAACGAAGCCACGAAACCATAGTGGCATTTCTTTAATGAACCCGCTCGACGGAAATACCAATGGGCGAGAGTTTCATGAGGGTTGATAATGTTGTCGAGAGTCTTATATGGCTGAAGAAATCAAGATCAAAACCCTCTTCAAGTTTCTCCGCTCTATCCCTTAGAAAACCGCAATAATGTTGGGAGTTCAATCTTGATATCGTTGTAACTACAGAAGGAAGAAGACTAGAGGACTGAGAGACAATGAAGTTTTGGAGGAAATAGAGAGAAGGGAGAATTCGCTCGACTTACTGCAAACCCAGCCACTATCGAACTCTATTTAAGTCATAGAATATTTCAGCGAGTTTGTATTTCGACGGAGCTCAGCAACAAGCAATATTCGCAAAATGAAGAAAAAAACAATTTTTGCATTTTAATGACTTGGACGTTCCTAGAGACAAAATTGGTTAAACTGGTCATTTTTCATTATCATTATTGGTCACCAAGTCTTCAAAGCAGCAAGAGCATGATTTTAATGAGCCAACATTTTTCTCAAAACTCAAACTCTACACAAAGATCAGTTCACATTTGTTCGGTTGGCAGCAGCGTGAATTTACGGGAAATTTCCCATCACCTAAACATTGTCAATTCCTTGACCGGGTAGGTAATTGTAGTTTTCTCCAGACGTCACACACATGTATCGATTCAGTACATTAGTACATGAGCCTCCTTAATGACCATCTCCTCCTGAGGCTCCCAAAACGGCTCATTCATAGAGAAAAAACTGGTTAAATTGGTCATTTATCATCATCACAATTGGTCATCATGTTTTCAAAGCAGCAAAAACATGATTTTTCACTTAGAGATCCAAATCATTTTTGGATTTGTCCAGTTGGCAGCAGTGTGAATTTAAAGGAAAATTTACCATTGCCTAAACACTGTAATAGTCTACAGCCTAAACACCTTTTCCTTGGCCAGATAGCTAATGGCGGTTTTCTCGTGACGTCACACACATTATCGATTCAGTACATGGAGTCATATATTATCGATTTTGTCGGCCATTACTTTTGTGTCTGATGTTTCCTTCAAATCGACTGTAAACAGTTACTAAGTATCTTCCTACATTACTTTCTGATAACTTTTGTGTTTAAGCCATTATTTTTGTTACTTTTTTCTGCTATTTGCAGATCCATGTTATTTGGTTAGAAATAAGACTTTGAAGCAATTATTCCTTTTATTTTTTCCTCCTTCATATTTCTGCTTCTAATGAGACTACTCTCACCTGTATTGACAAAATGATTTTTGTAGCCAGCATGGAGTCAATTAATTCCACTCACTTGCAGTTTGTATATTGCTAAAAAATTATTGGGTTTCAGTGGATCATTCTCCATTTCCACACTCTATAAGTTTAACAGAACAAAGAAGCACTTTAAATCCATTAGGGAGAAGCGTTTTCATTCGCCGATGATACTGCGTATATTGTGTCTGGGGGTTACTGGGACCAAGATGTCAAATTAAGTGAACGAAATCTCATAAGTGCCTCACAGGCAGTGAATGTGTCTAAAAATAATTTTATTCAATTTTTCAATTGAGATAAATACAATCCCTATCATGGGAGCATAAAGTGTCACACAACAGAATGCGATCACTGGGAACGTTGCCCCGTCAAACGTTCATGCAGGTATGTTAGATTCGATATTTAGGGGTTGATGTAGATCAATGCCTTTGTTGGGATCATCATGTGATGAACTTGATATTGAGGGTGAGAAAAGGAAATGCAGAGGATGCTCACTTTTGCGCTTGTCCAGTCTAGGATGATTTACGGTTTGTCGTGAAGTGATGAGGGGAGGGGGGGGGCTGAGAACCGGTCTTCTTGACTCAGTATACTTTGTGAAAAAACTTGTAATTAAAGTCCTGCTGAAGAAGTCGCCTGGATACCTGGATACCCAACAGAAGCACCCTTCAAAGAACTCAGGGCCATGAAGTTAGTTCAGAGATCTCCGAGATACAGCCACCATCGTTAAAACATTCATGGATTCACTGAGAAATGAGCTTCAAGTCCTGCAAGACGTATGCACGAGAATGCGGGAAAAGCACCTTTCCGGAATACATTACGTAGCCAACAGGCGTATGAGTAGGAGGTCCTAAATTGTTCAATATAGGAAGTATTATAGGCACACTTGAAGTCTTCAAAAAGGAGCTCAAGGCCTATGTAAAAATTGAAAATAATTTATCATCCTCATTGAGAAAGCAAATAGTGTTGCCCTTAGAAAATGTAAGGTATATTCACCGTATATCATGTTTATTATTTATAAATCTCTATTTGTTAGGAAGACATTTTATTTTTAACTCTATATTTCAACAGCGATGAGATTAGAACCCTACATGTGAAAAACAAATAATGTATTGGTATTTATATAAAAGTAGTAGGAAATAGAACTCGTCTTTGACTTCCAGAGGCAATTAGCATAAGGATTATATCAAATTGTTTGTGATGTACTCCTTTCCTACAAATACGAGCAGTTTTTCAGCGTCTTACACAAATCCTAAGCACATTACCACTGCACAACTCCACTTCTACTTGAAAGTACTTCAGAATGTGGGCAGACAACATGTAGTTTTGACGGAATTTAATAGTGGACATGATACAAATTAAAACAGTGTAGTTAGATCTGACTAGAAACAACATTACAACCTACTCAAAATGGCCGTCTTAGGGGGTAGGTATCTTATATCATGGCCCTTCTTAGCCTTCTTCGTTTTCTAGGTTGCGTGCTTTTGAATCAAAATGGCCTCAATAAATCGATATTCATTTCTCGAGAAAACTACCTATGAAAAAGACTTTCCCGGTTGATTTCTTATTAAAACGAGAGGCCATCTTGAAAAATGACACAGTCTAGGAGCAATACTTGCAAGAGCAAACTTTGTTGAGTAAGATTATTAGGATAATTTATTCAATTTGTTGTAGGCCATCAGGAATAGTGAATAACTTCATCGCATGATTGAACCTTTGAACGAAAAACGGTGAACAAGTGGATTGATTAGAGCAAAACGTTGAGAGGATTCAAACTGCCACGTCAAAAGTTCCAAAGAGGAAAACCAATTACAAAAATTGACTCCTCCAAATGGAGTTGCGATGAAATGCTACCGGATGGGTGCACTAAGTAGCCGTTCGACCGATAAAATCCATTAGTTCTGCTTTGACCAACGGCCAAGAGTGGGCAAGTTCAGTTATCAGACGGGGGTGTTCGAAGTCGGTAATGGGCTCCCGTTACTTCCTGAGTACAGAT
This sequence comes from Cyrtorhinus lividipennis, assembly GCA_019603395.1. Lineage (NCBI taxonomy): Eukaryota > Metazoa > Arthropoda > Insecta > Hemiptera > Miridae > Cyrtorhinus > Cyrtorhinus lividipennis. The sequence continues at coordinate 4,687,018 of CM034005.1, forward strand.
ATTTCAAACGGCCACAGCAAATAACGAGCTTGCATTTTCATAGCTGTTCGTAAATGGTAATGGTGGACAGTCCCGCTACCCACGGGAGGTCCTTCCGAAGTTTCGACGGTCTGTGCGGCCCGTTACCGAACAATCTTGTTTGGAATGTAGGTAGATCATGGGCCAACGACGGGATCACGGTATATAGGGTTCCAACCACCCCCCATCATTCCCTTCGCAGCTTGCCGGTAGATTCGGAGGTGAATTTACGTGTTGTTTACGCAGTTCACTTCTGAAAAGGGTAGAACTTGTCGCTGAAACAACCTCAAACCTCAACGAATGGTGACGAATCATCATACAAATAGTTGCAGGCAGAAGGATTAGGCGAGGAGTCACCTCCAGAGGAGCCATGTTGGACAATCAACTATCAAGTCAGTGTCCAAAATTAGATAGGTACATTGGAAACAATGAAAGCTGTACCATCAGGTCTGAAGTCGGTCAGTTCTTGTTTTCCAATGATGTTGTCCATATCTATAAAAGAGGAATAAGGTGTCTGGTACATCCAAAATAGAGCGGACTATGGATTTTTCAAAAGCTACCCGCTGAACGGTGACGTCACAACCCGCGTTAAATGTTAAAAGATGGTTACATTTGAGACAAAAACACGAAACTACAACAGCAACCCTTGCCTTCTAGGGCGTTGCGCTCTAGCGGACACTTGTAGACAACTGAATGTTTCCTTCCCTTGGTATTGTTATTGTTGTAAACAAACCTTCACAAACCAGAAGCAATGTCGTAGGTAGAACTCACTCAGATGAAGATAGAACACTGACCAAAGCGCAGTTGTGGGCGCTGTTGAAACCAATGATAGTGATAACTCAGAAAATAAGCTTAAAAGCTAAAAAAGCTTATAAGCTAAAAAATAAGCCCCCTTGGGTTGTCTCAATTGAGTCTTAAGAGTTGGTTAATACCAAAAGACAACGAATTTCGGCCCCCCAAGCCCCCCAACATAATCTTGATCCCCATCGTCAGCTCTTCATCACAAGCTATCCCTTTTCTGATTTTACAATACTACTTTTGCTCATCCGTCAACACCCCTTCCCTTTCCAAAACGCCACACAAGTCTCATCATTATAAATAATATTTCGATAGAAGTGGCGCACAGTTTCACTCACTGCGTATCCTCGTATGTGACCGTGTCCATACTTGACCAGCTCACATAATAAAACTATGATAATCTTACCGACTCGTCGGATTGGCTGACTTACCTGCAACATAAATGAAAAACAGTCAATATAACGGTATCAGTAAACAAGAAAAAATTGTGCCTTCAATGTCAATACAATATATGGCCATATTGAGGCCAGGTCGAACTTGTAAAATTAAGGGACTAGAGTAATTTCTTACTCCTTACTGTCACCTCCAGAGAAGTCATGTTGGACAATCAACTATCCACCTACTGAACGGTGACGTCACAACCTGTGTAAAAAGAGAAATGGCGGCTACGTTTGAGACAAAAAAATAGAAAGAACTACAACAGCAGTCCAGGCTATCCAGGGTGCTGCGCTCTAGCGGGACAACTGTATACAAATGAATGTTTCCTCCCCTTGGTTTGGTTATTGTTGTAAACAAACCTTCATAAAGATGATGCAACAAAGATAGGTCATTCCCAATGAAATATAGACCAAAGCTCATGGTAGTGATAACTCAAAAATCAAGGTGACCTCACTTGGGCTGTCTCAACAGGGACAGGAATGAAAACGTTCAGCATTCAGCTGACGTCACGGAATTTTTCAAAATTTATTTTTAAATTGAGACTTATTTTGATTTTGAGCAAGTGTGATGTTCATACTATTTTTATTTGTACCACCGTCCACTCTGTCACTTGCCTCCTTTCTCCTTTAGCAAATTATCTAGCCAATTCACCTTTTTTATTTCTGAGAGATTTATTTATTTTTTAAATGTGTATAATTTTTTTATGAAACATAACATAACCAAAAACGCCTGAGAGATAGGGGGGTTGGTAGGTAATTTTACTAAAGGTAGAGTATGAAGGGGAAATCGCATCATGCGATTTTCCGTCCTTTTCCGTCGACCAACTTTTATAGAGAATGAAAAACGTTTCCAGCGAGCATATTTTGAGAAAACTACTACATGGTCGAGAAGGCGTAAAGGGGAAACACGTCTACCGCTTCCTAATAAAGTTGGTTCTCCGATGAACTGGTTTTAACGAATTTACGAACGACAGCACCAATACCATCAGACAAAGGCTGATTCGGGCCCTATGACGCGTCCCAACTGCCACAGGAAGTCGGAAGTTATAAACAACCGAGGGGAAAAAAAGCTGTTGGATGTAGAAAAGGGTCGGAAAACACGGGAGGACCGAGAGAAGGCTCTGTGGCGGTCATGCAAGGGCCGATTGTGACGATACGGGGGGAAAAAGTACGGAAATGCTGCGACCGCTCGTGTGACGAAGGGTCAGCTGAGAGAGATTCTTGACCAAGGACGCGGTGTAATGTCACAGTGAACCAAATGCTCGACAACCGAGTTCGTGTAAGTGTCTCCAGAGTATTTCAAACGCTTAAATCGGCGAGACGAGGCTTACTGGGGTAGGTAGGAAACAGCGATGCTCTTTCTTTCCTCCTCAGACTAAGAAAATCATCGGCAAACCGACGCAAAACAACTTTTCGCGAGGGAAACTTCCACGACGCTAGCAACTCCCCCTGTGACTGTTGGTTGCTGTAGATTTGACGCTCGGGGAAAAATCTACTCTCGTTGTCGAGAAAGAATACAACCTTCGTGCGAAAGTAGGTCTCGCGATGAGGTGTTTGACGGTGAGTGAGCCGACAACATCTATTATGCAGAGGTTGACGTTTTGAGCGAGGTAAGAAAATATACTCCCGCGGTTCAACACAATGGGAGCATCATCTCGGGCGAACCAAGCGAGCAGGATAAATGTTCCAACTCCAGACTTCAATATATCACCCCTACAAGGAGTGGACTTGCGTTCCCGTAGTCGCTCAATCGGAAGCGTAGAACGAAAAACAAAATGAGGTATGTAACCTATTACATACACAAATGTTTCGCCGAGATTTCTCAGATGAATTCGAGAATGGACATTCCACGATGAAAAAGTCCTTAAAAGAAAATCACAGGGGTTGATTATTTCTCGGACCAGGTGCATGGAGACTCATTTCTTCAACATGGGGAAAATGGGGGAAACAGTGGATGTGGCGGGTCCCAGACCAATTCCAATCGATTCAGGGTCCAAAATTTAGTGGAAAATGATACCCCACACGCCTAGGTACCAGAAATCATGACACATACAAAATGGGTGGATACATACCCATTTTGACCCATAACTTCTTCCAGTGGATGCCAATCGTTCTGGGACCCATTCCATTAGATTCAGCGTCCAAAATTTAGTGGAAAATGATACCCCACTCGCTTATACCGCCCAAAATCTCAAAAATCCATTTTTCAAAAAACACATTTTGACCCCTACCCCGCCCAAATTTGGTCCGATCGGGTTGAAAGGTTTTGAGGACCAACTAGAGCCAAAAAGAGGTCCTTGACGGAAATTACTGATTTTCAGAAAATTGACTTGTACCAAAAACGGCGTGGACATACAATGTCCACCTTGTACAACTCACCTTGCCTAACTGGGGTTGGTTGGTTGCATAGTCTGTCATCAGTTTTAAATACGTTTTATATCTTATTTTGATGAGGTTCATTGTTGGCCCAACGTCATTGATAAAAAGTCGTATCCGATGAATTGTTGGCCTTTCACTCATAGTTATGAGACCAGGATTATGTCCCGTGGCTTACCATTTACATGCCCATCTGTCGTAGCTCGAGCTTATTAAACTGATATTTCTGAGGGTTAAGTGAAACACGAACTAACTGCACGAACCAAAACTTGTATTCACGGATGAATTACGATTATATTGGCATAGAACAAAAAGGACCAAAATTTGAACAACCGAACACTGCGCAACGAGGTCGGGAACAACTAGAACTAGGTTACATGAAGGTTTTTCCAGAAGACGAGCAAGAACAAGAACAAGAATAAGGCAGAATTACCGCCGGCTCACAGAGCGCGGCGGAAGCAAGAACTAACACCCGTAGGTAATCTTAGTGTCAGCTCCGAGGTAGGTACCCTTGCCCACACGGTCAAACACCATCGAAAATGAAATTCACGCAGCAGACAATTGAATGCGATTCGATATGATGTTCTTCACAGTGAAATTTCATTGGATTCTCACCTTATAAATGAGGACATAGGAAAATATAAGAGGCTTCGGGTGGCCGGTCTCTCGTGAATAACATGTTGTTCAAATGTTAATAAGTACCTCCGACTCCAAGAAAGAACCTTTGTTCTATCCATTTCTCCTTCCTTCAAGTTTAGTTTTAAACTTGAAGGGCCCCTAGGGAATAAAGGAGCTCCGCGGTCCGTGAATTTCTATTTCCTTGCTAAAACCGCACAATGGAAACTCCAGCCGGTTTTACGCCCAAAACGCTATGACAGGGAAGGTTCACTACCAAGCAGTTTCGAGAGAAAGAACTCGCAACACTACCTCCAGGCTTGCGTTTCAAAAACGAGGTAGAAAGCATTGAAGTGGGCGAGTACAACGGTTTTGTTAACAAAAACCAAAAAGGACTTCAAACTTCCCCCCGATTTTCCGCGTCCATGGCCAGTCAAAGGCTTATTTAGCTTTGTTCAAATTGTTTTCGCGATAGGAAAGAGATTCGCGAAATGCGAAACTACGCGTGAAGTGAACTTCCGTACAAACGCCTGCCAACTCACCTTATTCAGCTCACAACGTTTATTTTTCAACCGCTGAACGGATTCTCGCAGGCAACGTAAACAGCCTGTTCGGGGGAAAAAAATACTGTTCATTTGGTAAATACACAATTCGCATTTTGAAGTGGGCTGCATTTTTTCAGAGGAATCTTGTTATTTTGGAACATCAATGAAAGGAAAATTCACCGAGAAGTTTAATTACAGTTTCAAAATAATGCATTTTCTCTGCATATTCAAAAGTATTTGTGCCCCCTCGTTCTACTGTAATCGTAAATGTTGTGGTTTACGCTCAGTTAGAGCCTCAATGGAAAGGATTTTTGAGTGGTTGAAAGAATTCATGTCTTTGATGGCAAATATCGAGATCAGATATACAGAGCTCAAAACTACAGATGAATAGCCAATCAATAAATAAATTCTCCCATTCGGCTGACTGTCATAGTTATGCTAGGCCATGCATCCGGACGCGGATATGACAATGATGTGGAACCTCTTCATCTCCCTGACAGGATTGTAGAAGTTGTATTTTTTACCGAGTTGGTATTCAGGACCTTGCCAATGAGTGATTGTACTGAACTGCCATCTCTCGGCCTCTGAAATCCTCTAAAATCCATGTCGAAGTCAGGAGTGCAAAAGAACCTGCAAATGTTCACCCATAGAAAACGTACCTAAGAGCATATTAATATTTCGGCATAATCTTGAATGAAGAACTGTGCTGGTGATCTCATAATATTTTTCTATACAGCAAACTTCGGAAGTTCACACGGATATTACATCAGATCCGAACACTTATGGATGTCCCGACGCTGAAATAGATTTATACATCTCTGGTCTAATCAATCATCAATATAGTATTTTAATATGGGGTGGCGCGCAGGAAGAGAAACGCTGCCAATTCTTTCAAAGGGGTTGGTAATTCCTCAAACCATGTGCATTGAGACTAATTTAAATCGATTCAGCTCCCATAACCTCTTCCGGTGGGCGCCGATCGTTCCGGGACCCATTTCATTGGATTCAGCGTCCAAAATTTAGTGGAAAATGATACCCCACACGCCTAGGTACCAGAAATCTCAAAACCACACATTCAAATTTGGTTGGTAGATACTCGTTTTGACCATAACCTCTTCCGGAAGGCGTTAATCGAATTTCATCGGAATCGACCCATTTTATTGGATTCAGCGTCCAAAATTTAGTGGAAAATGACACCCCACACCAAAAACGTTGCAAATTACTTTTCAGGGATTGGTTATTCCTGATTTAGTCAAAAATGACACCCCACATGCCTGGATCGCCGAAAATCTTGAAAATTCATTTTTCGAAATACACATTTTGACCCCTCCTCCCCAATTCATAAGTTTTGTCGGGTCCATGTGGTCAGGACCGTCTCCCACAGGGGTGAAAGGGTCATTTTTGCTTCAATCCTAAAAAAAAAGGTACCTAGAAATAAAAAAAATTTCTGTTCACCGACGAAATGGGGACCTTCAAGTAAGGTAATATGTGATGGAAGTAAACAATTTGTGTTTAGATCCCAGTATTGACCCCTTTATCAACGGGCGAGATAACTGACAGCCTGGTCCCAGCTGTTTACTAATAGTCGAGGAGGGCTGCGCTGTATAAAGTGTCAGCGTATTGTATATAAATAACCTTATAAATAGGGGGGCTTCTGAGGGAAAGATGGTTTTCTCATTATTGTCCCGCCTTTTTCCCCCTCCTACCGTGAAACACACCGTGCTAATTGACCAGGTGATGGGAGGGGCTGGTTGGATGTTTCTTTAGCCGGATTTTTCCGGTTGTTATCGCCATTGTCAGGAACGTCCAGAAGGACAAAAAGAAGTGTCACAATAGGCATCAACCCATCGTGGGGATCCAGGGAGAGGGATTTCGTTATCGAACCATTCGGCAGGTTTCCCGAAGAACCCTTATTCAATAGATGATGATCGGTCTTCGCTAAAACTGGGGTGGATAATACAAAATGCTGCAAAATATTTCACATGGGTTGGTTACTTCTTGGAGCAGGAGTATGAGGAAAGTATGAGCGTCCAAAGTTTAATAAAAAATGATACCCCACACGCCTCGATTGCCAAAATGTCGAAAATCCATTTCGACCAATACTACCCCCTTCCCCTTTCTCCCGATTTTGGTCCGATCGGGCTGAAATGTTTCGACGACCTCCTGGAGCCAGATAGTGGTTCCTGAGTAACATTTTAGGGCTGATCGGAGAGGTGTACTTCTGGTTTGATTACATATAATGTTGATTATTCAAAGAATAACCAACGAAAAATGTGGAAGAATCTCTTCATGAAGGAAGTTCTTCAGATTTTCAACGGATTTCAGCACCAGCAACGAATGCTGCCTCATGTAGGTTGGAGGACATTGGTGATTTCTTAATACTCGTCTTCTAACGAATGTTCTTCAGAACAGAAAAAACGCTCCTCCAGATGAAGATGGAGACAATTAGTTGTAGTTTGTTTGAAACACAGCTCAGAAGGGCTGATCGTATCAAACGGCCCGCCAAATAATAGGCCACATCCTGGAGTTGAGATGTGAGATATGAATACGAAGGTGCAGGTAAAAACAGGACCGCTCATAAGGGCTTTGTGCCCAGAGGGTTCAACAGGCCGCCACTGTGGTCTTCACGAGGGAGATTACGGTCGTACCACTTGTACCCGGCGGCGATGGCTTCTTGGGGGCGAGAGCCATTGAACGGTTAGAACGATATGCAAATGGGTCTGTAGACCACAGCTTGGTCTACCAGAGGGGTCTTTTCTCTTAAGCCGGCGAAATATTGGAAACTATATAGTCGGTAATGAAAAGAATACGTTGAGAGAATGAAGAGAATACGCTGCCTGGCGGAGAAGAAGCGAAACAAAAAGAGGGGAAAGTTTCCCGTTTGTGCGATTTTTCTCCCCCAATAAACGTCAGCACTGAATCGACTCGCAAAAATTGATAAGCACCGCTCAGCGCACACAAGCAACAAACGGCGAACCAGTGTTGCCCACGCAACAACAACAATTTCCTCTTTTTTGTCCAAGCGCTCGGCTTTAACGTGCCTATTCTCCGCCAGGCAGCGACTCCTACGTATTCATTCCATTACCGACAAGCTATAGAGAACTATTTCAGGGCTGCATTTCGTTGCTGGTCAGCATTGTACTTGAAGTTGGGGTCACAGTGTAAACTCATCAACTGTGCAGAGTCGAGTCAAAACGTGTAGAATTAAAAGGAAAATACGATGCGAGAAGTAAACGAATTTGCTAAATGACGTCCCTAAACATCAGTGTCGAATCATCCGGCGTGTGGAAAAGATTGGCGATTTCCAATGCCATTATATCCACACTTATTCGATGACGTTAATCGATTGATGTCGAACAGCCTGATTCAACGTAGTCAATAGGCACCGTTATGACGTGCTGTTCTCTTGCCAACTGCTACCATCGTTGACTTCCATCAAAACTACAAGTCCTTCAATTATCCCCTCTTTGTAAACTTTTTATTTAATCCTCCATCAACGGTGACGAAATTATTTGAGATTTTTGCCAACAGAATGCAATCATTCTCTTCTCTTTCTACACCGTTTCCAACCACCAGTATATTTATTTAGGCCCTTGCACAGTACAGATCCAAGTTGTGCCAACCGACCGAACTGAAATTCATGACGTGGAAGATATTCGCTCATTATCGGTAGACATTTTTCACCATCCGTCGGCCATTTTTCCTTCATTTTTTTCGTGGCTTACGGCTGAAAAAGCAGAAGCTAAAAGTCTCCTGAATAGTAAATACAGCTCCCTTTCCATCAAACTAAACAGGGATGGGAAACTTGGTCCTTGATAGGCCAATAAAATGGGTTCCCTTGGAAGACGATACTCCTTTTATAGGAAACCTTCTGATCCTCGTATTGGATTTCTTTCAAGAGTTGAGCCAGTCAACGTTATCGTATCATCATACTACGTGACACTGTTTGTTTTTTACCCCCTTATTGGCACTGTTTGGAAACTATTCGGTCCTGTTAACGGGATTATTGATACGATCGTCAAACATTTGGCCTTTATTGGCGCTTAGTGAGAACTCGAGCTGCTTGTTCGAACTGTGTTTGCTCGACATGTTCTTATTCCACCGAAGTGAGCTGATCAAATCGGTTGAGGTAAGTTTGTCGCTCGTAGAAGTGAAGTAGAGCTAATCGGGACCTTCACTATCCGTAACGGTAGTAGATATTAGGGGTATTTTTAGTCTGTTTCGTCAATCGAATCTTTGAAAATTGAATTACGCGCGTCGCTACAAGTGGAATTAGCCCTAAACTAACCAAAGTAACCAGTGACGTTGCACAGTTTTTGACTATATCAATCAAGTAGGTCAAACATAATTGTTTAATGGAGCTGCCGCTATGAGCGCTGCTGCATTTCGACGTCAAAACTTCCAATTTGATGCCTGGGACCTGTGGAAAATCGAATCGTGGACACCGTCTGGAGCGCATGCGCACAGACTCATCTTTAATCACGCCATTTTGATATTCAAAAGAAGTCAGCGGTTTGACGTCAAAGTAGTCAGACCATGATGATATTGATGTATGAATGGGAGAGTTGTTATTAATGAGTTTAGGGGCCTAACAACTCATGGTGGACACAGGACACAAGGCGAAGCAACAACGTACAATTCAAAACTGTTCATAAATACGTAAAATGTACCAATAAATAGAAAATTTAAATTAAAAAACAACGCAAATTATGAATGATTATTTTTGGATCAAAATGAAAACGTTGAGCGCCTCGTATTTATACCTATGTTGATTCAGCACCCAACATTCAGTAAAATGCCCGGTTTCCAAAATTATACCGAAAATCGAGTTTCAAAAACACATTTTCACCTATGCCCTGGGTCAAAATGTGCTTTTTGAAGCTCGATTTTTGGGACTTTTTGAAAATAGGGTTGATCGGACAAAATTAAGTGGGATAGTAAGGGTAAAAAATAGTATTTTTCAAGGATGGATTTTTTGTGGTCTAGGCGTGTGGGGTATCATTTACCACAAAATTTGGACTTGGACGCTTTTTTTGATCAGAAAATGTCCTGAAATTTTGATCAGAAACCCCTTCCGGCTCTAGCTGGTCCAAAATGTTCAGCCCGATCGAACCAAATTTGGGAGGGGTGTTGGTAAAAATGTGATTTTTGAAACTCGATTTTCGGGACTTTCTGGAAACTAAGCACATGGGGTATCCTTTTCCACTAAATTTTGAACGTGGAAATTGTTGAGATGGGTCCCGAACCGATCGGCGCCCACCAGAGGCGGGTATGGATCAAAATGTGTTTACCTACTGATTTCGTAAGTGAGTTTTGAAATTTTTGGGTACTTAGGCGTGTGGGGTATTATTTTCCTTTAAATTTTGGACGCTAAATCGATTGGAATCAGTTCGGTATACTCTGCAGTCACAGTTTTCCCCATAATCTGGCTACAATTGATGAATTTGCAGTGTTTTTAACTTAATTAATATGTAGGCATTGTTAATTTAACGCATTGAAGAGCAGTTTTGCATCTAGTTGCCTCATCTCCTGTGAATACATGTTATTACCATCACTCTAGTCTTTACACTCTACCTTTTTAGCGAAAGGTGTGTTGACAGTTCGTATGTTTTGTTCTGTTAATCGCTCATGTCCATTTACCACCCTAAGCACCCAGTTCTTTGTCTTTTCGTCCTTTTTTCCAGCGATTTCGCACCCTCCCCCCAAATGTCAAGTAGATACCGACCAATCCAAACGCAGTTTCATCATTCACACCAGCAGAGCGACGGAGTTGAAGAGGCTTTCAATCGAACTGTCTAATCGAATGGAGCTCTGCTTTGGGCTCATCAAATCGAGAGTTTTGGTTGTCGCTGTCGCCCAAGCTTGTCAGTCAGCCCTTTTTCTCATCCAGTGCATTTTCTCCTGCCTCCGGCGTTATTATCGAACGGAACTGATTTATTTATGGAAGCTTCGATCAAAATTTGCATTTCCCCCGAAAACTCGCCTTCATTTCAATTTTCTGATAATGTCGATGTAAATCTCGAAGCAAATACTGCCGCTTGATTAATTCTGTCACTTCGAGCTTGTGTTTGTCTTTCAGTATTCAATATATGGCCGTTCTAACTGACATCCTGAGCGCAAGCCTTGTTCAAAAATAAACTCCAAGGCCGGGCATTTGACAGAGTTCAATTTAATATTCCGCAGTATGGCCCGATAGGGTTCGCCATTGAAATTATTCTACCACCGTTTTCTCCAATAATGGCAGTGGTGATCCATATTTCATATCCTCGGGTCAGCTAAAAGAGACTATTCAATTTTATTTTATATAATTGTCTGTTGCCATCAATCAAAACGTTGGAAAAAGCCCTTTTTCGCAATTCCCTCGACGAAAACTCAACGTTAAAATCTGACCTACGTATTTGCTAAAACCAAAACTGCAAAATGAAATTGTTTGATGTTTTCTGTTTTCTGAAAATACTCTTGTTATTAGATTAATTACAAAATACATATCGATTCGCGCCGTTATTTGTAAATCCCACCACAAACAACGACGTTACTACGTACCATCTGCATCAGAACTGATTCTTGAAAAGGCTTGCCCACCAAGGCTTCAAGGAATACCTGTCCCTGCTAAAAATATTCGCTTTGGTTGTACTCACTTCTAGCAGGGGTGTACTCTTATCTCTTGATAGGAGAACGTGGCGGGGTGTCTTTTGACAGATTTCTCACCCTCTCCAGTTGTTGCGCTTTCGAGTGGCGTTGAACTTGCGATTCAAAAGATGTGAGGTGGGTTGATATTGACGATAGAATCACCCCTGGAAATGCTGAAGGACCGAAGAAACGTCATTTGAAAAAGAGCATTATGTCCTCCTACTGTTTGCTATTCCATAGTCCCGTATTCCATAGTCGAAATTCTTTCACAGGGGTTGTTTATTTCTCGGACGAGGAGCACGGAGACTCATTTCTTCAACATGGGGAAAATGGGGGAAACAGTGGGTGTGGCGGGTCCCGGGCCCATTCCAATCGATTCAGGGTCCAAAATTTAGTGGAAAATGATACCCCACACGCCTAAATCACCCAAAAACTCGAAAAACCATTTTTCAAAAAACACATTTTGACCCCTACCCCACCCAAATTTGGTCCGATTGGGCTGAAAAGTTTCGAGGACCGTCCTGAGCGGGAACAGACCCTTGACCCGAATTCAGATTTTTAGAAAATTTCTACTACCACTACCAAAAAATGGCGCGACGGCGTACGACTCCACCTTTTGTGTTGGTTATTCCTTGAATAATCAACCTATGTTTTTCATGATAATGGTCAACCTCTCACGATGCGGCTCAAAATTTTTTTCTGGACGTTTACATGATGTCCTGATCAAAAAGGTCAATGGCCGTCCGCCGTCAGTGCCCACGCCCGTTTTTGGTAGTAGAAAATTTTCGAAAAATCTGAAATTTTTGGGTCAGGGGTCTGTTTCCCAGCCGAGATGTGTCATCAAACTTTTCAGCCCGATCGGACCAAATTTGTGAGGGGGTAGGGGGTTGTTGAAAATGATTTTCGGATTTTGGGTGATTTAGGCGAGTGTGGTGTCATTTTTCACTAAATTTTGGACGCTGAATCCAATAAAATGGGTCCCAGAACAATTGGCACCCACTTGAAGAAGTAATGGGTCAAATTGTGTATTTATTACCCATTTTGAATATGTGTTTTCGGGATTTCTACTACCTAGGCGAGTAGAGTGTCATTTTCCACTAAATTTTGGACGCTGAATCCAATAAAATGGGTCCCAGAACAATTGGCACCCACTGGAAGAAGTTATGGGTCAAAATGGGTATGTATCCACCCATTTCGTCAGGATTTCTGGTGCCTAGGCGTGTGGGGTATCATATTCCACTAAATTTTGGACCCTGAATCGATTGGAATGGGTCTGGGACCCGCCACACCCACTGTTTCCCCCATTCGAGGAATAACCAACCCGTGTGTAAGAATTTGCAGATTTTTTTGATCTAGACACCATAAAACTTCCAGAAAAAAAAAAAAAAAAATTGAGCCGAATCGGAGAGGTTGATCTTTTGCATGAAAACATAGGTTGATTATTCAAGGAATAACCAACCAAAAACGCTGCAAATTCTTTCACAGGGGTTGTTTATTTCTCGGGTGAGGAGCACGGAGACTCATTTCAATCGATTCAGCGTCAATAATATAAGGGAAAATGATACTCCAAACGTCTATGTACACATAAATCTCAAAAACACTCTTTTAAAATAGGTAGGTAAGTACCCATTTTGACCCAAAATCGATTAAAAAGAACGGAACGCATTCACACGGTCAAGTATGAGCAAATAAAACGACCATTACGACTACATTTGAATTTGAAATCCAAACTTGGAATCAAATGGTTAAATTCTGGTTCACGAACTGTCTCACCTATGCTATAGCATTGAATTGCAAAATCTCCGTATATTTGGCCGCCAACTGAATACCCAGGCGCAGAATGAATGCACATCACTCACGTGTATGAATAAAAATGCGAAGAATTTCGGGGGTAGTTTCACGTCCCGTGGTTGGCTAAAAATACCCACCTTCTAGAACCATGCGAAAGCATTTCTGTGAATCGACCCAATTGACATTCACGGTGTATACGTTAATGTGATAAACTGTCAGGTTGAAGAGACAGAAACCAGATCACTAGAGCGAAAGAGCTAATTAGGAGTGAAATGTAGATGAAGAGACACGGCTCCCATTTGGACAAAGCCTTCACTCCCCTTCCAGTTCTTTGCCAAGTGCTCTGAAAGGTCATTACCGGCTTAAAACGACCCGAGGCAATCAATTCTGAAAAAAACCTTTTCTAAACGATAAAAAGTCCGAACGCTACTCAGGACCTCTTTCGACGAATCGTATTATGTTCCCTTTCATTGATATCAAAATGACTTTATAGAACGGTTTTAGCGGTAATGACCTATTTTTGTTCATATATTTTTCGAAAACGATATCGACCCCTTTCGTCACATGCTGACATATGTGGATAATAGCAAATCCTTGGAAATGACCCTCACGAGTATATTAAAGTAAAAAATCCATATAAACGATTTATGATGGCTCCGTCCTCGGTCGGCCGAAACATTTCTGAAGAGCTCTCGTCCGAGTGGGAAACCCTTGCAACAATCCACGATCTTGAATAATTCAAAAGCGTCTGAATAGAATAGGAAAAGAATGGTTTTTAGTGGTCGGAACGTGGTGTGAGTGATAAAAACGGACAACATTTGGTTCAGTGATATCAAACGTTTACGATTTGCGATAAATCCCGCTGTTATAGCGTTCACTTTGTGATGTTCTCTGTCCTAGGTTGATCCTCAGTGACTACGACGTCAGTTAACAACAAAATAAATATTATCTTCAAACAATATTCCACAAGTTTAGGAACAAATCCAAAAACGCTACGAATTCTTTCACACGGGTTGGTTATTCCTCGGAAAGGGCGCGTGGAGTCTAATTTCATCAAAATGGGGATAACAGTGGGTGTGGTGGGTCCAGGACCTATTCCAATCGATTCAGGGTTCAAAATTTAGTGGAAAATTATACCCCACACGCCTAGGTACCAGAAATCCCGAAAACACATATTCAAAATGGGCAATAAATACCCAATTCGACCCATAACTTCTTCCAGTGGGTGCCAATCGTTCTGGGACAAATTTCATTGGATTCAGCGTCCAAAATTTGGTGGAAAATAATACCCCACACGCCTGGATGGCCATAAATCTTGAAATCCAGTTTTCGAAATATACATTTTGAACCCTACTCCACCCAAATTTGGTCCAATCGGGCTGAAAAGTTTCAGATTTTTAGAAAATTTTCTACTACCAAAGTTGGAGCGGACGGACATTTGATTTTTTATTGAAACGCCCAGAGAATAATTTGGGGCCGGATGGAAGAGATTGATATTTTGCATGAAAACATAGGTTGATTATTCATGGAATTCATGGAATAACCAACCAAAACCATTTGAAAGACACTGCCTCTTCAACTCCGCAACCTAAACGTGTTGGATGTATCACGACAGCTATCCCTCTTTTCACACTCAGCGTAACGTTATATGACGAATTCTCCTTCCGTAGGAACCACCATTCAACCATTATTTTCGGTTGAGCTGAACACAATGGGAACATGTTCGGAAAAAAGATCCCGGAGTGTATGAGCAGAGGTTTTGTTAGTTTCCTAATGAGATAGGGTGGCTGCACGGATGCGACACAGGTCCATTTCTGACTCACCCTGTTCTGAAGGGTGGTAGTGGCGACAAGAACTTTAACAAGTATTATTTATTTATTTTTTTAATTTTGTTATTTGATTGTTTTTATAGTTTCAGTCAACCTCTCTGATTGACCCCAAAAATCGACAATTTTGTGTTGTCTGGATCGCAAAAAGCAGCCAATTCACACACAATGATTATCCATTGGAGCAAGATTAGAAGGAAACAATGAGTTTGGAGTATCCCGGACTCGTTTCAATCGATTCCGAGCCCAACATTCAGTGAAAATTGATACCCCACACAACTACGTACCCAAAAATCTCAAAAGCCCACTTTTGAAATTAGTAGATTTATATCAATTTTGACTCAAACCCGCCACTAGTGGGTGACCGGGGCCCGTATCTTTCATCGTCCAAAATTTAGAAAATGATACCCCACGTGCCTAGTTTCCAGGAAGTCCCGAAATCGAGTTTCAAAAAACACATTTGGGGGTATGAATAAAAATGATTTCCAAAACTCGGAGCGAACTAGGCTTGTGAGGTATTATTTTCCACTATAATTTTGGATGGGTCCCGAGTGGGTCAAAATGTGTTTTTCAAAAAATGAATTTCGAGATTTTTGGCGATCAAAGCGTGTGGAGAAGTATTTACCACTAAATTTTGGACACTGAACCTATTTAAATGAATCACTGACCAATTGGTGGCTACTGGAGGTGAGTATGAATCCAAATGGATACCTACCTTTTTATTTCGAAAGTAGACTTTCATGATTTTCTGGTACCTAGGGGTGTGAGGATCTTAATTTAGTGGTTCGTGGAATCCACAGGTGATTATGCCAATAACAACAAGTTAACAATGAAGGGGTAATGAGGCCTGACAAAATTCCATGGAAGTGGCTATTGACTGGAAATACAGGGTTTTATCCTCTCTTCACAACATGAGTGATGTGAGCAGGGTCTTTTTCAGGTTTCCCAGCACTCTGAAGGTTAACAAAAGATGCAAAAGAGTCAGGACAAAACCAAGTTCCAAGAAGGGAACTGGTAACTAGGTGTTTCCAACATTGTTGCCTCTCCTCAAATATGTCCTTCTGATGTAATACTGGGTGAACCTTCCATCTCCACCACTCCCCTTGGTGAGGTACAGGTTCAAGGAACCTTCTAGGCTTCAGTCCTCTGGCCTTTTTTTTTTTTTTTTTTGTTTAAAATTGGCATTACAAACCTGTATACAGGCCCATATTACATTATGCGTCAATAGCACACTTTCAATTGACATTCATTTATAAAATTAAATAGCTCTTATATACATAAATAGTTCTAGAAGCCAGAATAGTACAATACTATACTCTATTATAATGTTTGTCTTTCTTGCAAGAAAAACTGAACAACTTTCGTTCGTTGGTTCTTCATACTCTTGGCACTCCTTAATTGCGTGTTCGAGTTATCCTTTGAAGCTCCACAGTTTCGAACATTGGGCCGTTTGCTTGTTGGTGATGAGGTATAGGAACTCCGTCGGCAGACCCATAGTTTTACCCTCAGGCTGAAAGGGTTCGTCCAAGGGATTTCTCAATGCCTTTTTTTGAAAACCACGGCACTTGTAGGGGTTTGGGTTGGATGTTTTGTAGAATTGGGGCATTTTGGACCCGACAAATCTCCCCGCCTTTTTCCTTGTGTTTGTGTATTGATGTAGGGTATCAAATCTTCGGCCATGACGAGAAACACTAGCAGGGGTCCCTCTGTCCTTCCTCCACTACGTTGTGAAGATGTTAGCACTCCAAAATAATTAACCTGTTTTTCCTTATTTTTCTGTCCTCTTTCGCATTGGCTAATTTAAGTGCGCATTGTGTACAAACTATGAGAATATAGGTACTAGAGTCCTCCTAGAGCAGTGCCCAAGTGTGTGTATGTGAAAAGTGTGCCTCAGTTCTGGTCATCAATTGAGGAAGATCACCCTCCAAAGTAAGATGGTAAATTTACTTTGTCCTTTTCAAAAATGATTCAACCATTATGTTACAAATGGTCAGTTAGGTGGTTAGTTGCTCAATATTCAACACTCCATTAGTGTCATCTGCCTCCTACTGACAGTAATGATCACACTCTGTTGGGTTTTTAGGTACCTAGGAGTTTGGGGTATCATTTTCCATTAAATTTTGGATGCTAAATTGATTAAAATGAGCCAGGGACACTCCACACACACTGCTTTCCCCATGCTCCTGGTCCAAGGATTTATGTTTAGTCTCCTGCGAAGAGACATCGCTAGACGAATAAAATGTTGATAAATACTTTGTTTACACAGTCCATTTTGAAAGACTCAATCTGTTTACGTGAGGGAGCGCAGACTCTCGAAAACAGACCACATGCAGAAGGTTGAAATTGAGATTCCTCGGTAGGAATAAATCACAGATTCGCGCATCAATCAAGGTTCAGAAAACGAAAACAAAACGAACAAGCCGACAAGTCACTCTTTCACCAGTGATGTACCGGACCTGTTCGAGCGTGAGCAGATAACAAGAATTAATGTCCAAGGGCGGTTTCATCCCCCACTCGATAGGGGTGAAAAGGGCTTGTTCGGTGCTGGGTTCGTCAGGCGAGGACCTCCCGTGCCGACAAGACCCGCAGAAAACCAATTGGGTTGAAGTGATCATAGAGTCGGCCACGAGCTATGAATGACCACACGCGGAGATCACAACACGAATCGTTCGACTGTAGCTGGGAGGAATATGTAACGAAGAGATGCGGGACGTCCTATTTGGTCAGAGCGACCCCCCCGTTAGAATATTGGTGGCTAATTTTCCAGGGCGTAGCTTCCAGTTGACCTCAATGCCTTCGACAGCTGGTATCTGATCCTCTATTTGGTCCGAAAGCTTGTGTTGCCACCCTTCATGAAGATCTGAGTTCAGAGTAGGAATGAGAATTCACGTGCAGCGTTGGTGAAACAGAGGGTGCGCTGTATCGGAACGGCCACATGACAGTCGACATTACACATTTTTCATTAGGGTAGAAAACAGGGTAAATCTTATTAGTTGATGACGGATTGATGAATGAAGGTCCTCAGACGACATTACCTGCTAATTTTTCATATTCCTTTATTAAAAAGAGCGACTTTACATATAACCATATAAGTAGTTTTCCTTTTTAAAAAATAAAAATTCACTCCCCGTTTTGCCCCAAAACTTTTTTCTCGGAGTTTCAATGCTTCTAGACCAAAATAATTAAATGTCCGCCCACCGTCCACGCCGATTTTGATAGAAGGAAAATTTTCTAAAAATCTGAAATTTTGATCAGGGACCCGTTTCTGGCACTAGTTGGTACTGGAAACGTTTCAGTCCAATCAGACCAAATTGGGGTGAAAGGGAGGGGTTCAAAATGCGTTTTTAGAAAAATGAATTATCGAGATTTTCGGCGATCTAGGCGTGTGGGATATTATTTTCGACTAAATCTTGGATGCTGAATCCAATGAGATGGGTCCCGGAACGATTGGTGCCCTCTGGATGAGGCTATGAGTCAATATGGGTACCTATCTACCCATTTCGAATGTGTTTTCAAGATTTCTGGTACCTAGGCGTGTGGGGTACCATTTTACACTAAATTTTGGACGCTGATTCCAACGAGACGGACCCCGGAACTATTAGCGCCCACCGGAAGAGGTTATGGGTCAATATGGGTACCTATTTACCTATTACAAAAGTGGGCTTTCGAGATTTTTGGATACCTAGGCGTATGGGGGTTTGCATACTAAATTTTAGACGCTGAGTCGATTGAAATGAGTCCGTGACTGTTTCCCCCATTTTGCCCATGCTCCTGGTGTGAATAACCAACCCCTGTGAATGAATTTGCAGCCCTAATCCCTTTTCAGTCCTAATCTTTACACCTTGAAACGTTTGAAAGAGGGGTTTCGTAAATAAATACATCATGGGTTTCGAGTTTAATGCTGACGTTTCGACTATTGCAGACGCTTTGGCTAGTGGAAATGGGAGTTCTTGCTATCTTAAAAGTGGACGATCTCGAAACCACAATATTTTTTCTGAGATCGTCGCTCAAGTGGCAACATCAGCTAATTCAGTTTTGCTCATTACAGGAGAGCCAAAAACCGGCTATTATTCCGCTCTAGAGGTTTCCTGTAGCGTTCTTGTATCTTGTATGGTTCTTCCAGTGATTTCAGATTGTTTTCAAATCACAGAATACGCTGTAGGAAACTTTTAGAGTGGAATGATAGCCAGTTTTTTGGCTCTCCTGTAAAATGGGCAAAACTAGGATAGCTTGTGTTGCCACTTAAACGACGATATTCCAGATTACTATACTAGAATATTAAATTTAAGATAAATCGAGGCTGCTGTGACGTCATTCTTGTAGTTTTCTGACCTTAATATTGTACTTATTAGGATGATTATGCATAAATTATAGTTCTGCATAATCTCTAACATTTGAAGGGTCACTTTTTGGTCGAAATGGCGTTATTGAAGGCTTTGAGTAGGTGGAGGGGAGAAGATTTGAAATATGCTTTGAAACGGGGAAAGAAGAGCAACAGAACAGAAGAGGACGATGTTTACGATTTAGAAATTTATGGAAAAACGCTGCAAATTCTTTCACAGGGGTTGGTTATTCCTCGGACCAGGCGCATGGAGACTCATTTCTTCAACATGGGGGAAATGGGGAAACAGTGGGTGCGGCGGGTCCCAGACCTATTCCAATCGATTCAGGATCCAGAATTTAGTAGAAAATGATACCCCACACGCCCAGGTACCGGAAATCTCGAAAACGCATATTCAAAATGGGTAATATATACCCAATTTGACCCATAACTTCTTCCAGAGGGTGCCAATCGTTCCGGGACCCACTTCATTGAAATCAGCGTCCAAGATTTAGTGGAAAATGATACCCCACACGCCTAGGTTCCAGAAATATCAAAAACACATATTCAAAATGGGTAATATATACCCAATTTGACCCATAACTTCTTCCAGAGGGTGCCGATCGTTTTGGGACCCATTTCATTGGATTCAGCGTCCAAAATTTAGTGGAAAATGATACCCCACTCGCCTAAATCGCCCAAAATCTCGAAAATCCATTTTTCAAAAAACACATTTTGACCCCTACCCCGCCCAAATTTGGTCCGATCGGGCTGAAAAGCTTGGAGGACCGTCCTAGGCCGGGAACAGACCCCTGACCCAAATTTCAGATTTTTAGAAAATTTTCTACTACCAAAAACGGCGTGGACGGCGGACGGCGTACGGCGTACGGCGTACGGCGTACGGCGGACGGACATTGACCTTTTTTGATCAGGACATCATGAAACGTCCAGAAAAAAATTTTGAGCCGAATCGGAGAGGTTGACCATTTGCATGAAAACATAGGTTGATTATTCAAGGAATAACCAACCAAAAAATACCAAGAGTCTGGAAACAGTGATCAGACTCCAAATCGCCCTGCCTACTTCATTCCACTTTATGCAACGAAATACCTATTTCCAACGAGACCAATCAGGGTCTTGAAGATAGATAAAGAACACCCTCGCTTTTGAAGTCTCAAGGAATCCTACAGTGCAGAATTAAAACTGTACACTTTACGGGTACACCAAAAAGCGCCGAATAACGAGCAATAAAGGCTGCCAAACGCCCAAAAATTTACACAAACCTTTGCACAGATCGTCCTGTGAATGCAATGAAACAATACGAAGACGAAGAAGAGCTAGAATACGTTGATGATCGGAGTCCACCTTTTATACCACTATTTATACTCTCCCCTTGAAGTATTCCATCCAATATCGATACAGTTTTGACAAAGGCATTTAAATAAAAATTCTGAAGTTATGCAATTTTTTCAATTTTTTTTAATGTACCCTGAAGCCACGATGTAAGTATGTAAACTTTTAAATTGTTCTCCTGTAAATATTGTTGAATGTGACTCCGATCTCTTT
The DNA here is from genome assembly GCA_019603395.1 of Cyrtorhinus lividipennis. NCBI lineage: Eukaryota > Metazoa > Arthropoda > Insecta > Hemiptera > Miridae > Cyrtorhinus > Cyrtorhinus lividipennis. Next base: position 4,707,941 of record CM034005.1, read on the forward strand.
TCACTTGCTAAATGGCAATTGCGCACCAATCAGTCTACACGCAATAAATAACTTATTAAAATTAAGTGTAAATGCGGATTGTTTCCAACATCAGCACTTAGTGTTTTTCCTTCGAGGGCATTTTCACAGCTTTTACAGAAAAGTTGATTAATCTCTGTCGCCATCTACCAACTGCTGAGTCTCTAGGGAGGAAGTTCCTAATTGTTGCGGGACTGTCCCGCCTTTGCACAAGCTGCTTATCTCCACTTAGGGCCAAGTCGAACGAGGTTTTTTTCTTCGTCGTTTTGTAGCTTTTTCAACACGACTAAACCAACTGCATCGAGGTTAACTAACCGAATCTATAAACGGTGAACGGCAACACACGGTTACGTTATATTATGCAGTTGCAAACAGTGTTCATGATATACGTATTATCAATCGTCAGTGAAGACAACGAGGCCAATTTCAAGGATATTGATCGGTATAGAATCCAAACACAACCTTGATTGTACTGAATGTGGTTGAGCTCGCGGTCAAATGATTTAACCTCGATCCTGGCCTGTCGAGATTATTGCAACGATCGCGTCAAAATTATTTGCAAGGTTTGAACACGAATAAATTCGAATTGTTGTATACGTTGGAGAAAATAGTCCTATGGACTGTCTAATAGAATATATGTTCTGTAAGCCCGCTTTCCTCAATACCATCTAATTTGCAGCTCAGCAGTTATTCCTTTACAGAAGATATTCTACGCTATTCTATTCTAGCACAGCCGCGATATGAGTCGTTCAACTAAACTTGAGCCTGGATTTTGGTCGGGTGATAATAAAACATGGAGAAAATGGGGAAAGTAGTTAGTGTGGAGTGTTCCAGACTCATTCCAATTGATTCAGCGTCCAAAATTTAGTGGAAAATGATACCACACACGCCTAGGTACCAGAAATCACGAGAACCCACTTTTCAAATAGGTAGATAAGATACACATCATAAATCATAACCTCTTCCAGTAGGCGCCAATCGTTCCGGGACCCTTCTTATAGGATTCAATGTCTAATTATTTTAGTCGAAAATGACACCCCACATGCCTAGATCATTGAAAATCAATTTTTCGAAATACCCTCTTGACCCCCTTCAAATTTGATCCAATCGAGCTGAAAAGTTTCGTGGACCAACTAGAGCCGGGAACGGACCCCTGACCCAAATTTCAGATTTTTAGAAAATTGTCTACTACCAAAAACGGCGTACGGCGGACGGACATTTTTGCTTATTTTGATATATACACCTTGAAACGCCTAAAAAGAAATTTTGGGGCATATAGGAGAGAGATAGACTTTCTGCATGAACTCATCTGTCTGTCACATTGGTTGATTATTCAAGGAATAACCGTTTTTCTATTTGAGATGTAACAGTTATGGCGTTATTTTCAATGTTCAAACTAATGGTCTGATCTAGAAAGAAAAGCGAAAATAGCTAGTGTAAGGGGGCGGCAGAATCCCAGAGCCCGCCAAGAAACTTCGGCGGCGGGGTAAGGATCGAGCTCCCTCCCCTCCAAGCGCCTGAACCAGCTGGGCGGAAGGGGTGACCTCGTCGGATTGGCCGGGCAATGAGGTGGCAGGAGGCCACCGAGAATAGGAGGGGGGGAAGGCGGCCAGGCGAGTGGACTGGTGAACGGCTGCGGAGTCAGTCGTGTACAAACTCAAGTGAAACGAGGTTGTGCCCCCCCTGCTCGCCATAATCTCGAGAGGACGAGGCGGGGCAGGGGCGGGGCGGAGCAACCGGAACGGAACAACCGAAGCGAAACAACCGAAGCGAAGCAACCGAAGCGAAACAACCAAAGCGAAACAACCGAAGCAAAACAACCGAAGCGAAACAACCGAAGCGAAACAACCGAAGCGAAACAACCAAAGCGAAACAACCAAAGCGAAACAACCAAAGCGAAACAACCGAAGCGAAGCAACCGGAGCGAAGCAAATCAACCCCCTTGTGAAGCCAGTGTTGTGGACGTGACCTGAAGGGAACAGTGTATCGTCGTTCCTTCAGGGTGAGAACTCGGGAATTGGGAGATCAGCCAATTCCTCTCCCGTAACAGTTGGCCCTTATACAAACTGAAAATCCCCCGTCGGACCCGAGTGTTGATTCGTTCGCGCCCGACCGACGGCAAATAGACCAGGTTCCCCACGCACCGCCAGTCGTCGGACCTCCGTCGGAAAGAGCCTCGCCTCCTCTGGCCTGGACGGCGTTCCCCTGACCGAAGCCGAGCAGCGAAGAGAACGTCACCCTGTTGTCTCCACCCTAAGAAGTTGGTACACGTAAGTGGTGAAATATCTCTGTCTCGTACCCTCGCAACGCGAAAGTCTAACTCTCTAAATCTGGCCCAAGCCCTGACATTTAGTCACCAGAAAGCTGATCATAGAGTTGTATATTGTAACCGTATTATTTAGCATTTTGTCTGTCGTACGTTAGGAAAAGAGAAAGGGATTAGGGGAGGACACTAACAAATCACTTTCATTTTACCGTTCTGTTAAATTCAACATTCTTGAGCCTTCAGCTACCCCGTAAATTCATTTGGCCTTCAGCCCTTCACCTTTGCCTACCCAATAATTAGGTTACGTATAAGTCAATATCCTACTCGGCCGAGACATTCCGTATTTTGTATTTCTGTCAATTTGCGTTTATTATAAGTCATTATTGAATCCTTGTCCTTTCGATCACGAAACCCCATTCCTCAGAGCTTGGTAAATTTTGGTGTACATCTTTGGACGACCTAGAATACTCTTCAGGTGTACTTGACGTCCTTGACCTACCGTTTGCAGACATTTCTGACGGTAAGTAAAAGCCTTTAATTTCCCACTATATATTCACCTAGGTCAGTTTTAGGATCCCTAGCCCGTTGAGTGAAAACGACGGGTTACACTAGTAAATGCCAAAGAGAAACTGAAATAAAATAATGGTTGATAAAAGGAGCAAAAATGCTGACAACACTTCTCCTGAAAACTTGATTCATGAGTGAAGCCAATGCCAAAGCGGAAATCAAAACTCAAAATGTAAGGAAACCGCTTCAGTTACAATTATCTATGTAAAAAAGCTATATTATGTCAAGGTTATAGAGAGTTCCTAAGAGATATGGCCAAACTTATCTCCCTTATCTCAACTGCGCATGCGCATGTACTAGGTTCGAAGAAGAAACTTCTTCTTCTTCTTCGAATTGCTTATTATGTCCGCCATGCATCAGTTTCAGATTTGAAACCAAAACCACCCTCTCGACGGGTTGATATGACTATTGACATTGTGGCTCATCAGTTGCCTAAACTTGAAGCATTTTTAGCAAACTGAATAATTTTATACTTTGTAGGTTACCTACTTTTACATTTTGTATGTGTACTAGCTAGGTATTATTTTTTTTCTAGGATGATTGCTTCTGGAGTTATGCCCAGGAGAAGTTCAGTATAGAACCATTTTGACAAAATGCGAGAATGAAGACACAAAGGCAAAATGCAATCTATTCCACCCCACAAAACTGAGCATTATGCTATTCAATGATCTCCCCTTTTGTTCAACACCACTTTCCTTAAAGCATTATTTTGTAACTGCTATGAAGTAACAGTTACAGGCTGAAAAATAACGTTCGTTACGTTACGCAAAAGTAACTGAAACGCCCTTTTTTAGTTATTATGCTTCAGTAGAGCTTTATTCGGTTTATAAATACGGGAAAAATCATGCAGGTTTAAATCCGAGCTTGCTGTGTGGGCAAACGAAAGGAGAGACCCAATTACCAATTGAAATTTGAGGATCATAAAATGTTCACATAGGATATACACCAGGAATGAGATCACATCATAAATTTTAGTAAAAGGCTAAAACAACATTGAACAAGAACCAACATTTTTGGCGATTGAGGCTAATGAAGATATCTGGTCACGACCTGAGTTTCCCTTAGTCGGAAATATAAATCAGTTTCTTCCCCCAATGTTTGTCGATAATATCAGGGGTCTCTGTAATAAGTGCTTACACGGTGGAACGCAACGACCAGCTGAATCACTCGCATAGGTGATAAATGGCCACTATGCCTATAACTTGTTCAAACCTCGAACCGGTTCTGTGCCCTCTAACAGACGAGTTCTTTACTAACTCGGGAAGCTGAAGTTGGTCATTGTCTTTAACCATCGAACCACACTGAGCGAATATTTTCAGAGAATATGCCTTGATGATTTACAGCATTTAGTATGGCACTGAGATGCTAAAATTCTCTCACTATCTGCGCTCCCACTGATGTTGCAACACTTTGACTCGTCTGCCAGCAAATTTATCAAACAAATTTCCCGTAATCATGTGACTGCTGGGAAGAACGGAATGTGATCGCTTTAGCTGCAGAACTGGAGGACTGATGACGATGCATTTTAACGGAATACGAAATGAGTTTGAGGTCTGATGCCAGCAGATCGGGGGAAATAGTGTGAAGGAGCTACCGAGCATAGCAGATATAAAATGGCGGATTCAAAAGTGTATGACAACGAATCAGCCAAGCCAAATTATACAATAAACTTCTTTTGGATGTTTTATGCTGTTGAGGGAGTCAGATTACAAACGTCTAGAAACAACAGCAACATTAGTTTGCCAAGTCCTGCTAGGCCAGTCATATCCCTTCTGTGATAAGTCCCTTCTTCACTGTTATAGTAGTGTTTCTGAAAACAGCCCTATTAGGTAGGTACCTATGTTTACAGCGTTCTGTTCTGCTGTGGTTCAACACCAGTCGTTTTTTCTGCCTTTGTAAAGGGCCAACAGTGATAACAGGGCCTTATCACAACTGCCTGCGGTCTAGCGGGACCTGACAAACTAGAGATGCAGTTGTTCCTAGACATTTATAGTCAGATTAAACCTACTCAGTGTTGCCATTTGTCAACTTCAAACTAGAGAAAAGGAGATACATTAAATAAAAGAGAATTGATCAGCTTTGATTCAACTTTATATAGCTAAAATAAGTCAACTTGGGAATATTGAAGGGAGTGGAATCAGACAAAATACATGGAGTGATGACATTGCTGACAAAATGGTAATTCCAGCGACCTTAGCAAAGTTATCGTAGTTGTTATCACTGCCTTTAGGCCTTCAAGAGTACCTCCTTTCTAAATAAAATTCCTCTTCCTATTTCTAATCAATACTCCAATTAACACAACCAATTTGGCAAAATTTGGCCATGAATTGTTATTAAATGGTTTTAATTTCCAGGCTTTTTTTCTGTTCCTTCTGTAGAATGACGATATGATTTTCAATAAATTCAAAGACCCAACTCCACTTTCTTATCAATTTTTTTCTCCTTCTAGCCGCCAGAGCAGAAACGGAGCGAATACGGAACCCAATAGGGGACGCCAGTCTGAAAGAAGAAAAATCGTAGCGACCCTAAGTGCCTTGAAAAGCGCCCCAGTGAACTGAAAATTTAGGGCGAAGCTTGTTTTTGCTTTTTGCCCTGCCGACCTTTTACGAAAATTTCATTAACGCGGGATGGGGGTACCGTTAAAAGAAGAGTTTCATTTCCCAGTGGCTGAAAACGAGGGTCACATTTGACGCCTATAGAAAGACGGAAAGGGTTGGCGAAAAAAAGAAAATATATACCTTGCGCAGAACTGTAGAATGGATTTGTCACTAAAAATTTGCATCGAGATAGGAGCATAAGAGAGAAACTTTAATAAGTAAAAGCTTTAAGGGCGAGAGACTCGAATTATGCTCGCTACTTTTGGGTAGAAGAGGGACTCGTAATACTAGAATTATGCTAAGTGCGTGTATTTCCAACGGAAGGTAGGTCGTGGAGAGGAAGGGAACCCGGGTGGGCGTGGCTGGTGTAAATTAAAATGAATTTCCTCGAGAGGATGACTTTTCTAGCTCGTAAAGTGTGGCTGTGAAAGAAAAAATAAAATAAATTATATTGTATCTGGAGCAGAGAAACAACTCGTCAGAGTGAGTCGAAAGTACTTGGGAGTATTTTTATTTTCAAACTTTTTTCCAGAGACATCCAAGTACAACTGGAAACATTTACAAGGGTGAATACTCTCATCAAAGATGATGATAAATATTTAGAATCACTATAATGAGCTAACTTCTTGTTTAATTCGTCCTGTGTATAGAATGTCTGAGTTCTTAATGTCATCCGTTGAGAACAACATGAACTACAGATAATCCGTAGGCGCTACCGCAGAAAGCGGCGGGTCGTGTCCCACTTCCGCCTTCTGTAACCAGCGGTGATATTGGCAGGTTTCCCAATATGTGACCATTGCGAGGAGGGTTTTGTGACTCGGGTTGGCTACTTCTTCAATGTGTGACCTCCCCAAGCACATAACCCTCCACCTGATCTTCCCCGCAATGGTTCCGCATACTTGGAACGCCTACCAATATCACGACTGGTCAGAAGAGGCGGAGGCGGGATGTGACCCACCGCTTTCTGCGGTAGCTTCTACGGATTATCTGTAGTTATTTGTACTCAACGGTAGATGACATCAAGAACTCAGTTATTCTTTCCATACAAATAACGTTGTTCGCGTTTTGGCGGCGCTTTTTCAAAAATTAGAAAACCACCTTTTTGGAAAAATTTAACTTAATTAACTACATTCTAACTCCGTCGTGGATTTTGACTGTCATTACCGTATTTACCACCACCCTAAATTTTAAGGGGGAAATAGGAAAAAAATCCCATTAAATTGATAAAGGGATGTTGAGTTTCGGTCAAGAATATCCAAATTTAGCCAACGTTTCTGACAATTTATTTATCCATCGTCAAGGCATGAAACGAACGGTAAAGCGGACACTTGAGTTATCATTTCGAACAATCATCTTATTTTCTTCGAATTTCTTCTTTATTTTGTCCCTATCGCACTGAGAATGTGGTGAGGTAAAGATAGCAGAATGGAGATTATTTATAGAATTGTGCAGAATACACTAATCATCCGAGTGGGGTTGCTCTGGGGATCGAGCGCTAAAACGTATTTCACCCCTCGGGCAGTTCTAAAGGGGCGGATGGATAGAAAAAAAAGGCAAAACGTCAATTTACTTTGTTATCCGACCCGAAAAGGGTGGATTCCGTTTGAAGATTACGTCTATGAATAATCAATGCGATCGGGGAATGAATCAAAAACATTTATGAATAAACTATAGGCCAAGCCTGGGGGCCACTCCCATCAACAATTCACCAGGGGCTGCCAGATACCTACGGCTTCGTGTTAATAAAGAAACAGCAAACCGCCATGCAGCATGCGGGATGAAGTTTTATCTCTGCATACGAATTCACAAAGAGATGCCCTCTCCATGTTCGATGCACGCGCGAGTTCCCACGTCAGGTCCGAAGTTCAGCTGGGAATTGTGAGAAGATCGACCAAATGTAGAGGGAAACTGAGATCTTTCCATTGTGATTTTATTTCTTGATTGAGAGTAGGTATTAAAGAGGGTGTTTAAACATTAATGAAGAGAAAACAATCGGGTGAAAATACCCCGAGCACGACTCATTCGAAGGTGCCGTCAGAATTCCGAGTGTTGTTTTCCATTACAAAAACCCACTTACTGGATTTCGTGATACTTTTTTGTGACCGTATCTTTTTCCTGAGCAGTTCCTACCTACGTAGGTGTCCCTATTTGACCGAACGATCTCAACAAATCAATTGTAACGTTCAGCAAAGCGCACAATTCTGTATTTTTTCAAAAAACAGAGAATTTCCTTCCTTTGCCATTAGTTTGAAGGAGGGGATCATCTGGTGAGAATGCGAAGGGGAAGAAATGGAATCTCGAAGAAAATTTCCATAAAAACCAACCCAATGCGAGTGCATTACTAACAAAATCCCATCTCTTGAGATAAAGTAAGGTTTTAGGAGCAAAATTAATATTTCCCCTCCGCAACACGGCGTAACATTTGAAAAATGAACTGAACGGCGGCTTGAAAACGGAAGGGGATCGAGAAAAGAAATCGGAGCACGCAATTTTCGACTTTCATTCTGATTTTAATCCGAAGAAAAGCTGGAGGAAGTTGAACGTGGGGTAAACCTCATTTCGAGGGATTACGCCTTTTTTCCGTTTCCTTGCGTTGTTTATTGTTATTATGGAAAATAAAATGAAGATTCTTGTTTCTGCGGTGTCAAAAGTGATCTCAGATTTAAATCTGTTCATGTTCTAAGTTCTGATTGTGCCCCGACCGTCAATACAGGAGAAGTTTGGACGGAAATTGGAAGAAAATTCACGCAGACAGAGAGCAGAACCTACAAATCTCTTTGATGAATCCAAAGAGCTCCACGAGTCATTGAAACCTTCTTTTTCCGGTCTACAATACCTGTTTATTGCCACCATTTTGAACGGATATATCAATAATAACGTCAGAAATAGATTGTTTTTACAAAATGAAAAAAAAAAAACGCTGCAAATTCCTTTATAGTGGTTGGTTATTTCTTGGACCAGGAGCATGGATACTCATTCCAATCGATTCAGCGTGACAACCAGTGGAAAATGATACCCCACTCACCTAGGTAGCCATAAATCTCAAAAACTCACATTCGAAATAAATGGTTAGGTGCCAATCTCGACCCATTTCCACCCCCAGTAGGTTATAGGTTATACACGTTGATTCAGCGTCCAAAATTTAATGGAGAATTACTCTTTACACGCCTGTATCGCCAAAAATCTTGAAAAAAAAAACCAAATTTTGGTCTCTATTCCCCTTCTCCCCTCAATTTGGTCCGATCGGGCTGAAAAGTTTCAAGGACCAACTAGAGCAAAAAACGGGCCTCTGACCGAAGTTTCAGAATTTATTTTCCATAATCACTAACGACGATTTTGATTGTTGTTGATTATTCGAAGGATAACTAACCAAAATTGCATCATTAAAGGAACCGCGTAAGTATCACTGATTGAAAATCCCTGAAATTCTCCTTGGAAAGTGGGGCGATTTGAATTTTGGAGGAAAAAGCTTGCCCGCCACTGACGTCATGGATGTTGGCACCTCTAATTTGAATTACCTCCATATCTGCTGAATGAATGCTTTGAATAATATCATTATTTATTTTTATGAGAAGCATAACCTGTACGTTGTATTTTTTTTTTATTTTTGAGAAAGAGAGTATTAATATCCCCGCAAGGAGAACTAGGAATCAAGGGACTTGGAAGCTCTCGTACGTGTAATCTCAGAAACTTCAAAGATAACCAAGCACGTCCAAAGAGCACACTCACATTGATATAAGACCTTTTGCCCACTTGAGAATCCTCCTTGGACCGATGAACCTATTAGACGGATCTAGAACGACGCTCGGAAAGTGGGTACCTGTTCAGCAGTTACGAACTAGTCATGGGCCTTTGAAAATGAAGATCTTGAGCATAGAAACCAATTAAATTCAGGGTTTCCCTTCAAAGACGCAATGTGCCCCGACAAGGGATAATTACTTGGAAATGAAGTACGCTGCAAATTCCTTCACAGGGGTTGGTTATTCCTCGGACTAGGAGCATGGAGAGTCATTCTAACCGATTCAGCGTCCAAAGTTTAGCTCAAAAATGATACCTCACACGCCTAGATCTCCGAAAATCTCGATAAGCCATTTTTGAAATAACATTTTAACCCGTATCCCCCCCCCCCCTCTCAATTTAGTCCAATCGGGCTGAAAAGTTTCGAGAACCAACTAGAGCCGGAAACGGGTCACTGACCCAAACTTCAGATTTTTAGAACAAAATTTATGACCAAAATTGGCGTACGCTGGACGGACATTTTTGCTCATTTAGATCTAGACACCTTGAGACGCCCAGAAAAAATTATTGGGCAGAATTGGAGAGATTGAATTTTGCATGAAAATATAGGTTGATTGTTCAAGGAATAACAAACCAAAACGGAGAAAATACGGCTGCAATGAGAAAAACAGTTAAATAATGGCAGGTAGGGCCGTTAATTAGTTAATGACTCAGTAAACTTCTCTGAAATTGGGAAATTGGGCTGAGCAGGGAACAAGCGCAAGGTCGATCGATGTAATTTTTGTATCAGTTTAGGATTAAAAATCCCATTTGAAATTGTGCGAGAACATTCTTGCCCTTAATAACCAATAATTAGTGTAATCAGGAGTTAGGATCCCTGAAAGCCCGAGATATCGAACCCTACAGAGGATAAGCTTCTATTCGAACAACTGAATGTAATCGTAAGTGTTCGGATTGGATGTAGTTCTCTTGGCCTTGATAGCGTCGATAATACAGGGATAATATTATTCCTTTGAACGCATTGTGCGATTTGTTGTCGAGGTCGGCTAAAGGGCTCGTATTTGACCAACTCTCGAATAAAGAAGCTTTTAATGGATTAGCACGAGAAAACCTGAAAGTTGCGCTGCTGAGGTTGGTTGCCGTCGCCAATTATGCAGCGTACGTGTGTATGTGGTGGCCTTATTTGACTTTATACCGAGAAACTTTAGGAGTCCGCCGGACCGCCAGCTTTCGAGGAAATTATTAGTTTTCGACGAGACTCCTTCCCTTTTCGCAGACAATGTACAAACTCGTGCGCCAAAGACCTCTCAAATAATTTATTAAAACATTTTAGTGGATGGCTATTTATTACCTAGGGGTATTCAGGTAGGATAGATTACGCGGAGGAGCAATTTTTCACGATGAGTTCGCCGAAGCCAGTTTTGCGAAAAAAGAGGTTGGATAGACCTTGACATAATCACGAAGTTAGTTGAAAATTTATCTGCATTGTTGCCCAAATTAATGCCTGCAACAAAGAATATTTTTCCTTTTGCCAAACTACTGTCAACAGCATTGGTCTAAAGGAGAACCGCTTCAAAAGTTTAAGGATGATTGCTTGTTGTTTTGTGTGGTCCAAGGCGAATGGGGTTGACCCAAGGAAGCATCCTTACCGCCGGTCTTGAAACCATGAGAGACGCCAGAAATTTTCTGTTCAAGAAATTTAAGATAATTTATCTGCATTATGGTCTCACAAAAGTCCTGTGTAAATTGTACAGTCACAGCCATGCCTGGTCCAGCCTAGTGGGATAGAAGCAATGCAATCGATGCACTCATTTGGGTAGTACGACTTCCCCAGATGTGGTCCCAAGGATACTGTGGCACTAAAAAGTCATGCGCAGCTTTTTCTGCCTCTTGATGAATCTGAGACAATCCACAACCAGTGAGGGTGCTTGCAATAGCATCTCTATCCGTCATTACCGTCACCATGACACCGCCATATTCTGCAAGTTCTGTTAAATGAGGGGTGAACCTGGTTCAGTCCAACCTGCTCCTATGGCATGCCAACTTCAGAAACACAGCGGGAAACGGTATTGCTTACGAAGAAAAGAGGAAATTTCATGGCATCCCACAAAACGGCAAAGAGCCACTGTTGGAGGGCTACTTGCCAGTTAATCCTTATTGGAAGTCATGGAAGCCACTGCACTGGCCACCTTTGGCCACCAGCCCCCACTAATGTGGTAGGAAACTACTTATGGTTGAGGCGCACCCTAGCCGGAGTGGTTTACCCTGTAATGGAGCCAATGAAGGGAAGGCCTGTGCTACTTACATCTGTGTAAAAGGTATCAATACATGCCGACTCTTGTACTGGCCATGGAATACTCGGGCATCACTCTACATAATGTGGTAGTGCGGGCTAGAACGGACTAGCTACAAGATAGCGGTACTAAGGGGAAGCAGTTTACTTGCTCCCACTCCAAGCCCCCTGAATGAAGGGGCACTCCTGCCAGAATGGCACTCTCCACTGTGCTTTCAGACACTCTTCAAGTATAGTAAGAGATAGTTATGCACTTCACAGTCCATCCAGGCAGTACACTGGCAACCTCTGAGGCACAGCAAGAATTGGCAGGACCCACTGGAATGGTGGACGCTGCTGCATTCCCAGTGCGTTTGGGACAGTAAATACAGCACTTGAATTCGCAGATAAGGTCGTGGGACATGAATTTTTTCTCAGAACGTTGAAGATATTCCAAATTTTACTTTCAGAAAAATGAAAACATCCGGTTCAAGCATGAGATAGTCAATTCGGATTGGGCGAGTTATCGCTGTGTCAAGCTAATGTGGACATACAGATGGAGGCAAAACCACATTTGTTGAGAAGGCTCTCTAATGCAAACGCGAGTAAAAATATTGGAGAAAGAAATGTGTCTAAATTTCGAAAATGAAAACAAATAGCTTCTCCGCTGCTCCCCAGTTTAGGAAACAAAACAAGTGAAGCTCCTTGCAGTGCCATTTCAGTGGCCCACTATTATGTTTTCTTAGCTATAATCACCAGGAAAACCAAGATGAAAGGAATTGTCACATTGACGAGTGGATGCCACCCCCACACAGGTTCCAAATCAGGCTTTTTTGATTGGACGGTTACCCAGTCTGTTCCTGTTGGGGATGAAATTCTCTTCTACGGATTTCGCAGGTTCAGAGAACCCCTTGGCTCTGGATTGCGACGGTGCTCCCGAATGAGAGAAAGGACAATCAGCTCATAGAGCCAGCATACCTCTGGGCTCCTGGTAAATTTGCAAGCCGCTACTATGGCAGACACACGTGTGTTAAAAGCCCCCAGAAAACCGTATTTAAATACTTACTACCAGTACTCAGTTGGCCTTACGACGTCTGGTTCACACCGGGGGCTGCTGGTTGGAATCCAGCACCCCCCAAACTTCGACGACCCCTTTGGATCAATTTTCAGTGTTTTCTCTGCTAAGAAGAAAGAAACGTTTCTAGCAACTTGCAGTTTTGTAGGTACCTGACACTTGTCCTGCCCCAGCGCTATCTGTTAGTGTAATGTTCGTAGTTTGTGCGGGAGCAGACCCACTGTGATGGTCCATGAAAGCTGTGACATGACGAGGGGGTGAGTGGAATTGATGGGGATGGGGGGTTGTCTAGCCCCAAGGGTCGGGGTATGCAAGTGGACTTATTATTTTCTTTAGATACAAAATACGAAATGTTTTTCTCGACATATGACTACATTTCCGTGAACCCCTTGACATTTTTCCCACAAGCGGCCAGTGGATTCTTTGTATTAGTGCTCCGATTGATTACCAACATCCAGTGAAACCAGGCCGTGCTAAAATAATATTGTTCCTCAATTACCGCCTGTTCATTTACAATAACACGACAAGCGATACAATCACTGAGATCACGCATCGCGTTTGAGAGCGAGTGAACTCAACTTGAAAACTCCATACCAGAACCTCTGTCGGCCCGAGAAACGGACTGCCGCACAATTGCTGCCGAAGTGAGGAGGAATTTCACGCGTCAACGGCCATCCATAGGCCTCTCAACCCTTTCCATTTACTCAACACCTACAATAGAAAAGGGCTCTTCGTATATTTGGAAAAAAAGAGGCGCGGGAATGCCGGAACAAAGTCGGGAAAAACGGTTTTTACTTTGAAAAGGTGATAAAGTTGCGGCACTTCCTGATTGAAATAGGGGAGTATTGAGTGGCACTAAAGCTTGAATATTTCCGTTTCGCATTCGATTCATATAGATGAAAAAAAAAAGTGTAAGGGATGAGAGGTAACGTGGTGGAAATAGACGCTGGAGCATATAAGCTCTGTCAAAAGTCAATTTCTACTATTGATTTCCCCTTCAGAGCGGGTAATTTGAGTTATTGAGTGACTTATTGATGAATGTCAAGAATAAACCAATCATTGGTTTCCATCCATCAATATAGAAGGGTAAAAATTTGTTTTTTGAAATTCGATTTTCGGGACTTTCTGGAAACAAGGCATGTGGGGTATCATTTTCCTCTAAATTTTAGGTGCTTTATTCATAGATATTGGACTCGGACTGACTAGTGCCCACCGGAGGCGGGTTTGGGTCAAAATGGGAATCTATCTACCTATTTCGAATGTGTGTTTTTGAGATTTCTAGTACCTTGGCATGTGGGGTATAATTTTCCACTAAAATTTGAACCCTGAATAAATTGGAATGGGTCAGGGACACGCGGCACTCAAAGTTTTTTCCTTTTTCCCCCTGTTCGATATTTTCGGCGATTTAGGCGTGTGAGGTATCGTTTTCCACTAATTTTTGAACTCTGAATCGATTGGAACAAGTCTCCATGCTCCCAAAAAATAACTAACCCCTGTGAAAGAATTTGCAGCGTTTTTACTCTGAAATGCTTCTTTCTGTATCCAGAGATAATCTTCCAAAACAGTGGTAATCAGCATTGATAGAAAAATCGTGGTAAAATACAGTCAAAATACGCCCACTTTGACAGTATTGATCCAATTAGCAAGTTTTCGGGCGGTAAAATTAACAATGCGGTTAAAAACTATATTGATCTTCTCGGGACCATGGTCAGGGGTCTAACTAAACTGACCAGCTTTAACAACCATAATACTTTTCTGTCCACAAAATTACGCCGTTTAAAACAAGTCATTTAAAGAATGGACGACAAATTAGCGCGGTAAAAAATTCTACGATTAAAGGAATGTTGCGAGATTGCACCTGCGCCCTTCAAATGGGCTGCCAGCGTCGCAGGGTCAACGACCTGTGGAGGGGCTAAGGGTCGCTCTCGAACATTCGTGCGTGGTATCGAATTGGCTGGAACCTTCCCATTTGCTCGAGACAACACAGTCAAGTTCCCAGAACCAGGGAAGGTTTGAGAAGGTACTCAACCAAGAGGCAGCGAGTATAAAAGGGGACCAAGGAATGCCGCGGAGTTCAGTTTGGAGTCTGAATATAGACGCTTCGGGTTATAAATCGTGCCGTGCCATGTTATAAATAGTGCAACAACCGCGTTACAACTGTGAATTGTGCTTTGTGATTGTGTAAGTGTGTGAACAAAAACAGTGTATTATAGTGAACAATTGTAATAAATTATTTAACGAAGAATATAAATCATTACAGGAACATACTGAAGTTCAATCTGTGTGGCGGAGTACTACCTAATAACACCTACTACATGTATTCACTATATCGAGGACAGGATGGCTGAAACATAATATCCTATCATACGAGGGTCCTATTATACATCCTGGTCAATTGTGGTTTGATGATGCGTTTAATATTTATTATAATTTAATCAACCTACTGTCAATACCTACATCAATATTGTTGTTGAAGAACGCATATTAGCGAGATGAATGAGAAGAATAGGGACTCCACGCGATAATATTGAGCCGAGGATATAGTCTGCACAGGCTGAGGTTACTGGGCCTCAAACTTCCCGATTGAAACGTCACCCAGCCTGGCAAAATGGCCTCCGCTGGTATCTCTTCCACGCGACAGAACTTCCAGCTCGGGGGTGGCCCCTCAGCCTTTATATTCACATTTGACGAGATTCCACTGAATCGGAAAAGTGACCTTGAGCTGTGTGGACGTCCATTCGAAAGGTATCGCTTGTAACAGGTTTTGATACGACGTTGCTCGTCGATTAACGAACAACAAATACATTGTGTATATAAATACTGCTTAAAGCTTGTCATATATATTCGTATGGGGTGAATTATAAGTGACCGTTGGAGAAGATGAACTAAAGCACGTTGAAGGTCGTAAAAGCTCGGGTGGTTTACTCAGGAATGAGAAATTACGAATTCCACTGAGCCCCTTGATAGTTGGACCATAGCGAGCCCTGACCGTAGACGTAAAAAGCAACAGAGCAAGGTGTTCAATGAATAAATAGAAACAATCAATATATAATAAGCCACACATCTCCATAATTTCCCTCGGGAGTTGGGATATTGGAAGGAGCCCCGTTTAACCAAGTAGATTCCAACAGGTGAGCGCGATATCGTCCCGAGGCTAACATTTTGAACGTTATGTAGGAGAGGAGGCTAACTGGATTTTACGACAAACCCACAACGCGAGAGAAACATTTCTCGCCGATTCTACGTGTGCAACACTTATTGAGCTAGTTACAGTTCTCGAAACTACGAAGACATCGGTTACTGAATAAGAACTTGAAGCGGTGATGAGAGTGGTATCGATCTCACCCTTGCCGCAGACGGAGTTCCAAATTGGTTACAGCTACAACAACAACATTCAGTAACAAAGGTAAACTGCCTATACGCTCAGGGTTGCACATGGGGCACGAAACGCGTCGACACTGGCTCACAGGTGCTGTGAGTCCATCTTTAATCTTGCCTAGTGGATGAACAGATGGTGATAATTGGTGGCTTGATGTATGAGGACCACATTCAACAATTTAAAGAAAGAAGAAAACACTGCAATACAACGGTTTATTATCCCAAGACCGATAGTTATCACTTTTTGTGGAAGAGTATACTTTTCCGGCTTCGATAAACCGATGCAAATTCTTTCACAGGGGTTGGTTATTCCTCGGATCAGGACTCATTCCAGTCGATGCAGTATCCAAAATTCAGTGGAAAATGATGCCCCACACGCCTAGGTTCCAGAAATCTCGAAAATTCACTTTCGAAATGGAAGATAGATACCATTTTGATCCCATAACCTCTTCCGGTGGGCGCTAATCGTTCCAGGACCCGTCTCATTAGATTCAGCGTTCAAAATTTAGTCGAAAATGATACCCCACACGCCTAGATCACCGAAAATTTCGAAAATCCATTTTTCAAAATGGCGGAATTTCAATCATCCACAATGATCATAAGGTTGCCTCGCACGTCCAATAGTATCTGCGTCTGCCGCTGCATTGACACTGCGCTGGCAGCCTGATCCTTTTCTCATCTTTTTTTCCTCAGTACGAAAATGGAGTCTGTGTTGTTGTTCGTGCGTACTGTTCGATTGTGGAAAGAAGCCCTAGTGCAAATCGATATAAGCTATTCTGTTTCGTTTGAGATCTGACTTCATTGGAAGGTATGCGAATATAATGTGTAATCTGATATTTTGGTTTCACTCATAAAAGCCCGGATTGCAATACGAAATACACCTGTTGTGTATACATTGTGGAAATACATTCCCAGTGTTTACACCAGAGAGCGTAAATATGTCAAGAGTAGGAAGCGTTGTTGAGCGACCTCTGTCGACCTTTCATCGTGGCAGAAACCTGCAATATGTTTCAATTGTTGCACGACGTGGCAACAGATGAATGCGACTTTGATAACATTATCATTAACACAGTACTCATTACCGTATACAAACCGCCAAGGATGTCAGATTAAGCATCTCTCCGGTATTCCATATTTTAGTATATTATGAACAAGAGAGCCATCTTTAGATTAATAATTGACGAGCAATTTCTGAGCAAGATGGAAGCATGCTATGCTTTCCTAAGTCGTCATTAACCCTTTGTATTTGACTCCTCCATTTCAAGAACATGGTTTAGTGTAACCTCTCATTGTTACCCATTTAACATACCGTCAATCCCATGGAGCATTACTGTCGACTCCCGAGGCTACCTTACATTATTTATGTATTGTGGTAAGATAACAGTAAAACTATTCTGGGAAAACCATCTGGTCAAATTTCCAAATTCCGTTTCTGCACTCAAGTGTGCTTTGGTCATTTTCTTTCAATAATAGGTAATTACAGCCATATCATCAGCAAAAGCAACCAAGTTTCCTATTTTTCTTCAAAAAATAAGCCACTTATAACAGGAACAACATAGGGCCGAGTACTGACCCTTGGGGAACTTCATAGTTAGTTAGTCTATTACTTATTCCATCATTGAATGTTACGATTTGCTGCCTATTTGAGAGGTGCGAAAGTACCACATGACAGCCCAACCCTCTTCAGTTAGCATACAAGTCTAGATATTTCAATTGAGTCAAACTCAATTAAGTGTTCTAAATTTGCTGAAAAATTAGACTCTACATGCCTGGGTCCTCAAAATTAAGTCCTATCAGTATGATTCGGATGTTTTTGGCGCCAGGCAAGCACATAAATAACTTTTCTCCCGTCCCATAACAATGAAACTCTCCTTTGTCGTCTTTACAACCGAATAATGTGCTTATATGCTTTGACTTTTCACGGCTTAACGGTAGTAACTTCATTTAGTGATTTTTAAGGAAATTTGAATCATTAAGTACGTCCATCTTTGCTGAGTGGCAGAATGGTGCTGACGATCGGTGTACCTGAACATACGTCTATGGAACAACGCGTTATACCTATCCTCTAACTCATTTTTATCACAAATCACATCTTGAGCAAACTTCGCCATTTCATGGTCGTGGAGGAAAGTTGGTAGAAAGTGTATTTTGATACAAATTGAAAGAAGTGTGCTCAGCCTCTCCCACGTTGTTTACACGTCAATAATCCACCTCGACTAAACAAGTACCCTCTACCCTTCTCTCCATTAAATCGAATTAACCAGCGTAGTTGGACGGCGCCGAACCTCGTGCCAATTTCACGCATTATAACCACAAATATTTTGACTACCTCGAGAGAGGGGGAACCACGACCGAGGCGCCCTCTCCAATTTACGCGCTCGCAGGTATTAAAGAGAAGGGCCATGGCGGTTGGTTGGCATAATCACGTTTAACCCCTCACCCCCACCCCCGGTCCGCGTACCGTTCGACGTTCAACCCCTTACCTCCGCTGTTGCTTGCTAATTTCCTCGCTGATTGCTCATAACCGCTCAGACATTCGCCCATTGGGCGAGGCGCCATTTTCCCTAAAGGGGGAAACTTCCTGTCATTTCCCGGGGAAGAACCCAGAACCCCTCTCTTTGGGAAATCCCGCCAACCCTCTCGCTTTTCCTCCGTTTGCGATTCGAAGTTTATGACCGACAGGTTGGGAAAAGCCGGAAAAATGAAAATGAAAGTGCTTCAGTGGGAGGTAATCACTTCCTTTTTCCAAGAGCCCCTTGCCCGCCCCGCGGAAAGCTTAATTTCATTTTCCGTAAAAGCGAAGGGGAAACCTTTGAGCTTGTCAGGCACGAAATACCCCGTCTTTTTACCCGGAGCCATCCAAGATCCCGCGAGAAGCGAAATATTCCTATTTCATTCATCTCTTGATCCGAGTTGGTTACTTTTAGATGAGATGTGTCAAGCCAACGTGCAGCTTCCGTCAACTAACGCGTTTTCTCAGTTAGTTGGTGGAAAGGTGCCGCAGTTGCCAGCCACTGAAAAGACCGGGAAACAGGCCTTTTCATTCCACGCGCAAACGGGTTAATAGAGTGTATTCACACGAGCTCCAAACACAAGTTGAGAGAACCCATAACAGCCATTTTCCATCTGAATTAGTGTGATTCGGAGTTTCTGCTTCAAATTTAAGATTTATCTGAAGACTACGTCGACACTGTGTTGACTGCGCTCTGCTATTCTTTCATATCAGACAATTCCCTCATTATTTATAAGAAAAAGTTATTTTTCAAACGTACGATGAATAACCGCAATAACTCTCACCCAACACAACGTCAAATTTCACGAATTGCACACAATAGTTGCATCGAACGTAAGAAAAGAACTTGGTTCAAGTCAAATATTTGAGGAACGTCAATTGAGGTTAAGTCAAACACATTTTGGCCTAATGAAATGGCCCCCCAAGCGATATAAGAGCACATTTCGCTGCTATGTGCTTTCATCGAGAACTCGTGAATGATCAACGCCGTTCACAATGGATTAATTTCCGCGATTGCGTCCATTTTGAACACCGATGACTTGAATAATGAAGAGAGTTGCCTGTTGCTGTTGGAGCTGCGGTGTTGTCGGGAGCAATGACGTGTGTGAACCTAAAGGAGTCAATGGGGGTGCGTGAGTATATTTGAAGGCAATTCAACGCTACGACCCAAGTACACCCAAAGTTAACACGTTCAATGCTGATTGTCAAGTCAAAGTGAACCACCAGGCTAATGCATTTTTTTGCAAAGAAGCTCCATGATGATCAAGTGTCCTTAATTAGGTGAAATCAGTCCGAACCTTGAGTTTTCTGACCATATTTATGGCGTGACGTAGCATATACGCCAACCGCCTAGAGAGAGTGTTTCCCATATTTTGGTTCCTTATTTCTCAGTTTTAGATCGGTCATTTACAATGTGCACAAGTGAGAAAGAGAAAACATATTGGACTCTTGAATACCAATCGATCTGTTGGCATTGAAAAATGAGCCAGTCCAGAAGATTAGGAGTTGAATCGTTGGAAATAGTCTATATTTGAGCCGTGGATTCAACTAAACTGTGTGGACTATTGACACAGCACCGATTTATGTTCCATAACGATTATAATTACGACAAAACCTTGTTGACACGAATGAATATTTTGTAAAACGCTGCAAATTATTTCACAGGGGTTGATTATTCCTCGGACCAGGCGCATTGAGACTCATTTCTTCAACATGGGGAAAATGGGAGAAACGGTGGGTGTGGCGGGTCCTGGACCATTTCAATCGATTCAGGGTCCAAAATTTAGTGGAAAATTATACTCCACACGCCTAGATTGCCAAGAATCTCGAAAATCCATTCTTCGAAATCGTCTACAGCCAAAATTGGCTTGGATGGCGGACGGCAGACAGCAGACGGACTTTTGACTTCTTTGATCTAGACACCTTGAAACGCCCAGAAAATAATTTTGGGCCTAATCGGAGTGCAATTTTTTGCATGAAAACATAGGTTGATTTTTCAAGGAATAACCAACCAATGCAGGTTAAATAATAATGTTTGCCCTTTGCACCTCGACATGACTACCGCCATTATGAAACCTTAACACCAAGAAAAACGGCGCTTTCTATTGGTAGTTTGGGCAACTATAACCGGAAAAACTTATGAAACAAGCAGTTTTGTCAAGCTAGGACGAGATTAGAACGCTAATTGCAACATGAGAACGTTGACGTATACGCTACGTCATCCACCTGGTGGGGAGACCCTCCTTGACGTAGCATACACGTCATCAGCACTGAACGTGTTAAGGTCTCAAACTCGTTATATTGTTGTTTTACTCGGGTGTTGGAAATAAGGACGCCAAGGAGAAATGGAGCTTTGCGCTAAAGTTGCCATGGCCTGTCATTAGCTGGGTCACCTCATAGCCTGGCTCCAGGTAACCCATGGCCACTCGATCCCTGACATTCGGGAGGAACCCATAAGTGTGTCGGCCCTTTTCTGAGCTGTCCCAGCAATGCTGCCATTGATTATGGACCCAATTTTCAATGGCAGTCATCTTGGCGGCGACACTTGTCTACCTGCCAAGAACATCCCTGAGCTCAGGGTGATCCTGCGCACAGCATCTCTCTGGTCATTGGACCGACACGTTGCAACTCGCGCATCCAGGATCAGGTCCAGTGGCTCACAGCCCGCAAGGACCTGAACCGCCAATGTAGAGGTGGTGCGATATGCCCTTGTTGTTGACATGATTCTCTGTATGCTGTTGATCTTTTCTCTGTTAGTTTTGGTTGGCTTACACCACCACGTTGATGCCGCGTAGAGGACTGCCGGGAGGAAGACTGGAGCGCTTGAAAAAAGGTGGATATGTTCAAAACGCAAATTAAAATGTAAGGCGTACTTGCGAACAGTAAGGAAAGAGATCATGAATTGAGTGATTTTGCTTCTCGTTCTGGGGTTGAAAGAACTGGAACTGTCGCTGTCCAAATATTGCGTCGGGTCTTCTTTAATTGAATTGAGAGGACCGATTCGAAATTCGTCAGTTATATTTTTGCTACGTACGCTCCGTTTCACCGTTCGACAAGCAGTTATTATTATCAATCACGACTGTCAAAAAGGGGTCAGGTCTTCTCAAACCGCGTGGCAGGTTCAATTCAATTATCGGGCTAAATAAATCCTCCCTCCGTTTTTGCCCCCGCGGCCCCGGGTGATTAGGTTCCTCGACAACGTCATAGGCTGTCATTTTTTTTTTTTTTTTTTCTGGTACTGCGTGGGGTTTGACTGTTTGTATACTTGGAAAAAATTCAACAACACAAATGAGAATGGAGATGACTATAGTGGACCGAGGGGGTAGCCGTATTTCGAAAAAAATATAAAAAGCTTATTGACCTTATTTACCATTCATACCAGAGTAAATATTGATTTATTGGCAGTACTGCGTGAAAGCTTATCTCCATCAAAATCAATAAATTCGAAAAAACCATTAAGGAAGAATAGTAGGTAGTCCCGATCACTCTGGGATAGGATCAACGAGGTAGAATTAGAACTGCTCGCTAAGCAGCCATGAATTCAGGATTTTCGTCGATAAAATCAACTGAAGGAATATACGCGGATAAATATACGGATTTTCCATATTTCGAGTATAATCCGCAGATATTGATCGTATGGTAAAACCTCTGTAGCACGAACGATTGTAGAGAAAAAACGCTGCAAATTCTTTCACTGTTAGGTTATTCCTCGGACCAGGAGCCTGGAGATTCATTCCAATCGATTCAGCGTCCAAAATTTAGTGGAAAATGATACCTTGGTACCGAAAATCTCAAAAATCCATTTTTTGAAAAACACATTTTGACTCCACCTCCCCTTTTCCAATTCAGTTCGATCGATCAGGCAGAAAAGTTCCGAGGACCTAAATCGTCGTGGATGGCATACGGCGGACGTTTCTATATAAGATAAGAAAAGTAAAAAATAAGAGTAAAAAAAACATACTTGTTAACATCTATTTGGACGGTTTTAGAATGAAGGGGAATAACTCTTGGGACATCCTGCATAAATTCTTGGGAGTTCTGGGGATTTGTTTTCTGTTTATGACGAATACCAGGAATTTTCCTTCAAAAAGGGTCATTTAGGGAATTTTTTTTTTCCTTCTGCATAACCCTATATCCCCGAGAATGCATTTCAGAGCCGGCCAGAGTGACTTTCTCTTCGATTCAAGTGGTAATAAACAGAAGTAAATGAACCGACTGACAATTGGAGGGACTCGACAAAGTTGGAGTGCCCGGAAGAGGGCAGGACGTCTAACCCGCAGATTCGCTTACGGTGGAACATGACTACTTTGCAGGAACTTCAAAATCCCCATCATCCTTTGCCGGCTTTACTTAGCTTGACTGGGCGACTCAGGACGTGAGCTCATTCGAAGTTGTTCAACCCCTTGAGAGGCACAGCAGATTCAGGGTCGCTTTTGATATAGCATCAAAGTCGAGGGTGGTAACGCGACAACAGACGAATATATCACCGAACTGGGTGCATTCGGAGGAAATTAATTCCTTGGAGAAAATTCCATTTCCTATAAGCCGCCGCCTACGAGCGACAGACACATAAAAGGGGCTTAGGAAAGCTTTGCTCAGTGTTTCCCTTGTATAGGTACGCGTCTCTATCGCCCTCTTATGAAAAGGGGCGTATCGAACTTGCCAGATTCCATTTATAATTTAATTCGGCTTACCGGACGGTTCGGGAATCGGAAATTATTTCTCTGATTGAAATGTTCGCTGGTGGTTGAGGGGAGGGAGAAGGGGACTTCATTTATTTAATCTTGATGGAAGGTCGGGGAGATGAGGAACCGTACATTTTTTTGAGTGCTCTAAAACATGCTATTAATAATCAAATGGTTTTTCGGGTAGCCAAAAATGCACCCTCTGTTATTATTATTATTTTATTATCAATAGTGTGGATGATGGATTTTTCAAAGAATGCTACCTGCTGATAGGTGACGTCACAATTGGGACACAACTGGGACAAAAACACAAGGAACTACAACAGCAGTCCTTGCCTTCCAGGACGCTGCGCTCTAGCGGACAACTGTACAACTAAAAGTTTTCCTCCTCTGGGTTTTGTTATTGTATTAAACAAACCTTTATAAAAAAGATGCTATTAAGGATGTGTCACGGATAGAAGATAGGTCGCTCCAGATAAAATACTGACCAAAGCGCAGGTTTGGGCATTGTTGAGACCAATGATTGTGATGACTCAAAAATCATTTATACTCTCCAGAGCACCCCCTTTTACATGATTTTTTGTGATCATCCAAAACAAAAGTTGGTTTGTTCCAAAAGATAACTGATTTTGGCCACTCAAGCCCCCCCCCCCAACTTGACCATAGCTTCATCATATATGCTGCTCATCAGGTAAAAGGTATCCCTTTTCTGATTTTGTCACAATCCGGCAACACCCTTTTCTCTTTCAAAAAACGCCATGCAAGTCTCATCATTAAAAATGATATTTCGATAGAAATGGCCCACAGTTTCACCCATTGTGTGACCTGTTGTACATGCTCGACCAGCTCACATAATAAAACAATGATAATCTTACCCACTCTTCAGATTCTCTCTTCAGATTGGCTGACTTACCTGCAACAATTAATGAAAAACAGTCAATATCACGGTATCAGTAAACAGTAAAAAAAGTATCTTCAATGTCAATATGGTCAGACCGGACTGGTAAAATTAAGGGGCTAGAGTAATTTTTTACCCCCACCCCCAACCCATTTAAGTAGATGAAAACGTTCGTTGGCAAAAAAAAGTGTTTAAACAAGAACTGTTAGAGGTTTTTCTCCTGTTAACCGAAAAGAGGACCCAAGCTTTTGTTGGACCGACTAACGCAAACAACTAAACCCCGCCACGCTCCCGCGGCCGTAAAGTAAACCGATTTCGTCAACTGTGAAGTGTTGTGAAAAAAAAGGGGAAAAATCGAGCAATTTCGTCTTGTTAGAGGAAGAGCTGGGAGGCGAGTGGCGAATTATTTAAATCGATTCGGTAAACAACGCTCCAACAACAAAGTAGAGTCGACGCCGTTGAAGTTGAATAACGTATCATCCGAATGAAAAGCCTCTGAACGCCGTTGGTAGAAATGTGTCCTTTGAAAGTGGACAAGTTTTGATTCATAGAATGTTCGTCGTGCTCCGGGAAATTGGAGGGAAAAGTGCGTAATCCGTATCAGAGGATTTCCAAGAAGGTGAGGAACCCCTGGATTTACTCTTTCGATCTCTTTATTCGTGGGAGCTGAGCGAAGGGCAATCCACCAAGTCTCTGCCTGAGGATTTTGTAATCAGATCATAATATTAGAGAATTCGAATCAGAAATCGATTTTTCAGGGATCCATTTTGTAAAGGCCCATTAAGGGCAACTAAAATTGCTGACTTTGAGCAATTCTCGTCAATTAAATTTACCAACAACCCTGCGCAATAGTAGTTTTTTGGCAGGATGTCCAAATAGGACTTGAGCTTCTTGTGGGCATGGTTGGACCCAAAATTCAGAGACTTTACTTTGATAAGAGAAACGAGTTGTTGTTCAATTCATCGAACATTGTTGTTGAAAAAAATGTTGTGAAATCCTTGAATCTCATCCCTTCTTGCAGTCTTTTACAGAAAAATAATATGCCAGGATGTCCAAATCGGACTTTGGTTGGAACCAAATTTGAGAGACTTTACTGTGATAAGAGATAGCGGAAATCGATATGAAGTGAAATCGATTTGTAGTTCGATTCATCAAACGCTGTCGAAAATTGGCCTCAAATCTTTGAATCTATCCCTTTCCTGATGTCTTTTACAGAAAAATAATATGCCAGGATGTCCTAATCGGACTTTGAGCTGCCTGTAGGCATGGTGACTTTAGGCAGAGACTTTACTCTGATAAGAGATAAAGGATATTGATATGAAGAAAAATCGAGTTTTTATTCGATTCATCAAACATTGTTGTTGAAAAAATGGTCTCAAATCCTTGAATCTCACCCCTTCCTGCTGTCTTTTACAGAAAAATATGCCAGTATCTCCAAATTGGACTTTGAGACTTTGGGGGCATGGTTGGAACAACAATTCAGAGACCTTACTGTGATAAGAGATAGCATAAATCTATATGAAGAATGATCAAGTTGTTGTTCGATTCATCGAACATTGTTGTAAAATAAAATGGCCTCAAATCCTTGAATCTCATCCCTTTTAGCAGTCTTCTACAGAAAAATTGCCAAAAACGAGCAATTGAAACCCATGAGCGATGGGTTTCAAGAATCGCCACAAAATAATTGCCGGCTTCACGTCAATCCCTGACGATATTGCTCCAATCGGGGCAACTATTGTCGGAGATATTGAGCAGTTACCTTGTGAGGGTAAAATTTCTGAACACAAGGGGAAAGTTACTCGGCAATTTTCAACTTTCTCTCAAAACTCCCATCTGAACAATAATTTATTATAATTATTATTGTCGCGAATTGCCTGTGTGGAGGGAGCTCAAGGTTCTAGCTTAATTTGAGATGTATCTGATATGGCGTGATATGCTGCCCTCGTATTCTGGGAGCGTTAGCTGGTCCAGCAGTTGCTCGATGAACCTTCACAATAGGGGCTGAGTTTTCGGGGCTGAAGCATTCCAATTTGAGCAATTCCTCGCCGCTGTCGTACCAAGGACGGAAGCCAGGCTGAAAGAAATTTTTGAGAGAAAGCCGCTTTTTTCCAGTCATTTCCCGTTTTATGCGGCCTTGGACTAAATTCAAGCTACCTGGTAATTAACATGCGTGAATTTGTGAAGATAGTCGTGGGAGGTCATAAAAAGCTTATAGGTGGCCGAAAAGGGACCTATTTTGGCTCTTGTTGGTCCTCTTTTTCAACCAGATCGTACTAAATTCGGGTGGTAGTGGCAAAGTGTGTGCATTTTGAATAATGCGTGAATGGTTATTCCATTGAATCCATTGAGATGGGTCTCAGACCACCGGGAGGGGGTTAGGGTCCAGGGGTGGAAACCTCCAGTTGTGATCAGTTGTCCGCTAGAGCGTAGCGCCCTGGATATGAGGACTGCTGTTGTAGTTCTATGCGTTTTTTGTCTCAAATAATGCCGTAATTTCACTATTTTTTTGCAGCTTATTTGAAAAAATCCATCATCCACAGTATTTCTGATATATCTGACAGCTTATTCCCCTTTCATAGTTATGGACAACACCATTAGAAAACAAAATTGACCGATTTCATACCCATGGGTACTCCCCATTGATTCGATAAAAACATTAATCACAAAACGGGCCCTGGTAATACAGGTATGGGATAGGTATATTGTGCCTCTCAATGTTGAATCTCGCGAAGATTTCCTTCTAACATCGGAAACAACACCATCTCCACGGTTATTGTCTCTTGAAAAGCGAAAAGGAAATAATGGATTGTCTAATAAATTGTGACCGACTATAGAACAACGATCAGTACGAGTGTCAACGATGAATGTGTGAGAAAAAGCGATAAAGTTATCGGCGGAACTCCCTTTCTCCCCAAGTTGTTCTCCAGAAGAGGTAAGTTGTCCAACCGTTTAACTTGGAGGAAATATTTTATCTCACTTGCGACAGCTATAAATTTTACTTTCCGAGTCACTGCGTCTACTTCGGCGCTAAAATCCCAAACGACGATGTTTCGATTCCTGTATTTTTTTAATTTTTCTTTTTCTTTCTCGATTTTTTCTTCTCAAAAATGTATGAATGTCCGGAAATTGACGAAATCCGAAGGACATGATACAACCTCCAAATCAATACACAAACCGCAGCAAATTCTTTCAGCAATGATAGATTACCCTTTGATGCAAGAGTATTGGGAAAATAGTAAGTGTGGATTGTCCCTGGACTCGTTCCAATCAATTCAGAGCCCAAAATTTACTGGAAAATGACACCCCACACGCCTGTGTACCCAAAAATCTTGAAAATCCGTTTTCTGAGGAGCACATGCTGACCCCAATTATCCCAAAATTTGGTCTGATCAGGCTGAAAAGTTTGGACCAACTAGAACCGGCAGAAACTGTCCTGACTAAAATTTCAGATTTTTAGAAAATTTTCTACTACCATAACGGCGTGTACGGCGGACCACACCATCCAGTTGCCATAAACGCTGCAAATTATTCCTCAATAATTTAATATTGTAGGTGGATGTCATTTCGGATTGAAGAAAAGCGTATTTCCATCTCGTTTCCTTCTCGAAACAGAAACTTTTGTGGAAAATTGGAAATATTAACTAATATTTAAGGAATAATTAATCAAAATGTAGTCACATAGAGGTCAGTTTGGTTCCAAAAATACTCGAGTTTATAGGCAATAACGATTTTCTCACAGCAATTTGTGTTTGAAACTGAATGAATTGGTATGAATCATTAATCACTTGATTTTCCGTTCAACTCGATCTGAATTTTCGTTCTGTCTCGGCTAAAAATATACTTCACAATCCAGAATAGGCGTAAAACGCCGAAATTAGCCAAATTCAACCGGACTTGGCTTTCAACTATCAGATGATCAAAGATGAGTTTTCTCATTTTTCACCGGAAAAAATTTTTACGGGCTCGGCGAATGGGCTGACACGGTAGGAAACTCCACCACCTACTTTTCGTAGTGTGAATATTTTAGCTTCCTTTTTCTCTTTTTAGGAGTCCGTAAGATACGCATCAAGGACTTTTTTTTCGCGCTGAGCTTACTTTTGTGTTGCTCGTGTTTTCGAGGGTCGGGCTCGTCGTTAAAAAAATACCCTCGGCCGTGGGCGGGGGTGGTTTTATGACGTCACCAATTAGAGAGCTTTCCATATGCATGAACATGACGTCCTTTACCTCTCGGCTATCCCCCTTTTCCCCAGTTCGCTCTTGCACCCCTCACGACGTTGCTACAAGGTTACACCATTTGGAGCTTTGTATCCCCGAGGATACGTCACTTTTCTCCCTAACGGAAAATGATGGTGAAAAAATTCTTTCGCGGCATACCGGAATTGATGGAAGGGCTAGCCCTAGTTCTTTCATTTTCTCCCTACTTCACCGTCCAACAATATTGACAGGGTCAAATCGCATGCTGAGTTTGTATTGGCGCAGGGACAGTTGCGTGCAGGGCGTTGGCGTGAAATGTGATAGCAGTTGTAAAAGTTAGAGGCTGTAAATTATGTTGTAGGTGGAGTTAACAGCAGGTTTGACGCATTAGCTCATCAACACTTTCCGTCTGCAACCTACGTGAACTAGATCTTCCATCTAAAACTTGTTACACTCGTTTTCATTTATTCGCACGAGAATGCTCCAGAATATTCCACTTTTACAGAGCCTTCATTAACGATGCAATTATATTTTAATATCTCCACTGTATCACCTCCCTTCTTTTAGGTTCCCAATCATTGATCCAAAGTGCTCGTATTCCTTAACGTTTCAGTTTCAGATTTCTCATGTTTTCTTTGGTTCATGGTTTCTTCCCACTAATAAACAGATGATCTTTCATCCAAACTGCATAATATCCGTTATCTCTCGCCTCTTTCATCTTCGGTACCTAAAAATTTCCTTCAGCATCGCAATACGGTTGATGTGAAATCTAAGACGCATTGTACGGCGTAATTTTCATCAGTTCAAAACCTTGCAGCAGCTCGCATTTTACTGTCGTGACTGTACAATTCGGGTTTGTGTCTAGTTTGCCTGCAAAATTTTGTCACGGACCTGATATTGTCATCCGGAGATGGAGGCCAATGAAGTTTGGCATTACTTTTGTTGCCTCAAGGTGGCATCAGGCAGTCTTTTTCAAATTACTTCCAATTTTTCTCAGTTCCTGTATTGAAATTCAAACATTTTCTTTTTGCAATCTGCTCGTAAGACAAGTCAAATTGTCAGCCAAGGACCACAGAGGCGACAGCTAGGCCGTCATCCGCTAGAGAGGGTTGCAGTCGTCCGATCCCCTTGTCCTGCCGACCATGGCCCATTTTGGTTGGATATTCCTTGGATAATCATCCTATGCAATCATGCCTAGGGTCATGAGAGGCCAACGTTCTCCCATTGACCCCATATTTATCAATGGGGACAGTCCCTAAAGGAAAGCTCATTACCTTTCAAAACAAGAGCTTCTCGTCATCATTGCCCTTTGTTTTTCCTCCACACCCTCGCTAATTTCCAAATCTAAGTCTCTGAAGAAACACAAAACATTCTTTTTGAAATCTCACTCGTATAGGTTCTAGCCAAAAACAACCTCTTCTAGTGGCATACCATCCACTAGCATTCCAGGAGCAAGCCAAACAAACTCAGTTCATTTCAAAACAATCTCGCATTATGGTTTCT
Organism: Cyrtorhinus lividipennis; assembly: GCA_019603395.1. NCBI lineage: Eukaryota > Metazoa > Arthropoda > Insecta > Hemiptera > Miridae > Cyrtorhinus > Cyrtorhinus lividipennis. Next base: position 4,737,644 of record CM034005.1, read on the forward strand.
GTTGCATCCCCACAAAAAGCAGGTTCAAAATCGTGTGCACCTCAACTGGTAACCCCAACAACCTTCTGATCCTAATTCTTACAATCGAATCCTCCAAGTCCCTCAAACGGCTTTGTAGAGGGAGATTCGTGTAAAACAAAAGCACCCGCGTTCAATGAGTCCGAGCCAAACTGTGGTTCTGGCACTCAACATCATTTTTCGCGTGTGAAAACACAAATACTCAAAAGAAGAAATTCCTTATGGCTGTTCAAAGGCAGTTTCAAAATTGTGTATACCACAATAATTTAGGATAGCTTCTCTCCTCTTTGTGCTTTGAATTATGCGGTGTTGGGGCCAGCATTTGCCCATTGACGGTTCTCGCTTATTACGAGGTGGATGAATTTTAAACTCAAAATACCCGCTCATTTACCCAACTCGCGTCAAGACGAATAATTGAACCCTTTGACTGACTGGACCGACACTTTCTAACGACACCGCAGACCGATCAGACCTATTGATTCACATACGTACCATAAAAGGGCCCCTGCAAGGCACCCCCCTAGGGAAAACCCTTAATTGCGAGGACAGAGGTCTTTGAAAGAAAAACCCTAATACGAGGTTTTTACTCCGAGTCCGTTGTCATTTCCCTTTTAGTTTTCAGAAGGTTCCGGCAATTAGCACTTTTTAGGGTACCCTCGGGTTTTTTCTTTTTTCCCGCAAGGATTACTCCAAGCAAAAGCGAGGGACCAGCGGTTTCGCCCCTTTTCCCATACAGTAATTAAACATCCTATACGGTTAGCGCTGAGATTGCAGTACTCGATTGCTTTTTGGCCGTTGCCACAGAGGGATCTTCATTATCATTTACCTACGCAGGTTCTTCGATTTCATCTTGTTAAAGAAATTATAGCTTTGGCGAGTGGAAAGCTTTGTATAGTCCAAGAATATCATGAGATGTATAGAATTTCAAAGTGAAAGCATAACTGGAGGTTCGGCACAACAGAGATCCTTCCTCTGATATTTTGCTGCCGAGTCTGCAAAGAAGGAAAAATAGTTGAAAATGGTTAACAAATTTGGTTGTTAAAACTTTTACTCTTGGGCATGGCGTTTCAGAGCCCTCCTCAACGAAGTCAGTTCCGTAAATTCCGAAAAAACGGAGGTATACACCTGTCGCGAGTGATTTCATTTGTACAAGTTCCGTGAATTCAGACTGGACTAGTCACTTCCTTCGAATTGAGACAAGATTTCCTGAAGGGCGAAACTTGCTATAGACACCCACAGGTTTACCAGAACTGCCTTGCCTGAACTGACTAGACTCGATGGTATCAGCCAGAATAATCCAAGCCTCAACTGGAGCTCGCATCTGCCTTCTGGAGGTTGTTGGTGCAGGCAACAACACTGGAGTTGAGGGGGCTGATATCTATGAGCGGTTCAACAACATGATGGAGAAATGGAGTAGACACTGGCTGTTGGTTGATGTTAACTTTGCCTGGCCTGTGCGATACAACATCTACTTCTGCAAGATAAATTATTCTGTGCTCGGACTGGCTACCTGGGTGCAATTGCCACATAATGCAGAGCAAACCACTGCCCGGATAAGGATGGCTTACAAAAACCAGTGGCCAATTCCTAGAAACTCTTCACTCATCACTTTGCAACTCTTATCCTACTCAAAACACTGAGCGAGTTGAAGAGTAACCTATTTTGTTGTAACCTTCCTCGTTGACAAGCCAAACTCACAACCACCACCACACTGCAATGGCGCTTCATGTTATGATAACAAATGGGTTGCAGTAAGTGAATGATCTCTTTTTGTTACTACCTACTACAACTTTTACCTCTCAACTAAGAAGGCAATGGCCAGGAAAGAGATAATGAGAGATAGGAAGTTCACTGTATTGGAGGTGGAAAAAAAAAGAAATAATAAGATGAGTTATTTGGAAAGTAGGGGAACAGAAGTTTTCATTCTTGCGTACTTCCCAATACGTTGACGTACGTACTATAGTTGCCAATGGTAATTAAATAATCGTACCGAATGCAAATTTTCGCATTTTTGGCGCAAAACCCGGTTTCTATCCCAAGAGGTTATAAATGGCATCTGCTGGGTAGATATTGCGGCGTCATCCACGTATGCAAAACATTCTCCTCCTTATACTAACATATGTAGTGTTCCCATATTTCCCCCTATCTATTTTGTTATTTTATCATTACTCTCTCACTCCTCGAGAGAAAATGCTTTCCATCTCTGAGGATTTACAGCCACTCGCACGATAGAATGAACATTATCTGTTACAATAATGAATTTTCAATCATGGACGTTTTATTTTCATAACGTACCTACCAATTATACGTCGTTTGTTCTGCATTTATAGTATTTGAAGCCTAGTTGTAGTGTCATACAGACATTGGGTGTCTTCTAAGGGCCCTCGTTACAACCGATTTCCTTTTGTCAGCAACAAATGGTGGCTCACCCTAGGACTAAACGAGTCAGAACAGTATTTTGAAATAGGCAAAAAACTTTAGATGCGTATCCTCAGAAATGATGATTTTGGAGTTGCGTCCCTTGTATTCTTGCAGTGCGACCTGTTTACTGAAATCTTGTGTTTTGTGCTAAATAAAGAATTTGGGATCTATTTTGTGTATGACGGAAAACACAATGAGTTTTCATGGCGATGTTGACGATGACTGAACCAATGTTGATGACCACAGCGATAATTTCAGGTCCGCATCAGTCGTTTGTCTTCCTCTCAATCTGAAATGGACGGTTTCATTCAAGGCACACATGGTAAATAACGTGGGCGAGCCAGTGCGATTAACTGCAACGAGTAAACCCGACCTTCTCCACTGACAGCAGGCAAATCAACAAACATTCCGCCAGAAATAGTCCAACACTGAGGAAAACAGTGACTTCCGCGTTACCCTGGAAGCCATTGACCAGGCTAGCAGTTCGAGCTCAGCGTAAAAACTGAATTCCCGTCTCGAGATCGAATTAGAACTCAATTTATCCAGCTTTTACGGTTTGTCGGTGTAGTGCCAAGAGGCAATAAATGAAGTGGAACGAAGACAAACTCGACTGTTTGCTCCTCGTCGCGGAATGTTGGTGAACCAACAACAACGGGACGTAACTAACGGATTCACTATTGGAATAATTTATGCCTGTCCCCTCCTCCGAACAGTGGCGACACGACTGGTTATGTTCTAGAGTCGCATCCTGTTTCGTTAATTATCTGTCTCGTTCCAGGAGCCCCGCAAATGTATAAAAGCCAGCGATGGCGGTGACGCTTGCCTTTTCCCGAGAAAATGTCCTGTCAGTGTGACAAAATCATGAACGCGGGTTATTCTAATTGGAAATCCACATCCCCTGCCTATCGTGCTGCTGCTCGGGATATGACGAACCTAGTAAATGGAAACTACGGGGTGACCCACGCGGTGAACCCCCCCCCCCCCCCCCTCCCCACATTGTTCATGTCTTTGAATAAACAAATTTTTCTTTCTTGTTTTAGAATCTTCATAACTTTTGCAAAGATCTCATAGGTAAATATTCAAAAATATTCATATCATATTTTTGCACCCTGCGCAACAGTTTACCGGACTCCGTGAAAATTTGAAAACAGGCGCCTAAAATAAAAAACGTCGCGAATTCTTTCACAGGAGTTAGTTATTCTTGGGACCAGGAGCATGGAGAAAATAGAAAAAAAATATAAAAATTAGTGGAAAGCGATACCCCACACGCCTAAATTGTCGATAATATCGAACATGGGAAAAAATGGAAAACAGTTGGTTTGGCGTGTCCTGGAACCATTCCAATTGATTCAGAGTCCGAAATTTAGTAGAAAATGATACCCCACACGCCTAGGTACCAGAAATCTCGAAAACACACATTCGAAATTGATAGATAGATACCCCTTTTTGACCTCTTCCGGTGGGCGCTAATCGCTCCGAGACCCGTCTCATTGGATTCATCGTCCAAAATTTAGTAACCTCCTGCATGAAAACATTGATTATTCAAGGAATAACCAACCGAGACGAACGGAAACAAATTTTGGTCATTTTTACGCAAAAATTGAGATGAATGAAACGTAAAAAAATAACAAAATTCAAGTTCACCATCATCTACCATTTGCCCTTAATATTGGGGTTGCGCAACTTTGCGTGCTCGCTAAGCCGGTTGTGCGCAATCAAAAAACTGTTTGAGGGATTAAATTTTTCATAAAATTTTGGGTAGAATCTAAATATTCATTACAAAATTGAGATTAAAAAAAAAAAAAAAAAAAAAAAAAAAAAAGTTCTATCTACCAACAAATTATTTTTATGAATTCTTTCAACTTGCATGGACTGTTTTCGGGTGCTTTCATCATATTCCCGTATTTGTTGTAGCCTGTACATTCATGTCCTTACCGTTTGATGACCGTCGCCCAGCTCGGCTGACGGAGGTTCGAAGATGATATCAGTCTCAGCTTAAACGTGGAAAAAAGATTGGTCCGATTCACTTTTAATGGTCAGTGGACAGCTCCTATCCATCCAACGTGAATAATCGTTCGCCTCTGCACTCGCCCCGGTCTCCTATTGTAAATCATCGACAAATCCTCGCGTGAGCCCTCGTTCCGAGTTTTTTTTTTTTTTTTTTTTTTTTTTTTTTTAAACTGTCAAGCTCTATTAACAGCTATCATGCGCGATTCGTCTTGTTCTGGTCTTTTAGTGGCGGGTGACTCGTCAGGGTGAAATAGGCTCAGGTTTTCGTAAAACCCTAACTGAAGCGAGAGCACATTTTTGTGCATTTGTTCCCCAATGGAAGAAAATATCAATGTACTGCTCGGAATACCCAGTCACTTCAATTTTTTTCATTAAATTCGGGCCCCTCGGTGTTTGGTTCATTTTTATCGTAGATATTGGCTTATGTGTATAAAATAACCCAAAAAAAAAAAAGCACGACTTTACAATTGGAAAATATATTCAATCAAACTGAATTCATTTCATAAGTAAATAAAACACGCCCACGTTGCTGTTAAAAGAGATTCGTACGGGAAAACCACGAGCGAAATTTAAATAAAAAAAACATTCGAGCTTTTCCTTAGGTTCTCTCGTCTTTTTCCCATTCCCATCCAATGTTTCATGCAAATTGGGATCGTCATTCCCCCATTCCCGCGACGGTTTATTATGTGACATGGAACGGACGTTTTTCTTTCCACGTACGACCTACATCTTACGGGAACGCTACCGTTACCGCTGAAATTTTACCGGAAGGAAATTCACTTTCTTCCTTCGAATGTGTACGGGGCAAGTAGAAAACGTTGTCTATGACAAGGGCACTACTTTGAAATAGACTAGAGAATGTTCTGGCTCATGATAGATTACGTCCCTACGCACAAATACATTTTACACCGCTGAGATTGCCATTCACTGTGATCCTTTCGTGGATTCTCCACAAAAACATCATTTTACGAATTGAACTCGCAATTGAACTGCGTATTTTTGTGAATAAGATGGACTTCGGCCGTCTATTACAACATGAGTCAGAAGAATGTTATAGTACGTAAAACGAAAAATAATATAAAATACAATAAGAGAGAGCACATTTCGTTCAGAGCAAAGGTGGCATACAGGTCCACGAAATTATGGGACAAACTCAAGGGGTCGAATCTACAGCTCATTTGCAACGAAAAGCGGCCCTTAATTTTTTTTCTTAATCAACTAAATTCCATCTTTTTTCACCCTTAACATTTTCTTCGTGATTTCAACCATCTCTCGGTAAAACTTCTCTAACCCCCTTCAATTATTATGTGGAATAGATGGTGAGGATACTGTTGGTAAAACGCTGCAAATTCGTTCACAGGGGTTGGTCATTCCTCAGACTAGGAGCGTGGAGACTCATTTGAATCGATTCAGAGTCCAAAATTTAGTGGAAAATGATACCTCCACACGCCTAGGTACCAGAAATCTCGAAAACACATTCGAAATGGGTAAATAGGAACCCATTTTGACCCATAATCTCATCCAGAGGGCGCCAATTGTTCCGTACCCATTTCATTAGATTCAGCGTACAAAATTTAGTCGAAAATGATACCCCACACGCCTTGATCTTTTGGAAATCCATAAAAAACTATTATAGGGGTCGTAAACCTCACAATAATTATATCAATCGATTCAAAATTAAATGTAGTTTTCAAAAATTTAATAAAAAATGTGAGACCGAATTCTGGTCGTCCGGGAAAAAAAGAACAACGGGAGCGCTGACTTCAGCAGATCCGAACCGCGGGAAGTGTCACCGTCTCCCACCTCCGGTGAAGAATCCGAGCCCCACCATTGCGCCGGAAAATCCAAAGTTCCTGAAAAACCTCCGGCGGATTTTTGATCATTCTCGTCGACATCGTCCCGGAATCAGCAGAGCTCCTGGCCTGAGCACTGTCCTGCGCTGAGACCCAGCCACCTCAACGCAGCCCGAACACCAACACGAACCACTCCAAGTACCAGTGTACCAGTGCATTCGGACAAATAAACCTGTTTTATTCTTGGTTTGGTTTTGATTTGTGCGAACCTGGAGTCCTTTTGGTGTTGCAGGGTTTTTAAAACATTTATCGGGGCTTAAGAATTTCGGGGATTCTGGATAAGTTCCGTCCTGACTGGCCTATGATAGCTTGGCCAGTCCTAGGGAAAAATAGCAGTGAGCTTTGGGATTAGATGTATCACGCCGAAACCGAAGCTCACAAAAAAGTTTAGACAAATTAGCCTCAGACACGTATTAACGTTTATTGTGAACGTTCAAATCTCCCTAAGTTTGGCTGCACGATTTTTGGGTTTTGTGTAAGGAAGAAAGTTGTCACTCGTCTGCTCCTAAGAAACTCAAATTCAATATCAAAGGCGAGGTGGGTGTTTGTTTGTGCTTTGATAAAATTAGCGAAACCTTCCTAAGTGTTTACAGCCTCTCGTGATTTCCTCGTATGCGTCACGAGCTTCACAAAATCATTTAATATCGAGCTCAAGTGGTGATAAGAGGGTGGGAAGTAACGTCGGACGAACCTCCTGAGAACAATATTTCACCTGTATGATACTCTTCTTCAATGGAAACCGTTTAATCGATAGGAGCACAATGATGGATCTCCCTGCGGAAGGTGGAAAAACTCTTTCAGAGCCAAAACCACAAGCAGCGACGTAAAGAGGAGCCTGCCAAAGGCGTTACCAAAATGTTACCCCTGGCGTGATAAATGAGGCCGCGGGGCTTGTAAGGGTGTGTTGTTTACATGCGTGAATGGCGGGGGAGGTTTGGGAGCCTCGCCAACTTCCCAGGAGCAAAAGGACAAATTGAGGTTGACCCAAGTAACACTACTAGACAAGGACTAATACAGTTCCTTGGCGAGACACGGATGAGAGAACGACCGAATGTCAACTGTAATACGCTCCACTTGGCGTATTTTCCCAGGGAATGAAGTCGCTCGCACAAATTGAAATTTACCCAGGTGAAGGGTTCACTCTGAGAAGATGGCGGAAACTGCCTCTTTTGAAAAAAAAAAAAAATTGTTCAACCAAAATTCACATTTTTTTTTGTGACTTTGTCTACAATGCACGTTTTTGGAAATGAATGCATCCCTCTCTAAGATCATACTAATATCACCCTTTAGCACCAACTAAAGTGCGTGCGGGGAGCATGCAGGGTCTTTTGTGCTCACGCTTACAGAAGGGGCGTAGGATAGGCTCTTAAAGCCCTTGCTGACATCTCCCATGTTTTTTCAGAGCCAATCCGACATCCCCTTGCCCAAAGGTGAGAGAGAATAATTTGGTCAATTTCAATAATTTGGACAAGAGTATAATTTGGCAGGCTCTAAGACAGACACGCGCGTGTCTCACCACTTGGGGGAGGGGGGAGGGGGTGGATTCGAACCAGCAGCCAGCCTCAAAACCTCGACCAGAGAAGTCGTGAGCCCAAGGGATGGACGGCCTTTTTGGATCACACTTACTTCGATGCTTTCATTCAATCTTAATTTAAAGTAGCCTACAATGCTAGTTGGTATCGCTCCCCCTGCACTGTTGCAGCTCCTTGTTGAGGAACCAGGCCATCCTCAATTGGCTAGCTGGACTGGGAGAGGGAATGCCGTAAGCCGCAGGACAGTGAGGCAACCGCAGTGACAAACCAATTGCTCAAGTAGTACGCCTGTAGGCCAGTGTATGCTCTATTAATTTTCATGAGTATTCGGCTAAAAAATATAGCTCAACCCCATTTTCTGGTAATACTCATGTTCAATGGGTTCATGTGTTTTTACTTGCAGTTTAAGAGTTAAAAGGAATTTCCTCGCCGTTCCTCGCATCTTCAGGTGTTCCCCAGGGTAGCCATATTGGTTTTTTTTGCTTTCTCCTCCTGATCTACAGTGTTAATAGGTGCAGAACCAAGATCCACTGTCTATTGTTCGCTGATGACATGAAGATCATCAGTTGGATATGATCTCTTCAAGAGGCTATTCAGTCTGCCATTGAACATGTTGAGATTTATTATGATAAAAACCAAACATTCCTGAACCCCTCCATGGTGGGGTATGCCTGGTATGGGGGAGGGTGTTCGTTTCGCTAGATAGGCAGTGGCTGTCGACTTTGGGATTCGTTTTGATGAGCGCCTGACCTTCTCAAGGCACATGGTATGCCGTGCTGTGCTCGTGCTTGGATACCAGGGAATTCACTGACCTCTCATAATCATTGGCCTCTACAAAGCTCTCGTCGTGCCAGGTCTTGAGTATGCTTCCTCAGTCTGGTCCCTGCACTGCGCAATCGTTACACCCTCGAGAGAATTCAAAGAAAATTCGAAATTGGTGTACTCGGGAAGATGTCGACCTCGGGGTCTTACAAAGACCGAAGAGCTTCTTCAGTTTCTTGTAACTTGCGAAGCGTTCAATGGCGGACCTCACCCTGCTCTACTGGTCTAAATAGCAACATCGACTGCCTCTCGCTCCTGGCCAAAATCTGTTTTCCAAAATGGATTATCGAGATTTTCAACGATCTGGGCGTGTGGGGTATCAGTGTCCACTAAACTTTGGACGCGGAGTCGATTGGAATAAGTCACCATGCGCCTAGTCCAATTTTTTTTTCTTCTATGTGTTATGTTTCTATGTTATTGTTGGTCTCTTTTGACTTCCCTTAAGTGTTACTGTGATAATATGTAAATATTTAAGTAAACAATTCAATTCTTCATTCGTTTAAAGGAAGTCACAATAAAAGAGCTTATCGGTTAGAAAATCATTCGATTCGAGCCTAGATCGTATTGTAACGCACCTCATAACACAACATCGATCCTATCGGTCTGTTATTTGCGACGAGGGAGCTCCAGTCCGAGTCGGGAGACATACTTTTTCCCCCACCCGCGTTTAGAGATCGTAGATTCAGATTGTTGGGTCCCCTTTACCGAAATTGATGCGCTTTCGAGCATCGCAATACATTCGAAGGAAAGGTTATCGGACCGATTATGGCTCATTAAGCTTTCGATAGATAATCGCGACAAAACTGGGCAATAAAATCTAAATCAAATGTCTCACGGATGAACGATCTCCGGTTGTTTTGGGTCGGGTTTTTAAATGGCGTCGTTTATTTCGTTTTTCCATTCATATATATTTGGATATAATCAAAGAAGAAATTCCCTTTAAACACTGACAGTGAGTAATCATTGTACATTTTTTGATTCCTTAATAAACTGCATAATTGGAAAATGAATGAGGCTAATGAGGTTAATCTAAATTAATGTAGTTGGTGGCTTGAGAAGGCTCTGCGATAAGAGCACATCTTTGGGGTGCAATAAGAGGGGTGCAACTCATTTCTCACCTACACCAACTTTTTTTGTTTTTCATAAAGTTCGTCAAAAGAAGAAAAAGTGATACTATATTATATTACATAAAGACTATATTCAATAAATTGATCCAGTCCCATTAATCATGGTATTCCCTGAGAGATGGTTATCTGTTTCATTGATTAGTGTTGTCACATTATTGCTCCTTGTTGAACACTCATACTCCTGAAAAGATAGTTGACTCCTGATCGACTTTAATCACGTGTGAAGTTCGTCTTTTTTCTTCCATATTTGTGACCACCTTCGTGTTGTATACGTACGTGCTCGACGAAATAGTTGAGCTCTTCAGGCTGATCCCGTTTGCAATACATTAGATCAACTATTTACTTCCATTCTACATCGTTAACCGCTCAACAATAATTAACACCTGCGTCAGGTTGTAACAAAGACAAAACACGCCGACCGTACTTCAAGAAATTAGAAAGCGTTGCTTCGCATCATTCCGTGAAACGTAAGAATCCTGCTCGAATATATAACAGAGATTCTTGGGTAATTACGTCGGATTGTGCAATGTCGTCATTAGAGCAGCGTGTCAATATTAAATTCTGTGTGTTGCTGGAAAAATCACCCTCGGAGACTCTTGAGATGCTAAAAAAAGCATACGGAAATTCTGCGATGAAGAAAACAGCAGTTTACGAGTGGCATAAGCGTTTTTGCGACGGTCGCACAACAATTGAAGATGACGTTCGGACTAGGCGGCCTTCCACTTCCACTACAGACGACTACCGTGGAGTGATTCATTATGAATTTATTCCTGAAGGGAGAACAGCAAATAAAGAATTGTACACAGAGTTCTTAAAACGGCTACGAGATGCAATTCGACGAAAACGACCTGAAAAATGGGCAGAGAATGACTGGTGTTTGTTGCACGACAATGCCCCAGCACATCGATCCCTAATGGTGAAACAATTCCTTGCCAAGAATAATGTTACCACTCTGGAACATCCTCCATATTCTCCCGATCTCGCACCACCAGATTTCTACCTGTTTCCAAGGTATACAAAGAGGGTGCTCTCAGAATATCATTACGAGGGTTGATGCCTCTCTCAAATCCTTAGTGAATTATTTAATAGACTTTTGGTGTTGGTAATAAAAGAATAAGTTCGTTATGTTTCTTGGGGCGTCGTTTTCATGATTATTCATTGACTTGCCTCCCGAGGGTGAACTGCCATGACGCTTACGTCTCTACCGTGAGTTAGTATTTTTTAGACTGGGTTTGAGGGGCGACAAAATTGACGTCATTCAAAGTTGATGTGAAAAATAAAAGTTTGAGGACGCCTCTCTGATATCACTTTTACTGCGAATCAGACGGCATTGCAGATATCGAGGCTCCTTTGGACAATATCAGAGATAGCGGTGAGAAGGCGGTCAAACCGGGTAGGACAAGTACAAAGCAACCATCGAGCTACTGAAAGCTTTCCCGCGGGAACCTCAGGGTGGTGACTCAACTGGTGAGATGATGGCCCTTCTACTGCATAAGGCTCTCTTTCAACAATGGTCATAATGTGAGAATGATACACCAAACCTTTTTGAACAAATTTTAGACTAAAAACCATTGCAATCAGTTTGTTCTATTCTGGGAAGTTCGTACGGCGTGGAATCACATAGAGGGTAGTTTGATCTCCGAAATTGAACAGTGTCGTGAGTGGTTACTACATGGATGGGTGACCGTTGGTATATGGACCGCCGTCCAAGGTGTCCTGATGACCTACTTCCCTTCCTACTGCTGGTCAAACTGCTGACGTCACGGGAGAAAAAAACTGAGTTTACTCCAATTTGTGGAAATGTGGATTTCCCTATTTCATTAAACCTTTACGTGTACATTGAGAGGAGATTCGTAAAACGCATATAGTTCATCGGGGAGACTTTGGATGCAAACAAGCGCAAAGCGCCCAGGGTTGAGATAACTCCGCCTTTCCATGCACCCGCAAATGTCTCAATACTGGCACAAACAGTGCGTATTATTAATTAAAATGTAAGTGACCATTCTCGGTGGCTGGGGCCATCGGGCGGGCGGGAAGGGTTCACAATAGAGTCAGCCTCCCCTCCACGGGAAACTACCCCTCTTGAACCATGTCTCCAAAGAAAAATAGTCGAAACATATGAACGACGTGGCAAATATTAAATCAGCGACCACCGCGCATGAAGCAGATCTCTCCCGAATGACGAAGTCGTGCCACCCGGAAGAGATACAACTTAGCACCTTATTCCTTCTTAATGAGGCAACAGCTTGGACCAGTTTCTCCTTTCTGCGTACGAGTATTCCTTCCGATTGATACATTCGCTAGGGATTCACTATTTGTTTTCGTAGGTTATTCCTTGAATGATCAACTATGTTTTCATGCAAAAAGTCAATCTCTCCGATTCAGCCCAAAATTTTATGGACGTTTCAAGGTGTCATGATCAAAATCAGAGATTGTCCGTCCACCATACGCCAACCACACAAATTTTGGTGGTGGAAAATTTTCTAAAAAACTGAAATTTTGGTGAGCGACCCATTTTTGGCTCTTGCTGGTCCTCAAAGCTGTTCAGCCCGATCGGATCACATTTGGAGAGAAGGGCCAAAATTTGTTTTTCAAAAAGTGGATTTTTGAGATTTTTGGTGATCAAGACGCGTGGAGTATTATTTTCGACTAAGTTTTGTACGCTGAATCCAATGAGACGGGTTCCGGGACGATTGGTTCCACCGGAAGAGGTTATGGGCCAAAATGGGTATCCATCAACCTATTTTGAATGTGGGGTTTTGAGATTTCTGGTAAGTAAGCGTGTGTCATTTTCCACTTAACTTTGAGCGCTAAATCGATTGGAATGAGTCTCCATGCGCCAGGTCCGAGGAATAACCAAACCCTGAGTAAGAATTTGCTGTGTTTTTTTAATACTAGGTGCTTAGACTAGTGTATGACATTCTTGGCTTGAGAGATCTTCGAAATAGCCAATTGTGTTACTGACATCACCTTCAGATAGGAAAAAAAAATCTGCAAATTCTTACACACGGGTTGGTTATTCCTCGAATGGGGGAAACAGTGGGTGTGGCGGGTCCCAGACCCATTCCAATCGATTCAGGGTCCAAAATTTAGTGGAATATGATACCCCACACGCCTAGGCACCAGAAATCCTGACACACACAAAATGGGTGGATACATACCCATTTTGACCCATAACTTCTTCCGATGGGTGCTGATCGTTCTGGGACCCATTTAATTGGATTCAGTGTCCAAAATTTAGTGGAAAACTATACCCCACACGCCTAGGTAGCAGAAATCCCGAAAAAACATATTCAAAATGGGTAACAAATACCCAATTTGACCCATTACTTCTCTTGAACTTTCTTGGTGAGAAAATGGGAATTATAACTCGCGGATCACAATTTGAACAATATATTTTTGTACTCACTTTCTTACAACTCTAGAAGGAGTGACTTGAGACTTAAATGAACAGAGCTGCAAACCCTCATGACCACTAACAGTCTAAGGAGAGCAATATGTAGTTCGTATGTTACATGGAATGTATAAGATATTCCATCAACTTTCTCCAGTGGGTGCCAATCGTTCTGGGACCCGTTTCATTGAATTCAGCGTCCAAAATTTAGTGGAAATGACACTCTACTCGCCTAGATCGCCCAAAACCTCGAAAATCCATTTTTCAAAAAACACATTTTGACCCCTACCCCCCCCAAATTTGGTCCGATCGGGCTGAAAAGTTTCGAGGACCCATCTCGACTAGGAACAGACCCCTGACCCAAATTTCAGATTTTTAGAAAATTTTCTACTACCAAAAACGGCGCGGAACATGGACGGCGTACAACGTACGGCGTACGGCGTACGGCGTACGGCGGACGGACATTGACCTTTTTTGATCAGGACATCATGAAACGTCCAGAAAAAAATTTTGAGCCAAATCGGAGAGGTTGACCATTATCATGAAAACATAGGTTGATTATTCGAGGAATAACCAACCAAAACACGATTGCAACTACGTTCAATTCCCTTTGTAAAGTTCAACTTTTGCATTGTTGCCAACCTCTGAAAAATGAAACGATGACGTCACACTCGCAGCGTAAACGTTCTGTTTTTTACCTCGTCCATTCGTTTGAGCTGTTTCAGTTCGGGGAAAGGTACCAATTATGTTGGAAAAATATTTATTCAATGAGGGAGCCCTATATTCCAAATATGACTGCAGTTTCAAACAGTCGCGGAATTTTCCAACAAACAGCCGTTCGGTCCCCCAAATACTTTCCTGGTTGGTCGCACTTCCTGATTCACCAGCCGTATGCCGATTTACTCAACTGCAATTATTCGCCCTCCGTGTTTGCTAGTTGGGCTGATTGTCGGTTAGTCAACAGTTGGCTCCTCGCGTCGTCCCAGTCTAATGCACTATGTTGGGATTGGTGTTCATTACGAGGCCTTCGTGCCGCTCGGGACAATAGAGGCTCCGGTTCCATTGTATCGGGAATTGATGTGATTGTCGTACGTCAATGTGTCACGAGGGTACCTATGTATTCTTGGGGAGGTATTCAATCCCAGCCAAGATTTAGCTCCGTCGTCGTTCCCATTCATCGTTGATGCGAGAATATCAATGTCCACGTGATACGCGGTATTAAATAGACAGCGGTGGTTTTTAAGAAATTTGAGATGAATATTTTTCAGGTCATCGTTGTAAACCTTCCAGAAACAACGTGGACTTCTAGAACACAAGAGACAACGTGGTGTCATTTTTGCCCATAATCGCGATAAGATTGTTAGATGGATGAGGTTATGGGTCAAAATGGATACCTATCTACCCATTCCGAATGTGTGTTTTCGAGATTTTTGTTACCTAGGCGTGTGGGGGGCCATTTTCCACTAAATTTCGGATGCTGAATCGATTAGAATGGGTCCGGGACCCGCCACACCCTTTGTTTCCCCCATTTCCCCCATGTTGATGAAATTAGTCTCCATGCGCCTGGTCCGAGGAATAACCAACCCCTGTGAAAAAATTTGCAGCGTTTTCTTTACTATTTTCAATTGTGACTTCTGATGATGGTTTCCACCTCATTGACATCCCAAACAGAAGGTTCAATCAATGGTGAAAACTTTCCCCTAATTTGCAGCGATCCTAAAAAATCTATCGCATATGTCGCCGCCAAAATGTCCGTAGCCTACGGTATTCTTTAGTTGTCTCATGTATGGATATTCTGTCAACTGATCTGTTTCTGTAAGGATTATGACTGTTCCCAGGATCCTTATAAAGGTGATATTATAATGTAATTATAATACAGTACACAATATCAGTAATGGTTATTAGAATGGTTCTGCTGGATTAGTTGTAATAAGAACACACAGAAAAGGGTAAGGAACTTCATTAACAAAAGCTGAAAAATGCTCATTCTAGCTGAAAAATGTGTGATTGCATGTGAAAGAAACAACCTGAAAAACAACATGGCAGTGGATTGAGAATCATGGAAACCAATCAAATGTTGATGTACCAATAGCTGATTGGTTCCAATTTTAATGCACCCACACAGTGCTGCTAGCGGCGGCTGTCCACCATCTCTAATAGAAGGGGTTGTTTCACCTATCAAGTGAACCAGCCCTGTTTGCAGGGAGACAGATACTCACTGCCCTAGCCTGACTGCATTTTCCCCTCTACAGGTCAGTTTGAACCGCACTTTGTCTCTGGAAGGTTAACCAAACGCCTGTGACAAATCACTGGAGGAATGCTATGATTATTAATCTCCTAATTTGTCCGCTCGCTGCGCGAAATTCCCGAGTATGAATTCCGTTGCTAAATATGCTTTCAATGTGCATCCTTGAAAAGACGAAACTAGGACATTTCCGTTAACAATGAACACTTGTAGCTAATTTTAGGCGTGGCGGTGTCAACAGACGACGGGATTCTCAAGTGGTTTTTCTTAGATCACCGCCTCACTTGGAGTTAACGGCCGGTGACATCACGTCTGGTTGAGCGAAATGAATAGAAAGAATGCCAATACGCGTTGTTGGGCTCGTCAAGATAAATTAGTCTAGGAATTCCAGCACGAAATAGTAGGCGACCGAGTTAAGTTTGAAGTTCAAGTTGACGAACAGGCAGCAAGTTTTGAACTTTACACGAACCATTCTAATTTGAATCGGTGTGAATTAGCCTCGCGCTTCAACAAAATAAAATCATTCGACTGAATAAATTTCGAATAAATATAAGGTGGTTAAGTATGCAGGTAGGTTCACAATGTTGAGAAAACGTGATTGAGATCGTCAGTCAAGAAAACCTGAGATTGCTTCATAATCGAATACAGGTCTTGGTCGAATGAATTTTTGGTTGATTTCTCGAATAATCAATCAAAATGTCAAACTCTCCGGTGTGCCCGAACATTTTTTTTTCAACTTCGTGTCAACTTCGGTAGTAAAAAATTTCATGAAATTTTGGTTAGGGGCCCGTTTTCGGCTCTTTCCAGCCAAAACTCTTCAGCCCGATCGGACAATATTGACCGGGAGGGGAGGGGGGGGGCAAATGTGTATTTTCAAGATTTTTGGCGATCTAGGCGTGTGACGTATCCTTTTTTACTAAATTGGACGCTGAATCGTTTAGAATTATTCTCCATGCTTCTGGACCCAGGAATAAGCAACCCCTGTGGAAGAAGAATTGCATTCTCAGCTCGGAAAATCATGGTTTACTGGTTGATTACCTCGATTGTTATTCAATAATTATTGGCCTCGGGTACTGTATAGTCCTCCAACGTTTGAGTTGGTGTCAATGTGTTGGTGGCAATTTCAATGGTGTACTGCTGATGCACGAGAATACTCGCCCTTACAGCAAACTCATGACATTGACATCATTCGGACATTTTTCCTCACCTCCATTATTCCACAGATTCTGTACCCTCCAATTTAAAAGCATATCATGGGCATATCAGGGGCGTATGCACTTCAATGACAAGAAGCTGCTGAAGGCGGTTTTCAGCAAAATTTGCTGGTTTATTGAATACCTCAGGGAGCTGGTCAAGCCAGAATACGAAGAGAGGATCCGAAAACTTGTAACGCTTTACGAAAGATGTATAAATAGGGAAGGAAATACGCAGAAATGTAATTTAGAAGTTGCCAAATCTGAGAAAAAATTCAAAGAACTCGCACTCCGCGCGAGAGACATAGTATAGTCGACAGACAATTTCTAACTTTCAGAAATTTATAATATAAGTATAAGTATGCAACATTTCAACATAAGATATTGCTTTGGCGCATGCGCAGTTTTGGCCGTGACGATTTTTTGTTACATTTTACTCTTTTTGCGTCGCTTATCGTAGTCTGTCGACTACAAAATGTGTAAAAATCGATTGAAAATACAGCCCAACGCGCCATACTTTTGTCACAGCCCGAGGGCTATAGTACGTAGAATAGCCCGAGGATCGTCTCAAGATTGAAGACCCATAATTAATGCACACGCGAATTTGATTCATCTCCTTTGATGTTGAGGTTCAATTAGGGTGAGAACACAACAAACCGAGAAGGGGGCGCTTGACTCATTATACCTCCGCGGAAGAGCCTAGACAGCGCACTAGACTAGAAAATTATAAAATTCAAAAAGTCTAAGTAATGAAGAACGAGATCATGAATAGGCGGGCATTAATAATTCAAATGGGAGTTCGTTAGCGAGAAAGCCTTTGTCATTGCTTGTTATAAAAGACCGGTAACAAAACCGCGGAGCTCGGAGAATCTATAAGTGAAAAGATACTGCGGAATGAAAGAGGGTGAGGGGAGTCGTAATTTCGGATTTTAAAAGCTCAACCTTTTTTGTATAGAACGAAATAAACCGCGATGAAATTGACGAAGCCATTTTATAATCAAATATTTCTGAGTGGGCTCAGCGTCGTAATAAATATTTTGACCTGAATAAATTAAATTTGACCATAACGATACTTTTTCCGGTTATCGATGAAAGTTGATTAGCTTTACAAGGCTTTGCTGCGAGTTTCAATCACGATTTGACACCGTTTTTAGGCCGTTAAGACCGATCCCCTCAAAAGGCAAGCGTTTGGGCAATTTCCCAAATGAGTTTCCTTCGAGCTCCCGCCTCTTTCTCTTTTCCTTTTAGCCCATTGAGCGATGATTGAGTCGCAGCTAATTGAAATTTTCCTGAATCTTACCTCCTTTTCCTTATTCACCTCAAGTGACGCGGTTTCCCGATTGCTTTTGGTGATTGTTAATAAGGCAATTCGGGTTTTTTTTCGTCGGGGTGAAGACAGTTTTTCGTGCCCTCATCGATGGGGTAATTACAGAGGAACTACGCTTTCAATGAAGTCCATCCCCCAAACCAATGAAAACGACTAGGGCCGTTCCCGCGATTGTCGAGATCGACGTAATCTTCCCCTTTCTCCCAGCTACTTCATCCTCTCTCTCCCCTATTCAGTTTGAAATGTTTACGCTACTCAGGTTTTACGGTGGACGAAGTCCCAGGATTTTCGGGCAGTTTATTCCACCATTATTAATGCGGTAATCTCACAAATTGCGCGTTCGCAACTCCACGATTTTTTTCCCTCCGTTCTCTGAGCTCTCTTACGCAGTGGATTCGCGTGAAACGGAGAAAAAAAAGTGTAGGCACGGCAGGTTATTATACCGCGGCTGTTAGAGTTTTTAGGGTGCCCACTTTGTTTGAGGTACGGGATGAGCAACTTGTTTGTTTCATGGAACTCCCACTCGAAGAGAAACGCTTCATCCCCTTAGTTGAATAATATTCGAGGTTCTTCCTATCCTTGGAAACGTAACGAGCTATTTGAGGCGAGATGGATGTTGGCGGATTTTCCGGGTAAATGTACATGATGCTATCTACGAGTGTGTACAATAAACTGCCCGCTGGGGTTGCCTATTTCGGCGAAATCCTGGAACTTATCAGGCGTTACGTTCGCGTTTCCCTTTCTCCATATTCCGAGCATGAGAGGACGCTTTGTTTTTACTCATAAAAAAGTTTTTCACTAAAATTGAAAATGTTTTTCCTCAAAACAAAACCTTATCACACCATCAACCATCAGAGACATTTCATCAAAAACCCTTAAAGTTATTGGGAACAGTGTGTTTGGAGTGTTTCAAACTCATTCCAATCGTAAAAGCGTCCAACATTCAGTGGAAAATGTTACCCCACATGCCTAGGTACCAAAAAGTCCCGAAAATCGAGTTTCAACAAACACATTTTCACCCTTAAACTGACCAACATTTCTGGGAATTGGGATCCATCCTGATATATTATCCTATACAGCCTTGTTTTGGTTGGTTATTCCTTGAATAATCAACACATGTTTTCATGCAAAAGGTCAACCTCTCCGATTCGGCCTAACATTTTTTCTGGGTGTTTCGAGGTGAAGTCAAATCAAAGATCAAAGAAGTCAAATGTCCGTCCGCCGTCCACGCTTACTTTGGTAGTAAAAAATTTTCTAAAAATCTGAAATTTTGGTCAGGGACCCATTTCTGGCTCTATTTCGTCCTCGGAACACAAATTGGTGGGAAGAGGAGGGTAGAGGTCAAAATTTGTATTTCAAAAAATGGAGTTTCGAGATTTTTAGCGATCTAGGCGAGTGGGGTATCATTCTCCACAAAATTTTGGACGCTGAATCCTATGAGATGGGTCTCGGAACGATTGCCGCCCACCGGAAGAGATCATGGACTCTGAATCTATTTTTAAATTAATCTCCTTGTGCCTGGTCCGAGGAATAACCAACCCCTGTGTAAGAATTTGCAGCGCTTTTTATACAAGCTTTGCTTTAACAGAAGCATTTGTGCCAGAAGTGTAGTTTTGGAACATCGTTAATTAAGGTATGGCGCATCTTCAGCTTTCAGTAGGTTCATTTGGTTGAGAAATGTTTATCTGAAGCAGCGCCTTTGAGGCTCTGAGGTCGTTTTGATATTGCTTGAAAACGCCGTTGTTGATCTTATAACGTTCAAATCGTATGTTTTGGTGTAGGTTTTCTGCCTCACACCATTGCTGTTTTGTTAGTTGTTGATTGTCTTCCTATGAATATGGCCCAACGTGGTTCAATTTGGCATAAGGATAGTGGACGGATTCGTCCAGTGGTATACCTAGACAGATCCTATCCTATTCAGACAGATTCGGTACCTTTATGGGGTTTTCTGTATAAAGTTATTGAATTGCGTCTGAATGTCTTCTGATATTGTTCCGTGAGGCTCCACTAGGTGAGTTTTGGGTCACCGATCATTCAAGTGAAAAACATTGTTATAGTCTCGGGCTCAGCCCTCGTTTGATCCTTGTCAAGAGTTATAGCCTTTTCCCTTTGACGTTGAAAACCCATTTGTTCACGATTGCAAACTACCAGTAAAACCAGAAACCATTTCACAATGGTTCATTAGGTATACTTTGGAGCAACAGTATTGAGAAAAAAGTGAATCTGGAGTATCCCAGACGCATTCCGATCGATTCAGCGCCCATAATTTAGTGGAAAATGATACCCCACATGCCTAGGTACCGAAAATCTCGAATACTAACTTTATAAATAAGTAGGTAGGTACCCATTATGACCCTTACACACCTCCAGTGGGTAGTGGGGACACATCTCAATAAATTCTGCGTTGAATATTTAATGGAAAATGATACCTCACATGGCTAGTTCCCAAAAAGTGCACATGATCGGCATTCAAAGAACACATTTTTACCTATACCTGACGTGAACAGAAATTTACGACTCCAAAACTGGGACCCTCCCCTAAAACAATGATTAGAAAATTATCAAGTAATTAACAAAATTGAGTTAAAATTACCAAAAAAATGTTCCTGTCCAGTAGCGTCATTGATGTTCACCGAAATTGTGGGTTACGGGTTATAAATTAAGTCCGCAAATCATCATATTCTCAAATTGGACCTCCAAATGTTTAAAAAACTTCTCCAATTGATTGCATACATACATCAATATCTAAATCGATACATCAATCGATTAGCCGCCGCCGTAATCGTGCAGCTTTTCATGGGTGGTGAAAATTACACGACCTAAGTGCCATTCGAATACTAAATACGGCAACGTTCGAGAGAGTGTTCGTAAGCTCATCGTCATTACACACACCGCACCCTATAGCACACATTGATTCTGTAATTTCCGCCTCCTTTTAACCCCTCAACGTGGAATCAACAATAGAAAAGCCTCTCACGTTGGAGTGAGTACATACACGCCAACCTCTGAGAATTGGAATGAAAGGGCCAAAACAAACGAAAACCCGGGACCCTGTTGTTTGGAGATACTCATAATATAAAATAGGATTAAATGTAATTTTCGTATACCAAACAAGGGTTAATGTCAGTCGGTAGGAGTGGGCCTTGGATGCGACGTTCCGTTTCGGGTTATATTCACGTTAAGTCAGGAAGTTGAAACGGGCTAACAAAGGAACTTTTCGGGGGTAAGTCCCACCTTTCGCATTCCCCCTTCGTACCACAAAAATTACCCTCTTTGGGTTTTAATAATAAATTCCGCGAGGGGTTAGGTATAAGGGAAAAAAGAACCTTTGTTAATTCATACCTTGTTCACCATGCCCTTTTCCGTGTATTGTTGATGCGTCAGTCCTTCACGATTTTTCCGCTTTTCGTCTCTTGTCAAGCTTTTCATGCCCGTTTCACTGCCTACGTCGGTAATGACGGCTTTGAACCGAATTTTAGGGGAAACTCGTACAATTTCTCGTTGGGACCACCTTTCGGAGGACAATAAGTACTACCAAGAGAGATTGGTAGAAGTCTACCAATTTCATATTGATTCGTTTTAACATAAAACGAATTATGTTAGAACAGGGAATGTCTACTAAAAGTATCCTGACTCCAGAACTCTTATAATTTACTGATCAGCCCACCTGATGGGCAGGCTGATCACAATTATATTAGGTATGAGAGGAAAGTGGTCACTACTGGCAGCAGGCCCTTTTGGGTTGTGAGTACAACGTCTTTAAAGGCTTATCAACCGCAATGGACGCTAAGCTGTTGAAGAAAAAATAAGAAGGTGTGCAATGGCAACACTGCCACCTTCCCCCAGCATCGTCTCCTTCCCCTGGTCTGCCATTGCACGTTTGAAGATCCTCCCCTGCTGGACGGCTGGGCTGGGGAAACAAAAAAAAAAAAACAGAGGCAGCCCGAATGACCTCAAAACATCGACATCTGGGAGGCAGGGTGGGACGTTGGTGACCACTTTCCTCTCATACCTAATATAATTGTGATCAGCCTGCCCATCAGGTGGGCTGATCAGTAAATATACTTTGGTATATCAGAAAGTGGTCACTACTGGCAAAAAAGGCAATGGCGGACCAGGGGAAGGAGACGATGCTGGGGGAAGGTGGCAGTGTTGCCACTGCACACCTTCTTATTTTTTCTTCAACAGCTTAGCGACCATTGCAGTCAATAAGCCTTTAAAGACGTTGTACTTGCGACCCTAAAGGGCCTGCTGCCTGTAGTAACCACTTTCCGATATATAAGTATAATTTAGACGAATAAAATGTCATTTGAGAAATTGTACCGCTGGTGGACCTCTTAAAACCGATAATTGGCCATTCAGAGTTGTCAAGTTTGAGTGAGCTTTCTATTATATTTTGTTCTAAAATTTAACTTTTCATCATTGAATACAATAAGTTAGGGCTTCCAGAACCAACTCCTGCACTTTTAATTCAGAAACCATGGAGCGATGGAGTTGGGTGAGATATCGCTCAAAAGCAGTTTATAATTTGGAAAAAAGTAAAGATATCGCGTTTTATTTTGAACATCTCATCGAAATAAGTAACATTCACTACGCTGAGCCATCGAATCAGTCCAGTTTCAATTTGGAGGATGAGAACAAGTGGGGTGGCCGCTGGTAAGCAGGAATGTGATGAGAGTACATAGGACCCCGCTCGGGTCGTGCTCCTTTTTCCCCCATCATCCCTTACGTCGGCAGGTGGGCTCTCCCTATCGTCCGACGAAATACTACCCCTACCCTTGTTCTGGACCCAGGCCAGTGTCAGTTTTAATCCAACCCTGCGTACCATAAATTTGGAATTTTTTTTTTTAACAACCGTTTTCTTCGTTTTTTACTCTTTTTTACCGACCTCAGATAAACTCTGGGGTCCCGCACTCGAAGGGGTGAATTTTAATTTCAGGCCGATGCTCGTCCCGGGAAAAGACTGTTTACAGAAGCGTGAGTGATTTTTCTAAATTAAAAAAAAAAATCGTCGGATTGATAAATGATGGAGTGGAGGTAGATTTTCGCAAAGAATAATAGTGTTGACGTAGCTGGAGCCTGGGTAAACGTTGTGAATTGGAGTTTGTAGAAAGAGAACATAATGGTAGTTTTCATCTGTATATCCATCTTGCTTGCAGATTGGATCCTCAGCTTTGAGGGACTTCATGAGTAAATTTATATTTGAAACTGGAAAATTGTCATTCGAGTTTCGTTTCCAGTTATAACTGACCGTGTAGATTTTTATCCTTACTGTGAAAAAAATCAGCATCATTTCCTATTTCCTTCACTCACGATGCATGATGCAAAGGCATTCTCAGCCAACTCAGCAAACCAAAAAGTTCAGTCACAAAAGTGACCCCAATCTTCCTACAATTTAATGGTTTCATTGCAAAAGGAAGCCCAATCTCCTCAGCAATCTAACAGTGTGATGCACAATCTTCCTAGCAACCCAGCAGTTAGGTCACAGAGGACCCCAACCACTTAATCCATTCAGCATACTACTCTCAGGAAGGCCCGCCAATCTAGCAACACTGGTTTAGCATCTCCAGTGCTGCGTTGTTGGCAAAGCGCACAATGTTGAAAAGGGCTACACCACAAACGAAGAACCACTTCCTTCAATATCGATGAATGAGAAAACAACTGAACTAAGGATCCACAGCTCGTTTCTAGCCCGCACTATGCGTTTGAATGGAGCGCAGCCGAGAAGGCCATGGGTTGAACAATGTGACAGTGGTTTTGCAAAAGGAAGCCCAATCTTCCCGGCAACAGTCTGGTTGCAAAAGGAAGCCCAATCTTCCCGGCAACAGTCTGGTTGCAAAAGGAAAATATAATCTCCATAGCAACCTGACAGTGTGACAGCAAACTCCAATCTGTGAAGCTGGGTTCACATGGACGCGGTTTTTCCGTTGGTCCATTGGGCGGCAAACGCGTTCGGCCACCTGATTGGCTCCACGGGTCTATGACAGCTGCCGCAGGTGAACTTTTGAAGCGGTCTGTATACATAATATCAAATAATTTTGATATTTGCCGCAGTTACCGCATGCGCAGTGGGTTGGCGCAGCTCTCCCCGCCGTTTTTGTCATCTCATGTTATCTCATTTTTGTCATCTTCAATTTGGCATCAGCTCCACGAACGCGCTTGCCGCACCGCATCCATGTGAACACCCAAACTCAAAACTTATTTCCCCCACCATTCTACCGCAGTTGCCGCTAATGGAGAAACCACGTCTATGTGAACCCAGCCTTAAGCAACCTAACAGTTTGGTTGCAAAGGAACGCAAGGGCTCATCAACAACCTCATCAGCAACAAGTAGTGTTGTGGAAGGAAGCTCAATCTTTTCAGCAATCTAACAATCCTTACAAAAGGAAAATCTAATCTCCTTGACCAAGCGAATAGACAGTGTGGTTACAGCCAAGACAAATCTTCTTAGCAACATAACAGTGGGATATTGAAGTGCAAGGCGTTTGACTAAAATGATCAGTTAATCACTCACCAAGTTTTCCAGTAAAATTGGGGGGTGAACGCGAAGAATGTTGAATATTTCGGAGGTGATTTATTAAGATCAGAAAACACACGAACCGCGTCGGAGAAGTGCTAGTTACAGCGACCGCCGGCTATGCCAACAGTAGAAACAAGGTTGCCAACAGAACGAAACGAAAAGTACTGCAACCTGGTGTCACTTCTAAGCAATATGAAAGGGTAGGTAGCGACAAAGAATAGGGGATTTGCCCTCCATTTCTCGTCAGGAAGGAACGCCAATTCTTTGATCAACCAGTTTGCTGCAGCAAACAAAAGAATGTTAGCAATGAAGGGAGGAGTTTCAAAGATTTCATCACCTGCATGTGATCAATTATCAATCACACAGGAAAATCACAGTCAAAAACTTGTTGATTGTTTTGTGAAATGTTCAAGTTTTTGTATGAAATGTCAAATATGCTTTGCAACATGTTGACTTTGGTTAATAAATTGCTGAATATGGTGAATATTTCTGTCAATTTTTGAAATTGTTTTATAAAGAGTTGTCTTACTATACAAAATACATCCTCCTCTTAGTGACGAATGTTCTCGTGAAAATAAAGGAGGCATTTGCAACCTATTTGCGGCTCCACCTTCGGCCATCGCTCCCTGCCAATGAAACAACACGGCAGAGAGTTATCTTTCCACCTTTCTATTCATGGCTCTTGTCGAGAAGAGGACACCGCAATGTGTGATTGAAGCTGTTGTCTGTTTCCAGTTGCAGTTTCGTTATTCCGGACGCCTCATAATGATCGGTTTCATGCTTTGAAGGATGAAGAATCTTATAATGCCTACCGCTATACGAATTCTGTAAAAGAATGAGTTTGCCTTAAGAGATGACATTTTACCCAGCAATAAGGTGGGCGCACGTTTTTCGGGATGATGGGTTTTTGGAGGACCTTATTTACGCAATATTTCACTACTAAAGACTATACCGTAGATGAAAACAACAGTCAAGCCGTCCACGCCGATTTTGGTAGTAGAAAATTTATAAAAATCTAAAATATTGGTCAGAGACCCGTTTATCGCTCAGGTTGGTTCTTGAAACTTTTCAGCCCAATCGGACCAAAATTGGGAGGAGGGGTGGGGTAGGGGGTGGGGGTCAAAATGTGTTTTTCGAAAAATGGATTTTTCGAGATTTAGGGCGATCTAGGCGAGTAGGGATGAACCTCTAAACCCCTATGGATAAATTTACAGCGTTTTTTTTTTTAATTAGGTTAATGTTTTTATTTGAGTTGAATTGTTTTTTATTGAAATATTCTGAGAGGTGCCTATTTGATGTCAAAAAACCATAACGGATGTATGAAACAAGCAAATGACATTAGATAGGCAATAATCGTTCGACAGTAAAATTTGAAAAGGAAGCTAGCCATAAACCAATTGTAATGTGTAATAAAACGCCTTCGAAGGGCTGCAGGGCGCTCACGCCCTTTTGAATTCGCCGCATACTTGGAGGATTATGAAGAGGATTCTTCTAACGACATGAATCTGGAAACGTTTTAGAAAAAAACACAAAAGGAGTCTTTTGTGTCTGGGCTCTGGCAACTCGTTTTTCACTCTCGTCAGTGGCCAATTTCTAACTAGATGATCCCTCGCTGGAAGTGGAGTAGCAGCCACACTGTTGATCATGACGAAATTCTCGACTTTTTCAACACGGATCTATTAATAATAACTGTGTTATTAATTAAATTTTAATGGCATTTTCTTACATGGGAATAAAGGAAAATGAAGGTCGGAAAAGAATAACAGAAATATATTATACGTAATTCCCGTTATTGAGTTTCTTTCGAGGACAAGAATCGGACAAGGGAACAGAAATTACTCGAAAAAAACGAAAATCAAATAGAATAACATTGATCATACGACGAATCCTACTCAGCATTATATATTTACTCACCCTCGGGAACCTTATATTTCAGAAAAGCGATCCCTTGAACATAACGGCCATTAGTTCGGAAGAGCTCAGGGGTGGGTTCCAATTCCGAGAAAATTGTTTTGTACAGAAGACGCCATCAAATATGTAGGCCATACGAAAAACGGCGATGAAAAAAAAATTGTACTGAAGACGCACATTATACAGTGTATATTGACTGTAATGTATTTTATTGCGCTGGAAAGACGAGTTACTCAACAAATGTGCAGACCCGTTGATACGTGTTTGTGTCGTGATGTCAGTAATTTTTGACTTTAACGAATATTCGGAACACATTTACCCCGTCATTAAGAGTGATATGTGGATGAATGAATAAATTTTCATCCGAACGTCATTTGTGTGTGAAATCGACTGAAAGCGTGCCCGCATCAGCACTTAGCGACTGATCGTAAACGCAATATTAATGTCGACGTCAAAATGACAAAACCAATTAAGCTCAAAATGTTCAGTGAATCAATAAATATAATAAATGGAAGGAGGACGGGAGTTCCATTTACACAGACCGTGTCGTAATAATTACGAACGTAACTGTCAGAATTGCAAAGCAACTGTTCTGTCCATTCGTTGAGATTTATCAGAGTTGTCAAAGGCGAATTTAAACCCTCATCCGACTAAAAATATGTACAATCAGAAGCTACTGAGAATAATTGTAACCTCGGGCGAATATCATTGTAAAAACATGAAAGCGGTGGGGATTGAGTTGTACCTGATATCTACTCAATATACATACATATAAAGTTCTATTTTGAGTTGGTTATTCCTTTAATAATCAATTTATGTTTTCATGCAAAAAGACAATCTCTGATTTGGCCAAAAAATGTTGACTTGGTGTTTTAAGGTGTCTAGATCAAAATCAGCAAATGTCCGTTCGCCGTCCACGCCGATTTTGGTAGTATACCAATTTATAAAAATATGAAATTTGGGTTAGGGGCTCATTTTTGGCTCTAATTGGCCCTTGAAACTTTTCAGCCCGATCCGACCTAATTAAAGGGAGGTAGGGGTCGAAATGTGTTCTTTGAAAAATTGCTTCGAGGTTTTTGGCAATCTAGGCAAATGGGGTATCATTTTAGACTAAATTTTTGACGGTGAATACAATGAAACGAGTCCCGGAACGATTGGCGCCCACCGGAAGAATTTATCGTTTAAAATTTTCATCTATCTACCCATTGGAAAAATGGGTTTTTGAGATTTCGGGTGCCTAGACATGTGGGGAATCATTTTCCACTAAATATCGGACGCTGAATCGATTGGAATGAGTCTTTATGCTCCTGGTCCTAGAAATATCCAACCCTTGTGGAAGAATTTGTATCGTTTTAGACAAAGCTGTTCAATAATCTTATATGCCCATTATACAATTATTCATTTAAACCATATCACTTTCGTTTACGCCGACGCAAGGGCCAAAAAATGGACAGTGCCGGATAAATTCGTTCACTATCCTAATGCCAAATTGGACCACGTTGGGCCCAATTCATGGGATGACAATCAGCGAACAACAAAACAGCGATGATGGGAGGCAGAAAACCTGCACCCAAACTTAAGATTTGAACGTTATAAGATCAACGACGGCGTTTTCAAGCAATTTTAGGACAACTTCAGACCCTCAAAGGCCCTACATCTAATAATTTCTTTCAACCAATTGAACTACTGAAGATGTAGATGCCCCATACCCCTATTAACCTTAAAACAAAAAATGGGGAATAAACTGAGCTAAGTAGGACAATACGTATACCAGGATAGATGCAACTCCCAACATGTTAAATGAGTTTTATATAATGATGTACTGTATTGATGCGTAATTATGCGAAAATTCAACTGAAACGGCGTGGATGGAACGATTGGGCTCGGTCGACATTGTTCTAAGAGCGGAACGAAACGATTAAGAGGAGTTAAGGGGGAGGGGGGGGGGGATTAGACGGTTATTAATTTACCAAAAGAGCATTCTTAAGGAGGCCCTTCTTACTGCAGAGAAGAATTTATTGAAGGGTGAAATTATCTTCGATATTGGATGGCTGAGTCGGTATACAACAAAGAGTTAAAATGAAGTTATACCGATGATATTCAGTAGAGAGTTTTTGCAAGCCTATAATGAGTGACGTTGATCTTCCCAGCAAATCAGGGAGTGATAGTTAGTTGCCTGTGATTATGAGATGACAATAACTGAGGATGTTAGATGAAGGCTTTAAAATGGACATCTGAGAAGAAAGAATAACTCAACATATAGCCAGAGTTGGGAAATTGAAGGCGAACTGGCTAGGAAATCAAGTATGACAGGTGTCAACTCTACAAGAATCCACTCTCAAACTTTGCAAACTGAAGTTTTTGCAAGGGTGACATTGAACCTCCCAACAGAGCCCGAAGTGATGGGTAGCCTGCTACCTTGAGAAGGCTACGGACGAGGTCACTTTTGGTTGGTTAATCCTTGAATAATCAATTCATGTTTGCTTGTAGTATGTTTTCATGCAGAAATTCAACCTCTCCGGTTTGCCCTAAAAACATTTTCTAAGTGATTTTGGGCGATACAGGCGTGTGGGGTATCATTTCCGACTAAATTTTGGGCTAAATTGGACGCTGAATTGAATGGAATGAGCAACCTCTGTGAAAGAACTTGCAGTGGTTTTCTATTACAACCTGGGTACAAGTGATGGGCGAAAATTTTAAATCAACTTCATTTTAGATGACGTATTTTATTGGCCTGGAATTACAACTGCAAGTCAGGGCCGCTTATAAGGCCTTGGTTTACCAGGCAAACTAAATAAATCGAAGGGATTAGGGTTGATCAGTGAAACTACGATGGTATTATTCGAAACCCCATTTTCCCACTTATTTGCTGAAATTAGTTACCTCACACGTTTAGCGCGGATGACTGAACAGTTGAGTCAAGCGTGATACATGCCAGTGACATTTGGCTC
The DNA here is from genome assembly GCA_019603395.1 of Cyrtorhinus lividipennis. Classification (NCBI taxonomy): domain Eukaryota; kingdom Metazoa; phylum Arthropoda; class Insecta; order Hemiptera; family Miridae; genus Cyrtorhinus; species Cyrtorhinus lividipennis. The sequence continues at coordinate 4,766,968 of CM034005.1, forward strand.
AACCCTGAGTCACGACTTTTGAGGAAATTTCAGTCACAAAAATATTTTTCTCTCAGGGGTCTGCAGGTTCATTTTGGTGCTAGGTGAACGATCTGCTGAGGATCTAAAAGAGTTAACTTAACTATCATCGGTTTAGTTCTTTTAATAGGCCTGAATTGTGTAAGTAATCATTTTCATCCGTCAGCCATGTACTCCTGAGGAGAGCAATTTTCATCTCGAATTTAGATGCTGTGGATTCTACTGGGCCAAAAACAATAGGTTCATCAGAGACTATTCAATGATATTAGGCCGCGGTCCCCTTATATCCTTGCTTATTCCTTCTGCAATGATGACGGGTCTATACAGCCTCATCAAACGATAAAGTGAGACTTTGATCTTTCTCTATCGATGCAAATAAAGCCGAATTGATTGAAAGGCGGTTAATCAATTTTGAAGGGCATGTTAGTGGTTCTGGGTTTTGTTGACACGACGCGTACAGGACTCGAGATCAACGTGGATTCAGGTGATGTCACAGGTTCCTCACCGGTGAAACCATCGTCCTTCGGGTCAATCGATAGAATTAATATGGAGGCTTATTGTGATGCACCTGACGATGGCCGGTGCGTGGGCTTGCAAGGTCTGTCAGTACCTAGTACACGATTGCAGATGGGAACCGCAACACAGCTCACAGATCAATGGGAATGTACGGGGAATTTGGTATTAATGGTTGAAGCATGTAATGCGCTACTGCACGACTTGATACCACAGGCGACACAGAAATAATTGACGACATTGTCGTGACAAATCAAATTTTACGGTTGTGACGCCATCTTTCCTTCAAGGTTTCTTCGGACCCACTGAGCCGACACCAACGCACTCTACAAAAGCGGGAATTCAAAACATGGGCAAAATGTACGGAAGAAGTGCTCGTATTTCCACCCCCTGATGAAGGGTGCTATAAGGGACTTTGGGGGCATTGCAGAACATTCCAGTGCTTGACCCGCATATACTCTCACAAGTCGGTAGGTAAGAAGTGATACTCTGACTGATAAGGGAGTCAGAAATTTAGCTAGTTGCGTCTCCAATCTCGATCGTTTACTGGAGATACACAAGAAGTTGATAGTAATTAGCAAATCAAAGTAGCAAAATTTTGTACTTAATTTTGAAGAAAAATGGGTTCTAATTTAATCAAACTACCAACGATCTGTCACTTTACTGTAAAATTGTTTTCCTAGCTCAAAGTTTCCAACATATGTCAGACAGATGTGGGATTCCAACCTCTTTGGGCATAAATCTCAAGTCAAAAGGGCGCTCGTGAGACGTGGATTTCGTTTTTCATTCCTTTCTCTCCTTTTTTCGGGCAAAAGCACTCCATTTTTACAAGAAGAAGATGATTTGTAATACTGATAATCATAATTTTTGAAAATAGGCGTATTGGCGATCGTTTGGAAGTTTTTCATGTTTTCGTCCACCGTGTCTACAACCGCTTTCCAACATATGGCAGAACTAGAAATGCCCAAACTCACTCCCAGAGCCACGGGAGTGTCACAGTCAGCATGAAAAATGGATTAGTAGTCGGCACTCACCATTCAAATTCGTGGAATTCGTGAAAATCCACGGTTTTGGGTTAAATTTTCTAATTTTTTTCCACTCATAACGTATTTTTTACTTGTAAAATGTTGTCACAAAAATTAATCTGAATGCACCATTGAAAAGCTGGTATTCTGGGGAGTTCTTCCACGAATGAACGTTGTTTGGCCCCAGGCCTCCCTATAAGATCGAAAGATGCCAAGGAACAGCCAGTTCAAATTACCCGCCATTTGGGTCGACCAGGGTAGGACCATTTTGCTCGCGCTAGATGACCCAACATCAGCGCTCGCTCGTTCTGTGAACTAAGGGGTAACCTTCCGTCCAAGGGAAACCTCTGACTTGCTGTTCTCTTCTTCAATGTGTTCATCCCGCTGTGTTCATAAATTCTGTATCCGTTTGCATCCGTTAGATCAGTTATTAAAAGTTCAATTAACTGTTACAAGTTCTTGAGTTCAAACCCACGGTCTCACAAACGTGGTAGTTTTTCAGCAGAAAGTTTGTCCTTGGCCGGTTGACAAATTCCATTTTTATTCATTACAAACTTTAGGCTAAATTATTGAATAACAGATGATAAGGGGATCATCAGAAGGAAATTTAACGCTATTCTCAACGGCGTACTTAGATTTGAGATTATCTTGTGAATTAAGGAAGTTATGGCCGTTTTAGTCAGGTCAAAAATACGATGAAACATTCAGTCGTAAATAACATTAGTCGGAAACTAAGCCTTAAATAAGAAAAATCCTGGAGGCACTTTTTGACGCAAATGATTTGTAGAATCGACCCCTCATAGTTTGTCAATCTTATGAGTTAACATTTTGTATAAGGAGTGTCCTACCTAACATTTTTGGGGATTAGTTGGCTCAAAAATGATGTATTCTTGTCATGAAGGCTCTCCCACTACACCAAGAACATGTTTGGTTAGGCAGACGTTTCCCTAATGCGCTCACATTACTGATCAAACAAAACCACCCTTATACATTTTTATTAGTAAAAATATACGTTTTGGAGCTCTCTAGAAATGAAATTCCAAAAATATGACGAAGTTTCCGTGAATGACAAGAAAAACTATGGCAAGGGAAAAATTATGGCGCGGAAGAACGGCCATAGCGCTATCGATGTGCATCCCTTGTAGGGTTCATCTTACCTCATTAGGGTAGGAGTTGCTAATTATTCAACAATCTCACTACAAAATTTAGTAACATTTATTATTCACCTCTTGAGGAGAACATTTCTGTGATAATGTTCTCGTTAACAGCGTACACACCGCACTCATGGAATAATTTCCCTTGGTGGATGTTGAGCGTGAAAATTCTACTCAGTAGTATGATAATATTCTACCGCTCTTCAGGTGGGCACCTGACGAAAATGAACCGGGTCACGCAACAACACAGTAGGGCTCCGTTTATGGCCGAGAAAGAAAAATACGAGAAAGAAAACAATGAAATGACCTCAGTCAACGACACAGTACGTGCGAATGGGGTTGAAGAAGCGTAGGAGCGTGTCAGGCAGATGTCACGCTGAAAGTGATAACAGAATTCTGGGTAGGAGGGTAATGGGAATAGCTGCAAAGAAGTTTTACGGCAGAACTTGTAGCGCTATCTATTTTAAAACTATTCGATTTCATTAGTCAAGTGCTCGCAATACGTCCAACGCAGCAAAAGTTGTCAACAATAATTATTATTTAGCTGGTTCTTAAGCTGACTGAGGCATTTTCGACCGATTAATTAGACAATGTACACAAATCCAGGACCAGAAGTTTGTTCAAAGGACACATCGAATAACCAGTCTAGAGTAGCAATTCTCGTTCTATGTTTACTTACTCGCGCAATTAATCGGAGATCAACATCGACGAATTGATTTGCCGTCCTTCGAAAATTGAGCACACGATTCATACCGGTTCGAAGGTTTGCCACCGGGTTTGGTCGGAACGTTTAATTCCATGATTAAAGCAACGCCGAAGATAGGTATATTGGCCAGGGCTAGAAACAGAAGTTGAAATTGCTTCGAGAGACGTTCAAAACCGTCAATTAATTGATTGCTAGTGTCAAGAGACAAACCCACGGACCAATCAGTGAAGTAGGAACGCGGGAAAGTTAAATACCTAAAACGAAAACGCAAGAAACTTGGATACGAAGCCAGAAAGGCCAGGAGCGGCAATATCGAGATTAGGAGTTTGAGCGCAGTTACGTGGTCGGCGGTACAGAAAGAGGAAAACAGGACGGGGATGGGGGTGTAATCCCCAGGAAGAACTTTATCCTCGGAAAGCTTGACTTCGAGAACACAACAGTTTGATACGGGCAAATGGCCGCCTAATCTTCCGGCTGTACATCATTGGGGGCCCACATCCTGCGTCAAACGTCCGAGCTTGAGATGGTTATGTACTTAACCCTTTCACGTTCCTTCAAACGAAGGGCGTTACGAATCTCTTCAATCGCTTGGTCAGTATGATGGGACCATTTTGGGATCAAAGTGACCCAGTAAAGCAGAGACGGGCTTCCGGCGAGGACCCGGACCTGCTGACCGGAAGGGAGACCCCGGCGATTGGTACCCAAGCGGTTTAGGAAATACAGAATTCTACCACGTACAAATTTTGTGACCAAAATCTCACGAATATATCAATATTTGCACAATTGTGAACTTGACCTTTCGGCGGGCGCGCGACATTATCAGAAAAGCTTGAATTTTGGAGGGAAAAGATGAAAACCATGGCGCCAAATTTAATCCTCGTTCACAGTATTCCCACACAATTTGTGTAAGGACATTTATGGGGGTCATAAATAGAATAACACTGCAAGAAGTATGGCAAACGTGTCTGCAAAAGCGATAAGTACGATAAGTTCTCTGCCAAACTTGCGATTACGCACCTACTGAAGACACTGAAATGATTACGGATGAACACTGATCCCTTATGGTTGGTTATTTCTTGAATAATTAACAAACAGGGGACGCGTTATAGTCAAGTACCGACCAAGGAGCATTGTTAGTATCATCACAAACAACGAAAGAAAAAAATATTACCTTCAATAGCTGTCGGAGTAGGGGAAGGATCTGCGTCAAGATGTGTCTTTTGAAAAATGGATTTTCGAAATTTTCGTCGTTCTAGCGTGTGGGGTATCATTTTCGACTAAATTTTGGACGTTGAATCCAATGAGACGAGTCTCGGAACGATTCGCACCCACCGGAAGAGGTTATGGATGCTAAATATATTGAAATGAGTCTCCATGCGCCTGGTTCGATGAATAACCTCTGTAATTTCAAAAAATATTATGGAAAAGTAGTAAGGAACTTCATCGACAAAATGAAGTGTTTGGGATATAACCAAGTTAAAGTAAAATTGGAGCCAATTGGAGATGGTTGACCTCCCAAGACTTTGGACATGATTACATAGGTCGATTATTCAAGGAATGAACAACCAAAAATGATGTTCAATACCGAAATATTGTACGAAAATGACGAAAATATAGATAATACAGATGTAGAAATAATTACCTAATAAATATGTTTAAACTTTAAAGCTTTATAGCATAATTATACCAATATAATACAAGTATACCTAACATGTATAGATTATATAAATTCGAGGGAAAGGAAATTCATGGACAGATACAGAGAACATGTAATCAAGTTGCCAGTCGAACACTGATAGCTAATTGTTCACAATAAATTGTTGTCATGATAAATACTTTTTTTCCTAATAAGTGAACCAGCCCTGGGAATATGTACGCTGTATACATAATTATATCCCCCATAATAATATGCTTATTATATCAATAATTGCCTCAAATGCGGTTCTGGAACTACTGGCAACGCTGTTGGGGGCTTTCAGTAACCTGCTGATGAATGAATCGATTGAATGATTGAATTGAATAGGAACACCTACTGCTAACTAGCTCTATTCCAGGGCATAATTGGCATTTTTTCACCTATCATTCTGATACACATTCACGGGCATGGTATGAACATGGAGAAAAAGCTTCGTCTAAACAAGTTATTTCCATTATGGTTCCGCGACCTATATAATAATATTTCCTTTGGAAACTCGTTCGGTGAGACGGAAAGACGAAATAACCCGTTCTACTCGATTAATGTCTACACCGCCAGTTCGACAATAAATCAATAGAAAACTCACTTCCCCCGGATATTATAAGCCCGACAATGAAAAGTGACATTGTGAAACGCGGATGAAAATTTTAAAGGAGCTCTAACTCACTCAATAAACGTGAAGAAGGATTCCAGCGGTTTCAAAAATAATATCGATAAAGCCACAGCAGAAAAAAAAAAAAAAAAAAAAAAAAAAAAAAAAAAAAAAAAAAAAAAAAAACTCGCTCTCTGGAAAGCCGTAAAATCCCGTGAAAACGTTCCACGTCCATCCAAACGGAGGAGCCTTCCAAAATAATAATTTATTGCTGCGTTGATTAATGGTTTCAAATTGGTCTGCCCCTTCGCGCTGCTTTAGTTGAACTCACGGAACGCGAATGGCGTCAAAGTGAGGAAGAACGTTCATTTGTGGGCCTTTTAAATACTCCACCTTGCGAGAAAAAAAAGAAAAAAAAACTACGTAGAGAAAATTTTATTATGAACTTTCCACTTCAAACGCTATAGTTGAACTACTGAGAGGTGCGGTGGGCTTTAGTTGCACATTTTACTCCGTTGAGGAGTCGTTCGAGTGAAGTTTCAAACACAAAGTTGGAGGTTGGCTCGTTTAAACAGCTATTAAAGCAGCACGTACTTTTGCTCTAAACAAGTTAACAAAGCTGGTTGAGGCCCCTTAATTGGTCATCTTGAATCCGTCTTAATCCAAAGGTGGATGAGACTGTGTTAAAAGTTTTGTAACAAGGTAAAGCTTTTCGTCGTCCGGGCCTCCACGAGAGCTCTTCATGGCTCTTCTATGGTCCTTGCGATGGTTTCATGGTGGAAATCATCAGGTTAGCTGTATAGTGAAGGGTTGCAGCCCAAAAACCATAGCAACACGCACAACGGTGCCTCTCTTGGGTAGGTCGCCCCTCATGGAGGTTCACCTTACTGAAGGACAAAAACCACCCCTTGGTTCAATTGAGTGAAGTTTCATATTAGCCAATCAACACTTCATTGCAGACACTATTGGTCCAAACAAAGAAATTTGTGCTGATTGTTATAATGAGGAATGTTTGAGCTGGCAATTGATTGATTTATGATAGTTTCTTCACTGTCAATCAAGAACAAAATGAATGCCAATGAGAAGAGAGGCTTTCCCTTGGGAATTTCCATGGATGAGTGGATGTAACAGAATGAATGTGACGTCATAAGGCACAAATCCTTCTCAAAAAACTCACCTTACCAATGGTCAAAGGAGGAGACTGCATATGACGTCATCCTCTTCTCATTGAGGCAAGATTCTTGCCACAACAGTGCACCCACTGTTTCCGAAAAAATTGCATTTGAAAAGGGGTGCTCTAGAGAGCATGAACCTTTATCTATTTTGCTTGAAATCAAAATAGTTGATATTTAAAAAATTAATGAAAACTCTGGGACGTCAGCTTTTGGCATTTTCCTTCCCTCCCTTGTTGAGACGACCAAAGTGAGGTCCACCTTTTGGAGTGAAGGCAAGGACTGCTGTGATAGTTCTTCGCGTATTTCGTCTCAAATGTAGCTGTCATTTCATTTTTTGCTTGCAATGTGTAGCTATTTTGAAAAATCCATTATCCATACTATTTTCGACGTATCTGACACCTCTTTTCCCCCTATAGACAATATTACTGGAAAACCCTGCAAATTCTTACACACGGGTTGGTTATTCCTCGAATGGGGGAAACAGTGGGTGTGGCGGGTCCCAGACCCATTCCAATCGATTCAGGGTCCAAAATTTAGTGGAATATGATACCCCACACGCCTAGGCACCAGAAATCCTGACACATACAAAATGGGTGGATACATACCCATTTTGACCCATAACTTCTTCCGGTGGGTGCCAATCGTTCTGGGACACACATCATTGAATTCAGCGTCCAAACTTTAGTGGAAAATGATACCCCACACGCCTAGGTAGCAGAAATCCCGAAAACACATAATCAAATTGGGTAATAAATACCCAATTTGACCCATAACTTCTTCCAGTGGGTGCCAATTGTTCTGGGACCAATTTTATTGGATTCAGCGTCCAAAATTTAGTGGAAAATGATACCCTACTCGCCTAGATCGCCCAAAATCTCGAAAAATCCATTTTTGAAAAACACATTTTGACCCCTACCCCCCCAAATTTGGTCCGATCGGGCTAAAAAGTTTCGAGGGCCCGTCTCGGCCGGGAACAGACCCCTGACCCTAATTTCAGATGTTTAGAAAATTTTCTACTACCGAAAACGGCGTGGACAATGGACGGCGGACGGCCGACGGACATTGACCTTTTTTGATCTAGACACCATGAAACGTCCAGAAAAAAATTTTGAGCAGAATCGGAGAGGTTGACCTTCTGCATGAAAACATAGGTTGATTATTCAAGGAATAACCAACCAAAACGAAAATTGGCCAATTTTGGACACATGAGTACACCCGATTTTGATTGGTTATTCCTTGAATATTCAATAGTGAATTCTGGGTGTTTCAAGGTGCCCAAATCAAAATGTTAAGGGGGGAGGTGCCAAAATGTGTATTTCGAATAATGGATTTTTGGTGATATTGGCGTGTGGTGTATCAGTTTCGACCAAATTTTGGACGCTGAATCAAACGAGACGGGTTTTGGGACGATTGCTCCCACTGGAGTGCGTTGGAGGTCAAAATCTGTATCTATCTACTTATTTCAAATGTGTATTCTTGAGATTTCTGGTACCTAGGCGTGTGGGTTATCGTTTTCCACTAATTTTTGTACGCTGAATCGATTGCATTGAATCTCAATGATCCTGATCCGAATAATAACCAACTCCCGCGAATGAGTTTGCAGCGTTTATACATTGCGCCTCGCTTTATGATGTCCCCACTCATTGATCCAACCACTTCCTGCTCAAAAACTCACAGCAATGCATTGCCCCAGACACACCAGATTTCTATTTGAGGAGTTGGTTATTTCTCTTCTACATTTCCTTAGTTTCGCGGGGCATTCACGCCCCTTTTGTTACCTGAGCAGTGCCAATATATCCTTGACAGTATCATTAGAGCCAGTAGAAATCAGTGGCCAACACGTTTTCCCTCTCCCTTCAACCCTTGAGGAACATATATTATATGGTCTGTCCTATCTTTGAACAACAAGGTGATAAGAGTCACTTAACAGTACAAGAATCACTCTACAAAACTTTTCAATTAGATTTTTAGGCATGGTTAGTCAGCATGGGCATCTTGGTTCAATTGTCAATCATTTAAGATCAACATATCACATTTGACAAGCAATGGTGATGAATGATCGATGTTTTACCGATGAGTAAAAGAATACTTTATCAACTAACTTCTGTCGACTGTAAAGGAATTTTTGATTATGGTCGTTTCCATTTCACATTTTTCTTGGTGAAATATGTCACCGAGACCGGAATGAAATTATTCTTCTCATTGTTGTTATGAAAAATTATCTCCCGAGTTCACGACTAATGCACCCCACTCAGATGAGAGCAAATCTAATGAGCAAGAACAAGTAATAAGACGAAAAAAACTTTATTTAACAACATCTTTACTCGCACTCCTAACTCCCCAAAGGTCTTACAACTTACAACCCCAGTCACATTACCCAACTACCTCACAGTAAAACTTCCATCTCATCCCATACTATGGTAGAAGAGGGGCTCACTTCAGACTTCCATGAAAATACAATTCAGAAAAGAAACAAACAAACAAATTTTTACAAGTTACTTCCTTAAACAAATTTTCCGGGAGAAAAACTCAAGTGGCCCTTGAATAAAACAAAGTATAACGGAGATGCTAGAAACAAGAGTTCACAATCGAGTAAATTGCTTCCAGAAAGAAAGTTTCCGAATAAAATTAAGTGTGAGACCCGCCGTTTGCTCGCGTTCGGCAGTCGTAGCGATATGCAGCTGTGGAGAGCACCCTGTTTTCATAAGCACAATCGGCGTTGAGATTATATGAACCCAGAAGAATAACAAAGTCCTGGTAATTTCTGCAGCTCTCTGAGCTTGACAAAAAAAAAGTTGCAGAGAAGTCGTATAGAAAGTCGACCGTTAGCAAAGCCAGGACTCGGTCCGATAGCAACCCTGCGAGGGGAGAAGGAACAATCAAGGTGTGGATAAGGGGTTTCCCTTTTTTTCAGACTTTCAACAACAGAAAATCCTTTAGCCCGTGCGATTCGGGAAGTAATTGCGGAAATGGCTTGGCCAAAGCTGCCTCTTCATAACTTTAACGGCAACGGTGTTGTTCACTATGCGCATTCTCTCGAATCACAACCAACCTCTCGTAGATTAAAATGGTAAAATCGATTTTTATCACTGTAACGGTCTCAAGAGAACGAGCTAAAAAATTTGGTGATTGGGAAAGGGACTATATTGGGGACTAACCGGCCCATTCCATGGACCCGGCTCAGCACACTCTTGACATATTCACTATCGAGTATCGAATATTCTGGCCTCTACGATCGAGTGTAATGCAATGAACGAAGGGATCGGTACATCAAATCGATCCGAAGAATAATTCATCAGTCTTAATTCAAACGCCTTCGTTGAAACCTTGACAGATTTACACTAAAAATACAACTGAAAAGCTTTCAAATTTTAACAAGAATACGGGATGATCGGACCGGCCGGCTTTTGTCATATTGATTGTCTTCAATAAACAGCGGGGATCATCAGTCAAAATTTCCATCTCTATCTTATCTCTTGAACTCGTCAAGAAGTGGAGCCGATAAGCTTACGAATTGTTTACTTTCGGTAGACACAATATTTGATCCAATAGAACGGAAACCCAAGAGAGAGAGGGAGAGAGAAAAGGCCTGATCCGAGAACATCTGTACACATAGCTTCCGCCACACTGTAGACGGGAAAGCTAAATTTATACACGGGAGTAAGAAAGCTACATCAAACGCATCGATATTTATTGGGTTGTCCCTTCCAGACCTAGACTATGCGGAGAGTAAAACCGAGCGGTTCATCCCGGCTCAACATACACCTGATATTCAACGAGCAGAGTCGGCGGTGAAGAGATTCTTTTCCATCCAATACAACCAAGAGAAGCCGTGTGTGGTTCCCTTCAACTACTTTCCTTCGCACAGCAACAACGTATGCCCGCGAGGGTTGATTCGTAACGAGACCGCTCAAATTATCATTTTAGAACGTTGCTGCATGTTTACTTTAAACCAACTCGTCGTTCGTGGCGTCTGCAAACAAAATACAGCTCTCAAAATCGCGACATTTTCAACCCGAACCGCCACAAAAGAGGGCAAGAAGGGTATGGTTGTTGAAAACCATGAAATTTGTTATTTGAAACATTACGTAGACATGTAGACATTTTGGTTGGTTATTCCATGAGTGCAGAATGTGAAAGTCTCCGATTTGCCCCAAAATGGGGCCTATCCTTGGATCCTCGGGGCTTATTCCTCAGACCAGAAGCATGGAGACTCCAATCGATTCAGCGTCCAAAAATTAGTGGAAAACGATATCCCAATCGCCTGAGTCGTAGAAAGTGTAGAACGTGGAGAAAACACAGAGGGTGTGGCGTGTCCCGGACCCGGAACATTCTAATCGACTCAGGGTGAAAATTTTTGTGGAAAGTGATGCCTCACTCGCCTAGATCGCCAAAAATATCAAAAATCCATTTTTCAAAGTACCCATTTTGACTCCTATTGCCCCCCCGTCCTCCCTTCCTTCCCCCAAATTTGGTCCAAAAGGGGCGAATAGTTTCTAGGACCAACTGGAGCCAGAATTCAAGGAATAATCTACCAAATGCAGGAAAGTAGTGTTGCAAGATTACACCTGCACCAGTCTCCTGGGCGACCAGCTTTACAAGATCACTGACATGTGGAGAGCTAAGGGTCACTCTCAAACATTCATGCGTCGTATCAAATTGGCTGGAACCTTCTTGCTTTCTCGAGACAACACGTCAAGTTCCCAGAACCAGGGAAGACTTGAGAAGGTTCTTGGCCAAGGGAGTGAGCATAAAAAGGGACCGAGGAACGCCGCAGAGTGCAGTTCAGTTATGAGTCCAAATATAGGCGTTGTGTATGTGAGGCCACTTGAGACGGAGATAGTATGGAAAGATGGAAACCGACCTGGTGTAGGCCTGTACGAATAATAAACCAAAAGGAGTCACTTCAAATCCCACTGCTTGTCACAATTCGCTTCAACAATGAAGATGACGCAGACGAGTTTTGATTTATTCGGTCGATTAAAGGACGTAAATAGCCGATGTTGGATTCCAGATGGAAGAAGAATACGAATCCATATCCTGAAGTTGCACTTGAACTTGAGGAAGATCAACTTCAAAGTTTATAACTTTTCCAAGTTGCCACCGATCCGAGTTGAGCGTGCGTCTGACAGACCAGAAGGCAGCTGTCACTCTTGTTTGGAAACTGGGTCCCGAGTTGATCACCGCTATGGAGTTTCAGTCTTTCCGGTGGCCCCTTCGGCAAGAATAATAGAAAGGCATTGAGAAACGGTATCGCCTCCCTAACTTTTCCACCGAGCCGTTCAGAAAATGAAGGGAAATTTCCTGTCTAAAAACAAAGCTCGACTCAGTTTCGAAGAACGCTTCGAGCTAAGTTCATTCATGTTTCACAGGTATTAATTAGATGACGCGTTGTTTCCTGGATTAAACGAAAATGACTTTTACTGGAATTTCCCCTAAGAAGCTGAGAGAGGGTTGGGCATTTTCAGGAGCACAAAAATCATGTGACATTGAATGTTGCAAGAAACCTGCGCACTCAGAGGACAGTGTCAGCGTCTCACGCTGCAAATTCTTGTATAGTTGTTTATTATTCCTTCGAGAAAGACTACTAGGAATACAGGTCGATACCGCGAGTATACTCATTTCAATCGATTCAGCGTTTACAATTTAATGCAAAATGATATCCCACAAGCCTAGTTCCCATTAAGTCTCGAAAATCAGTACGGATTTTTTTGTAGACTGATCAGTTTTTGTAGGCATTGGGACTTTTTGTTTCTAGAATCCTTAGAATGGTGTTATATTATGAGGTAAATGGGTATTAGGATGGTTTAAGGAGAGCATACTGTAAAGGGCAAGGAACTTAATTAACAGAAACAAAGAACATGTAACCAAGTTAAGGATTAAAAAATGAGATACAACATTGAAAAATTATACCAAAATATCCAGCCAGACACACTGAAATAGCCAAAGTTAATATCGGCTAGGGAAAGGATTAACACCTTAAGTGCTACCTATCATGCACCACACCCGCGACCACCAGGGACGCCTTGCGTGTCATTCTTATGTGGAAGTGAGGATATAGCGCCTTCACCACATGTCCTGCAAGGTTCCTTCGTATTCAGTATATCTCTCGAAAAAGCCCTAGAGGACATTATTCTGCCCATTAGTTCCAGAAATACCCAAAGTGAGATGTCAATTTTCCGCAGTTTCCAACGAAATATGGCATGCGCCAGCACCCACAACACCTCGAGCCTTAGCGCACGAGCACCGCCACATGGGTACGTGGTTACAACCTGGACCCTCAGTCCAAAAAGGACTTGGCAGCCAGTCCAGGGGACCGACGTTTCCGCCGAAAGCAGGGCCTCGACAAGAGGGTGGTCCGGGGTGGAATACATCAACTCTTGGGGATCTTCACTCCCCGAACTGTCCATGTTAGGAGTGGGCGCTCTCCTAGCCATCCACGCCGATACATGGGTGTACCGGCACATGCGGACGGCTGCCGGATCAAGAGTTACAGCTTTTCTGGCGCAAGTGGAACCACTCTAGATCGTCAACAGAGGTTGATACCCTCAGAGCCGGGGTGGCTGAGCCGGAGCCGCAGTAGGTGCATACCAATACAAGGGTCCAATGCCATAGAGACATCTTCGCCAAACATGGCCACCACCACATGTCCTTGCCTCTCCCAGTAAAGGGTTGATTTTGGCGGAGCTGTTTACAGCCTTCAAGGAGTCACTTCCAGGCCATACAGCCGTTTCACGGGACGATACTCCCCGGCTTGCTCGAAAGCTCACCTTGTAACTAAGACGTCCCAACATTTAGGAAGCCCTTCACCACATGTCCTGCAAGGTTCCCTCGTGTTCAGTATATCTATATTGGTCTGCTCTCTTTAGGCTTTTATCAATATTCCAAAGTCGTATTACAGCAATGCTATTGGACACGTGGTGATTCCACTGTTTTGATATGGATAGAAGAATAATTGATTGCCGACAAGAACATCATCATTTGATACCATCCTTCAGACTGCAAGAGATTGAGAATTATACTAGACACGCAATGCGGAGCGGCTTGAGAATCGATTCTTGTTATCCACTCGTCACACGAATGTTGACAGGAGTCACCCGATGATATGAGTATAATGGATGACAGTTTGGGAAATAAACTTCCGTAAATTCGTTCTTATCGAAAATAGGAATCGCCTCTTTAACTCAGTAAGAAGGGGGCTGACGAAACGCCGTAGAGGCCTTGGTGAGCGTCGAGGATTTGAATCTCTCAGCTGACGGCAAAAATTTTGTTAAAAAGTTTGTTTCACATTTAAATTAGGTCATTTCTGCCTCCGCAAAAAAATAAAATATAAAATAATAGTAATTTGCTTAACTGCTTATGATTCACCCCCGCCCCTTACCTTTCCACTGGGAATTTATTTGTTCAAATAACAGTTCCCCAACAATTCTTTACATTACTGGAAACTTGACTGCTCTTCAGTGCCCTCCCAGTGAGTGATTTCGGAGGTGTACTCGAGGTTTTAAACAACCCTTTGGCGGCAGCCGAGATTCCTTCAATCCCGTACAAAATAGGCACTCACTCTTGGGTAAACTTTTGATACGGGCTTAAAAACTTTTAATTAAAATCGAGCCTTTATGTTACTGCTTGAAAGTTGAACGTTCACTTCTTTCCCTTATTCTCCCCTTGAAATAATTTATTGACGCCCTGGAATTTTCCATCCTTTTTTTTCCCTGAGTAGAGTTGCTTCGCGAGGATCGACCGATTGAATTGAAGTTCTCCAGAGCGCAGGTTGGCAGGTACCTTGTGTTGAAGGGTTTTTCTAAAACTTTTGAAAGGTGAGCCTTCTGAGGTTGCGGTTTGAAGGGATTATTTTATGCTGGAAGTAAAACTGGGAAAGTATATCGGTCCGAACTCACTCTCAACCGCGAAGTCAGCCAAAAAACTTGACGGGAAGAAATATAAAGAGCGTCGAAAACCTTGGCCGGCTTCTAAACTTTCCTTGAGTTCAAGGAATTCCACGTAGAGTCTATTGTTGGTGAGTCCCTTGTGCGCAATTTTCAAATATTTTCTCATTTATACATAGGAAGGTGGCACACCGCTGTTTTCGCCTTGAGAATTCTCAAGTGAAACTAAACGACAATCGTTGGTTATTCAATGTGTGATGAACATAACCTCACAAAACCCCAAAAAATCCCTTATAAGGGTCGGTACATCAATCCCCTTTATCAGTCGTATAAATTTGTTCTACAGCTATTCATCCAATAACCTCCACTTATCGTTGTAATCGTCAATATAAGTAAGCGTCAAATGATCAGTGTTTCTTCACTGAATTTCATACTCATGAAACAAACCACTTCTTATTTACATATTGATGTATGAATATACAGATAATATTGGATTTAATAATTGAACAACACTTCATCACTTGAACGCATTATGTTCTTGGTTCTCAACAAGCTCACAACCACAACAGGAAGACGCCAAGCGTCAGAAGAGAGAGAACAAGATGGCCTCGCAGTGTTGACAACTGCGAGGTGAACTTCATTATTTCGATATGACATTATAAATTAGTATTGCTTGTTGTTTATGTGAGAGTAATATTTCATCTATATTTTCTTGAGGTTTTTCTTCTACCAAGAAAGGTAGATCATATCTCAACGAAGTAAGGATTTGACTGATTCAGTAGTTGATTCTCCTCCCGCTAGGTAGGTAGTTAGTGCAAGGTGCAATTGAGCTGTCCCGAGTGGTCAAATATTTAATGGTAAGTAATTACCGCAAAGATAATATCAGTATCGTTCAACTTTTAATAATAATCTCCATACTAAACAGGTGTCCCACTTTTCAAGATGTGTTGTTGTTCAGTGCCTGCTTCATATGTCCGTTCAACTCACAAACAGCATCATTCCATCTAAGCGAAGAAGGATTTTCCGATTAGTATGCTTAGTAGCCTGGTAATTGCCTGATTGCTTTCATTTATCAACATACTGATAAACACACATTTATGGATTTATTAAGGGGCTCACTATGCTTATCGGTTCTTCAACTAATGGCCGTGTATTTGGAGATGTGATAAACTGGCCCTAAATGAATTAATTCCACAACGAGGATAGGAGTGGACTATGACATTGTGCTCGCTAGGATAATGGTTACCTAATCGCAATATTCATATAAAATCACCATTTGATGAGCATGGAGACTCATTCCAATCGATTCAGCGTCCAAAAGTTAGTCGAAATGAATTCCCACACGCCTAGATCACCCAAAATCTCAAAAATCCATTTATCAAAAAACACATGTTGACCCCCCCCTCCCCCCTTCATCCCTATTTGGTCAGATCGGGCTCATAGGTTTCGAGGACCAACTAGAGCCGGAAACGGGTCCTTGATCCAAATATCAGATTTTTACCAAATTTTCTGGTACCGAAATTGGCGTGAACGGCGTACAGCGGACGTTTCCATGCAAAAAGCCATACGCCGACTTTAGTAGTAGAACATTTTCTAAAAATTTGAAATTTGAGTCAGAGGTCCGTTCCCGGCTTTAATTGGCCCTCAAAACTTTTCAGCGCGATCGGACCAAATTCGGGCGGAGTAGGGGTCAAAATGTGTATTCCGAAAAACGGATCTTTTGAGATTTTTGACGATCTAGGCGTGTGGGGCATCATTTTCCACTAAATTTTGGACGCTGAATCTAATGAGACAGGTCCCGGAACGATTGTCGTCCATCGGAAGAGGTTATGAACGCTGAACCGATTAAAATGAGTCTCCATGCGCCTGGTCCGAGGAATAACCAACCCCTGTGAATGAATTTGCAGCGTCTTTTGATCTAGACATCTTGAAACGCCCAGAAACGCGCTTTTGTAGATAAATTACACCTTTTTTCAGTGATCTGCAAAAATGTAAAAATTGAAAAGGATTCGTAGTTGGAGCACGTTGACAAAAAAATACAAAAGCACAAGAGAAATTTGAAACGAAGCATTTTCCAGCTTTTCGAATCTAATCTTGGCCGTTCTCCTTCTCGAAAAAGTCGTTTGTCGCTGAGCTTTATGAGGCAGGAGCCCAGTCACGTATCAGAAACTCTGAATATCTCGTATTCGTTCGTTTTTCGGAGGAATCCGACTGAGAGAGTTTTCCATTAATTCGCTAAACGTGCTTCTTCCTCGTCGTGTTAAAAACAAAACTGAGCGCATCTCCAGTTGGGCGTTCAGTTCATGTTAGTCGAAAGATATTTGGAGCCTATTTTCCAGCCTTGGTGTTATTTAAGCGCTGAGAACATGTTTTCTCTTCGCTGCTACATGTTTTAGATGCCGGAAGTTTCATGTCAAAGTCCCACCGATGTAATCTCTTTACGGCTCTACGGTAATGGGGAGGAGTTTCCACGAAGGTAATAATAATTTGTATAAAACAATGAGACTGTTCCCTGGAGGGGCTTTATTGTTTCTAACCAACCTTCAGAGCCTTTTTCCTTGAATAATCAACAGCAAAAATTCAATATCTCCAATTCGACCCAAAATTTTATTTTGGGCGTTTCAAGGTGTCTAGATCAAATTGAGCAAATGTCCGTCCGCCGTCCACGCCGATTTTAGTAGTAGAAAAATTTCTAAAAATCCGAAATTTAGGTAAGGGACCTTTGGCTCTAGTTGGTCCTCGAAACTTTTCAGCGTGATCGGATCAAATTTGGGGGATAGGGGTCAAAATGTGTATTTCGAAAAGTAGATTTTCAAGATTATTGGTGGTCTAGGCGTGTGAGGTATTATTTTTGACTAAACTTTGGATTCTGAACTAAACATGGATTCCAATTAGACGGGTCCCGGAACGTTTGACGCCCACCGGAAGAGGTTATGGGTCAAAACGGGTATCTATCTACCTACCTGTTTTGAGTGTGTTTTTGATATTTCGGGTACCTAGGCGTGTGGGGTATCATTTTCCACTAAATGTTGAACTCTGAATCGATTGGAATTCCCCATGTTCGATATATCCGACGATTTAGGCGTGCAGGGTATTATAGTTTTCCATAATTTATCAAAATAGAAGCGAAAAAGAGTCTCGACTCACCAGTACCTACCTAGGGGTAGGAAGGCAGATCTGTGTCGCAGATTCAAAATTACAGTACACAAATTCAACGGTCCTCATTCTACTATTTGCGGTAGGTATAAATTTTCAATTCTCCCGCATAAAAGTTAGTTGGTTGCTCTCATCAACTCAACCAAACGAGGCAGTGGGTTCTCATTTGCGGTAGGCAGTTGAATCAGTCGCGATGTTTGTCCTCCGCCGCTGAACCACTCTGCAAACTGAGGAGAATTTCATTACATAGCTCAAACCCGCGTTGTTTGCCGGTTGTCGCTTTATTAGTTCGCCTTTCACAAGGTATACCTTCTCTGGGAAATCAGAGGTTCGATACGTATATCGTGGCGGGTTCGGGATATATTTGGACAGGACGACGCTTCTCGATGTTCAAACTTTTCATTTTCGCTTTTGATAATAAATCAATACCTCCTAAATAAAAGCATATTTCCATTCCCATAACATGGGAATAGCGTAAAATTAGGCAGATATATCAGATTGTTTATATAGAAACAGGCCTCAACCAGCACTGATGATTTTACGAACAAACGAGGTACCTAGTTTTAGTAGTTTATCTAGTCTTGTAGCAACAGAATACTCTGCTTGAATGCTTTTGAATTTGTTCCTTTTGATTTGGTCAGTCCAAAGGAGAAAGAGTGCTCATGAGCTTTTTGCCTGAAGGCTTCTTAGAGGGAGGGGCCCAGCGCTGAGACATGTGGTGCAGAGTCCAATGTGTTTCTCACCCCAATGCAAGGAAGTGAGCCACAATTATGAGGAGAGCTCACCCCACGGGTTATGCTTCTCCCCCCCCCCCACTGCATGCAGTGAGGATACAGTCTGAACAGACTGGAATGATGGTCCCTTCATTCAGCAGGGCTTGGATAGGGAGTAGTAAACTACTCCCCCCAAGTACCGACTTGCGGTAGTTCGTGCATTCTAGCTTGCAGTACCACTTAAGCAGAGTGGTTCCCGAGTGTTGCATGTCAACTCCCAGAGCCGGTCTGTATTGGTACATCCTGCACGGATGTATGCAGCACAGGCCTACCCATTATAGGCACCTTCATAGGGTGAAGCCCTCTGGCTAGGGTGCGCCTCAACCACGACCCCCGCGAACGGTCCATTATTTCGGACCGTAGTTTCCCACCTCAATTGGGGAGGCTGGCCGGTGAGGCTTTGCCAAAGCATTGCCTCTGTGGTCAGGGGCTCCTCCCCACCCGCGGTACCAGTTTGGAAGGATACAGGTTTGTCAGTGCCCTGACGACCCTTACTTCCTTAAAGGGCTAACTGGCTGATAGCCCCGTGACAGAGGCTTTGTACCTGTCACTACCGTTTCATGAAATGCCAGAGGTTTCCCTCTTCTCCCCAAGTGGTCCAGATACCTGTTCCACCCAGAGAGTAGCACCTCATAGGATGCGGTCCCCCGCATGGGGTCCCCCGACATGCGGTGCAAGGGGGGAAGGGATAGTTTATGTAGAAGAATGATAGAAAAATTGATATAGGGCCTCATTTTCCACCAACTTTTGGCCGCTGAACCGATTGTAATAAATTTTCCCTCATTTTCTCGACGCTCCTGGTCCGAGGAGTAAAAAACCCATTGCGTTTTTCGTTTCTTCTCGAAAATTTGACTGTCCAGAAAATAAAAAAAAATAAAAAAATGTATGAGGGCGTGCTCTGAGAGGAGTCTTTTTCTCGTCCAACAGTATTCGTTTCAAGTTTCTTCTCGATCGTAACAAGAAGAAGTGGGTGACATTCAGCGTGATTCGTAACAAGAGGGAAAGAGCGCTCCAGTAAGAAGGCGAGACAAACTGAATGACAAACTGAGATCAAACGATTTGTGCTCCCTCGGTCACACAAATATTAAGTCCCATCCCTTGTAACCCTAAGTGAGAAGTGTGCGTTGAATACCACCCATACGTGGAACTGTAGGTGTTGGGGAGAAGGATTAAAGGAAGGAAAGGCCAACTGAGCGGAGGTTCACGTTTTCCTCTTATCCTGTTCCCTTTGCCGTTTTCCTTTACGTTGAAACCTTGAGCCGTTTCTTCGCCATCCTCCGCCCGTTTGTACAATGTATAATCAGCTCGAAATTTCGCACATTTCAAACTTTTGAAGAGAATATTTTGACGCGTTAAGAACCGAACAAGTCAAACACACATTGAAACTGTTTTCCATCTCAACGGATCTAATAAAGTTTAAGCGGAGCGGATACAACAGTGTATTAGACAGAAAAACAGGATACAGGCTAAAGAGAAGGGCTGGTTTTCAAGTATAAAGCGGCTGAAAACACTTGTCGATAATGAAAAGAATACGTAAGAGTCGCTGCCTGGCGGAGAAGAAGCGAAACAAAAAGCGGGGAAAATTTCCCATTTGACCAATTTTTCTCCCCCACAAACGTCAGCACTGATTCGACTCGCAAAAATTGATAAGCACCGCTCGACGTACACAAGCAAGGAACGGCGAACCAGTATAGCCAACACAACAACAACAATTCACTCTTTTCTCCAAGAGCTCGGCTTTAATGTGCCTCTTCTCCTCCAGGCAGCGACTCCTATGTATTATTTTCATTACCAACCAACGAGGTAACTAAATTCATTTTCCAGTCTAAGTTTTCTTTCTATTCGCAGAATTTATTGAGATGTGTCCCCACTGCCCACTGGAGGTGTGTATGGGTCATAATGGGTACCTAATTACTTATTTATAAAGTTGGTTTTCAAGATTTATGGTACCTAGGCGTGTGGGGTATCATTTTTCATTAAAAGTTGGACGCTAAATTGATTGGAATGAGTGCAGGACAATCCACGCTCACTGTTTTCCGCCATTATCCATTATTATTATTATCTATTATTATTATCCATGCTCCCAGTCCGAGGAATAACCAACCCCTGTGAATGAATGCACAGCGTTTTTGTTAAAGAAATCAATTCTATTTTTGCTTCTGTAGGTGATAGTTTAATTAAGTTAATTTGAATCTGTTATATATCATAAGCTCCTTTTATCTGTCTTCACGTAACTAAAATGTGCTCTGGAGGGTACAAACCTACACTACTTTTCATAAAATCTAAATAGTTAATTAAAAATTGATTAAAACTGTGACGTCAGCATTCAGCGTTTTTCTCCCTGCCCATGTTGAGACAACCCTTGTAAGGTCCACCTTGATTTCTGGTTAATTTCTTTGGTTAAAATTTTATCTGGAGGTGGTCTTTGTTGCTTCTTGTTTACGAAGGTTCGTTCACAACAATAACAAAACCAAGAGGAAACGTTCAGTTTCCTACAGTTGTCCGCTAGAGAGCAGCCAACTCCCTCTCACTCTTCTCGTAAATTGTCAAGAACTACCACTTTCCATTGTTCACAGTGCGTCATACATGAATCAGCTGAATCCTAGAATGGGTATAGCTTGAGAAAAAAAAATGCTAAAAAAATATTGAAACCGACTGTTTTATTTATGTAAGCGAGTGCTGCGATGAATTCTGAAATTATTAAAACAAACGTTCGAAGGAATTCTCGTCCTAGATTTTCATTGAGAGCCTCTCTCTCAAACCGTCCCAAGCCTCCAACTTTCATGTTTATCGTCTGCCCGGGGAACATAGAAAACAATGGCAGCATTGGAGTGAAGGAAAAAAAAAAGCCCCGAAGGAGTGGAACATAAAAGTATATCAACTCGCGACAACGAACCGCTTGTTCCAGTTAAATAAATATTTTATGTAGGCTTTGAGCCGCTACAACTCTTCGCGCAGCGGTTCGGAAACGTATGGCGATAGGATAGCTCCACGTCCATAGAATTTAGACGGTCGGAGCTAGATCGCGTCCTGTAGTGATTCAATCTTTTTTTCTCGATTGTTTTTATACGACCATTCGTAGGCACGATCGACTCAGTACAATACGTACTAGTGGTATTCACGGCCAGAGAACGAATTACATTTTCCATTATGTGAATGTGAAAACTTCTGTTTTCCACGGCTGGCAGCACTCAGCAACCAAAATGATTCAGAAGATTCCAACTTGTTTTGAATGCAAGCGTAAACATTGCATGAACTTTTTAACTGTTTATAACTCACTCATCGGCTGAGTTTTGATATCCTCGGTGTCTATTTCGGATTTATTTTACACCAGCGAAAGCGTGTTATGGGTGGAATTGGGCCAATTCAGAGTAGGGCTATTCTCCTTAAGTCAAGAAGTGCATTTTGAAAGAGAATCTAATTACTATATTTAATCCTTTTTTCATTATT
This sequence comes from Cyrtorhinus lividipennis, assembly GCA_019603395.1. NCBI lineage: Eukaryota > Metazoa > Arthropoda > Insecta > Hemiptera > Miridae > Cyrtorhinus > Cyrtorhinus lividipennis. The sequence continues at coordinate 4,789,112 of CM034005.1, forward strand.
TTGGTTGGTTATTCAAGGAATGATATATGAGTCAGCTTATCCAATTGGCAGCAAAATTTGACAGTATTCGTTTCATGATGCCTAGATTGAAACGCCGCAAATTCCTTGGGACATGAGCATGGGGAAATGGGAAGGAAAAGTGGTTGTGGAGTATTCCGGATTAATTTCAATCGATTCAGCCGCCATAATTTGGTGGAAAATAATACCCCACAAGCCTAGGTACCGGAAATCTCAAAAATCCACTTTTGAAACGGATAGATAGATACCGATTTTGACCCGTTACCTTCTTCTGGTGGGCTGCCAATCGTTCTGGAACCCATTCCATTGGATTTAACGTCCATAATTTAGTGGAAAATGATACCCCACACGCCTATATTATCCCCCCCCCCCCCACCCCCGTATTTGGACCGATCGGGCTGAAAATTTTTGAGGACCAACTAAAGCCGGAAACGGGTCCTCATTAAAATTCCAGATTTTTTAAATTTTTCTACTACCAAAAATCCAATATTTTGGTCTCTTTTTGGCTCTACTTGGTCCTCGAAACATTTCAGCAAGAACGACCTACACGGGGGGGGGGGGAGGGAGGAAATGTGTTTTTTGATATATAGGTTGGTTTTGAGGATTTTTAGGGAACTAGGCGTGTGGGGTATCATTTTCCACTGAATATTGGACGCTGAATCGGATTGGAACAAGTCCAGGACACTCCACAATCACTTTTTACCCGATTTATCTTCGATTCTTAGAGAACTTGATGATACGCTTTCCCAAACGACCGGTATTCACATAGAATAATAAACTATTGTGAAATAATTTCTAGCATTTGGTTATTTGGAGTGGCAGACGAAGGATTATCCTTCTGCAAGCATCAAGAAGAGCGTTCCCGCAGCAGCAAGAACGCTAAAATTGTGCATGATTGCAGTGGAATGCGGAAAATATAGATGGTATTGGGAAACGCTGCACTACCATCCCCCTACTGACTCAAATTCAAGGGTTGTCTCAAGTAGTAACATTCAGAGCATGAATGTGACATTATTACCATTGATCTTCAGTCACAACTCACAGCCGACCCAATTCTTTGAGTAAAACTTGCTCGAACTCTCCTAACGCTCGAGGCAGAAAAGTTTATTGTCTGGACTCTCCCTGAATATCGAATAGGGTGTCATCGAATCTACAAGAACTTGGCCTCGTCCTTCTTGAGGATATTGTAAAATGATACGGCGCGGCTGGCGTTGGGGAGATTTATTAAGGCTAACCCTTAATCCGAGACGGTCCTCCCTGCGAACGGTGGCCAGAAGAAACCACAGTCGCGAAGCAACCCTCTCGGGCAAAAAGTGATACACAAATCGTATCATCGCGAAAACTCTCCGTTTAAAAGGTTGTTTGGAAAAGAGGGACTGAGGCAGGTGTTAGGGTCGAAAGGACCATAAATATTGGTCAAAAAAGGGCCGTATAAATCTTCCCGCAATATTCGTAGGAATATCGAGTCCGACAATCCCCCTCCCCCCTCCACCACTCATTTTAGTCCGGGTCGGCCATTGTCAAACGCGTCCACCTTTGGACTGGTTGTGCTCTGCAACTCGGAAATAACCGAATTTCACGTTGACGGTCGAACCTTGCATCATGCATTTTAGCTCACCCAATTTTAAAACACATCCAATAGATCAGGGTGGCACAAACCAGTTCAGCCAGATGGAAAAATCAATGAATTAATTAAAATCCGTCCATTCATCAACAACTATTTATTAATTATTTCGCCAATCGTTCCGGGACCCATCTCTTTGGCTTCAGCGTCCAAAATTTAGTGGAAAATGGTACCCCACACGCCTAGGTACCGTAAATCTCAGGAATTCATTTTTCGAAATACACATTTTGACCCCTACCCCATCCAAATTTGGTCCAATCGGGCTGAAAGTTTTGAGGAAAAAATTATTGAAAATTTGAAATTTTCCAAACCGCTGACCAAAGAGTTTAGAGTTTTAGAAAATTTTCTACTACCAAAGTCGGCGTGCACGGCGGACGGACATTTTGCTCATTTTGATCTAGACACTTTGAAACGCCCAGAAAAAAATTTTGGGCCGAATCGGAGGAATTGACGCATGAAAACATAGGATGATTATTCAAGGAATAACCAACCAAAATCCCATTAGTAGCACCTTCAAAAATTAAATACTTACATGGTTGGCGATGTAGGCGTGTGGGGTATCATTCTACCCTAAATTTTTGACGCCGAATCCAATGAAACGAGCCCCAGGACGATTGGCACCCAACAGAGGTGAGTACGGGTCAAAATGGGTACCTACCAACCAATTTTGAATAATGGGGGTTTTGAGATTATTGAGTACGTTTGCGTGTGGGGTATAATTTTCCACTAAATTTGTGACGCTGAATTGATTAGAATAAGTCTACTATAGGGCAGTCAATCGCAGCGTTTTTATTTCACGGAAAAGCCTAATGAACAATCAAAGGAAATAAACAGGGCTGGAAAACTTCTTTGGCCGTGATATGGGGAAGTGTCGAAGAAATAAAAATCTGGAAGAGCGGACAAATACAGGTTAGCGTGACAAATGATTGGCGTCTCGTGAATAAATTCTGTTTGGAGCGTTTCAGCGTCCTACGGCTCATTATTAGATAAAGTGTTTGAATATTGACTAAACTGCGATAGCGTAGTTCCCACGATGCTTCGCTAGTATATTTAGTAGATAGGCAATGACAAACCAATAGTAAATACGCGAATACACTTCACTTAACGCTGGGCCTACATGTACGTGCTGGGTAAAGGACATTGCCAAATGAGTTCGTACCGAATTCAATATTTGTCGAAAGAGAGTTAAATCAGGCTCGTATTGAACCTCGGAAATAATATTAAGCGTGAACCAAATCCTGAGATCGATAACCAATTTGCGTTTCAACATCTAGGCAACGGAACGCTTTGCCCGTGTGAAGCTCTGAGAGGAGCACGTCCATTGAAAAAAGATTAAACGTCACGCCAAAAAAAAAAAAAAAAAAAAAAACCGTCATGCACTATAGGACACCTTGTGAGAGAAATCACGAACCGAGAAAATGCGCTGTTTGAACTGAGGGCAAATAGAACCGTTGGATCGTCCATTTGATCGCGGGCGGCAATCATTTTGGTTGATAAAAGTTGCAGCAAGGTTCATTTTATCAAAAGGGCGGAGGTTAAAATAAAATAATACGAATACCGACGACGATAAAAGTGTCGAAGCGTCGAGGGACTACAAAGAGGCGGTAACATGATTGCCACCGAATACGAACGAGTTCTGAGTCTGATCGTGTTCTCGCTAATGAAACGAGCCGTCTAATAGTCATATTGAGACCGGGATTCGACGGACTTGAGCGGCCAAGGCCAATAAGTAGGTGAGCCTGCTGAGCGAGCAAAAACGGAATTGATACGAAGGGCGGGAGATCGTGGGAAAATGTTAAAATCTCACGTAGGTACTTTACCGAGTAGTTTCTAGAAACATTTCCCCTCGTTGGCGCTCGTCCTTTCGGTTGTGCTGATCGTTGCGTATAAAATCGAAATTCCACGGAAAGAGATTGGGATGGTGTGAGCCTATTAGGGTTGGCTCAGTTTCGAACGATCATCGACACTGAGTATTGACATGGCACACGTCCATGCAAGTAGGTAGGTAGTGGAGTGGGGGAAGACAAGAAGTACTGTTTCATTGGAACGACACAATCGGGTTGTCTGAAAGCAACTCACAGAACTAGGTTTCTAATTCTAAAAAATCTGAAAATTCTTACACACGGGTTGGTTATTCCTCGAATGGGGGAAACAGTGGGTGTGGCGAGTCCCACACCCATTCCAATCGATTCAGGGTCCAAAATTTAGTGGAAAATGACACCCCACTCGCCTAAATCACCCAAAATCTCGAAAATCCATTTTTCAAAAAACACATTTTGACCCCTACCCCCTCCAAATTTGGTCCTATCGGGCTGAAAAGTTTCGAGGACCTATCTCGGCTGGGAACAGACCCCTGACCCAAAGTTCAGATTTTTAGAAAATTTTCTACTACCAAAAACGGCGCAGACGATGGACGGCGTACGGCGTACGGCGGACGGACATTGACCTTTTTTGATCAGGACATCATGAAACGTCCAGAAAAAAATTTTGAGCCAAATTGGAGAGGTTGACCATTATCATGAAAACATAGGTTGATTATTCAAGGAATAACCAACCAAAACGTAAAAAAAAAAAAAAAATTCTTATCAAAGTCTTATATTGGCCGATATTTGGCCTCTGTTTGGGGCGACTGGATTGCATATGAGTAATGCACAATAAAGGAACATTGATACAGTCTACGTGCACAATATCAAATCTGGGGGGGGGGGGGGGGCAACAGGCGAATGTTATGGAATTTAATTCCATTCCAGACTCATGGAAAATGGGAGAGAAAATGTGCTTTTGTCTATTAAAATACTTGGGGAGTACTATTCCAATAAGGATTTTTCACTAAATTTTGGACACTGAATTAAGACTATGTAAGTCACTTATTATAATCTTGATAAAACGTATGATATATGGCCTGCGCTGTGCATGCAGTTGGCAAGATTGGTTTGGAAAACCATATCGGCTAAACCATGTGCGGCATAGTTGACTGTGAATAGGCATATTAGCCTTTCAGTATTGAATCAAAATGAGGTGCCCAAAGTTGGTTTGTGCCAAAGAAAACATTCAGAATTATTGAATGGAGCAGAAATCATTCAAAAACTTTCCTATTTTCAGACTCTCTTCCCAGCCTAACCTGGCCAAAGGAAAACCTTCCCGTGTGTTGCCGTTCTTGCCCAACCCTCGTTAAGTTATCGAATGAAAATGAAACAATCCAATTTCCATAGGCCCGAATATCACGAGGTTGTATACGAAACTTGATAGGTTAGTATGCAAACTATGTGAGATTCTCTCGCAACAAAACCCCTCTAGAACAGTCGCTGACAGACTGTTGATTACGTTCATACTACTCAGAGAAATTCTGCGACTAGCGCACCCTTAATGCTGAACTAACTCTATCAACATTTGTGATTTCGTTGCGGACGCAAAAATAAGAGGAAACAAATGAGATATAATTCAAAAATTCTAGCATGAATCAACGCTCGGAACAAATCCAAGAATTCATATTCTCTGGTGGAATGAATTTTTCTCCAAGCCATAATCCACTTATGCGAGTTGTAATGAACCTTCTGCGGGTTATCTTTTTTCATCCCTCTCCCCGCTGTGCAACATCTCCCAGGTCCACACGCCATCCGCTTAGTCCGTTTTAATACGATTATAAGTTTTGCGGTGAGGTTAAACGGGTTGCTGGACGCTCCTTCAATTAAAAAGAAGGAAATTTAATCTTGGATGATAGCGATAAATATGTAAATTAAAATAAGTCGATTAGTCTGGACGTTGTTCAATTTGTCTGTTTCTTCATTATGTTTGGTAGTCCTTTTTGATGAAGTGGTTGTTAGTTAGCGACTGACTTTAAAGGCCAAATGTATTTCCTGGCTATCTTCCTTGTACGTACATCCTCGCTCAACTCAAACTCCACGTGACTTCAAAGCGAATGAATTTTTTTTTTTTCAACTTTTACCGTGTCGTTACAAAAAACCTAATATCTGATACGGATAAAAGTGCATGTCAGCGACAAAGGCTTTACCCGCAGTATCTATCACAGGCTCGTATATATGACTCGTGGGTTATTTTCCGGGGAAAAGGTTAGTAACAGCAGGAAGCCACGAGATGATGGATGAGCCTACACCTCCAAAGTTGGTCCATTTCCTCGCTGAGCCTATCTCGCGTGAGTTCGGATGAAGCAGAAATTTAATCACAACTTGAGTTTGGAAGGTTGATCCGAGTCGGTGGAAAGATGAACGGATCTGAACATCGTCGCAGATGTAATTGAAGAAGCGTTGAAAAAGTGGAAGAAATACTCAAACCGCAACGTTTTTATTCGTGAAACTTGAATCAAACTCGATTTGGTTTATTCCTATTACGTTCTCAACCTTTAAACTCCTCTTGCCGACCGCCAATGCGGAATCCTTCGATTCAAACTGCAGCTTTGTGCGGGTTCTGTCATTTCGTAGCGCATATTGAAAATACGCTCCGACATCGAATGGCAAAACTTCGATATGAACATAGCATATTGAACATGGGGCGTTCAACATTGATGTGAGTAGTAAAACATCAACTGATACATCGATTTTTGACGATACATAAACGTATTTTGAATTGATGTATCGTAGTCAGCCGTCAAATGCGAATCTCAAAAACAAATATTCAAAATACCCATTTTCTGGGGCGTAGGGAAAATATTCGCTGAAAAATAAAACGTATTCGTTTCAGAGTCAGCGAGGAGGCGCCGTTGTAGGCCTATCGATGACCTCTCTCACAATAGAACTGTTGGGGTTGTCCTGATAAAATATCCAAAGCGACAATGAAGAGTCCTGAAGACCCAGGATGCGGGCTCCTACTGAGTTTTGCTGGAGGGTCTCGTTGAAAAATTCATCGCTCCCTGATGGGAGGTCTGCCAGTTGAACAAGTGCTTTTTAAGAGCTCACTCATTCCGGGTCGAAGTACAATAATACATCAATATCGAGACAACGACGGATTTTGTACCGGTACAATTGAAGTTTCTTTCAAACGTCGAAGTCTTGCTATCCAGCGGGTTCCTTACCTTCTTTACTCTGACGTATGAGACGTTGAAATATCTCGATAAAACAGAAGATCTCGGCAAGGAAACTAGTCAATAGGTAATTGTCGGACTATCCGCGAGTGTTTCTGACACATGTGAGAGCAGACCTTAACCTCAACCTCAAGCTCTGACAATCTTGGTTCCACACCATTGGAAGATCCGCTTAGGTGGTTCAATACTAACCTGTTCCTCTTGATCAAATCGCTATAGGGTCGCAAGCAGGTACAGTGTCGGATGCTTGATGATTACCTATGCAATCGAAAATAAATAACATAATTGTTCTAAATTCTACTAGGCGTGGCCTTCATGTTTCAACATGGCCAAAGCCAAGTAGAGGCTATAATGGGTCATTGGTTTCAGCAATTGTGGCTTGGCTAGCCGAATATTGATAACCAGTAACTCATGGGTTTAGCAGACAGTCACATCAGAATAAAAAACCTGCAAATCTTACACACGGTTGGTAATGGGGAAAGAGTCGAGTAGGTATGATGGTCTTTAGGTAGCAGAAATCAATCTTGTTAAACTTGGTATTCTAATCAGCGGTTATTCACCATTCAACTTTTTCAAAAAACACATTTTGACCCCTCCCCCCCCCCCCCCCAATTTGGTCCGATCGGGCTGAAAAGTTTCGAGGATCCGTCTCGGCCGGGAACAGACCCCTGACCCAAATTGCAGATTTTTATAAAATTTTCTACTACCAAAAACGGCGTGGACAATGGACGGCGGACGTCGGACGGACATTGACCATTTTTGATCAGGACATCATGAAACGTCCAGAAAAAAATTGTGAGCCGAATCGGAGAGGTTGACCATTATCATGAAAGCATAGGTTGATTATTCAAGGAATAACCAACCAAAAGCAAGTGAAATTCGATGAAACAAATTTTTTCAAAACAATAAATTTGAATAACTCAATGAGGGTCGAGTAGGAATAACAACACGCAGAAAGGTTTCCCTGGGGCCAGGTTAGGCAGCGAAGAGAGGTGGAAAATCAGAAAGTGGCTAATCAATTTGGTTTGTTTATTGATGATTCCCATGATTCCTTTTGATTCATGAATACCATTTATTCGACCTACGTTAAATATGAAAATGTCAACTACGATCGTAGTTTTACAAGTGTCGTTTTTGTTGGTTATTCTTTGAATAATCAACCCATATTTTCATGCAAAAAGTTAATCTCTCCGATTCGGCCCAAAAATTTTTTTCTGGTCGTTCCAAGGCGTTTAGATCAAAAATGTCAAATGCCCGTCCGCCGTATGCCGTACGCTATACGCTGTCCGCCGTCCACGCCGACTTTGATAGAAAATTTTCTAAAAATCGGAAATTTTGATCAGAAACCCGTTTTTGGGTCTGGTGAGTCCTCGAAACTTTTCAGCCGATTGGATCAAATTTGAAGCGGGGGTAGGCATCAAAATGTGTATTTTGAAAAATATATTTTCGAGATTTTCGGCGATCTAGGCGTGTGGGGTATCATTTTCCACTAAATTTTGTGAGTACGGGTCAAAATGGGTATCTAGCTATTTCAAAAGTGGATTTTAGAAATTTTTGGGTACCTAGGCATGTGGGGTATCATTTTCCACTAAATATTGGACGCTGAATCGATTGGAATTAGTCCGGTACACTTCACGATCACTGTTTTTCCTGACTCTTGCTCTGAGGAATAATTTTATTATACTGAGGAAATGGTGCGGAATCAGCATGGCGAGCGTATTTCATTCACCAGAATGAAGATTGTTTACATTGATATCACTGATTGAGCAACCCAAGCAATCTCGCCTGTGAGATGTTATGACGCCCACCCGTCAACCACCTCCTCACCTCAGGGCTGCGTAGGCATTAAACTGCCCGCTTTATCGTGGCTCGGATGCCTGTTATTAATACAAAGGTGAGATGATCCTTTTCTGTATCGGATTTGATGGCGGGAGGCTTAGGACCCTTGATGAGATTCAGGGCCCCGGGAGACCACCTGCCAACCCACTCAGCTCTCAGTGGTCAATCATCGGTTTGGACTGAGAAGCCCGTGACCCTGTCGAGAGAAAGGCTTCATTGCACCACGGGAGCCACGGTCCATTGCAGGGTTTAATATGCGAGCGCCCTTTCCACACGGAATTGAAACTCCTCTGTTATTAGTCATGGAATAGCCGATCAAAGCATCGACAACTGCAACCAAAGCTTTACTGTGGATCCAAGAAGAATGTAGATCAACAGTAAAAGAGGAAGAGAAGGGTCTGTGGATGTAGAAGAGTGGGTAGGTGCGTGGAGGGCCCAATACACGCCATACTCCAATGGCGAGACTTTACAGATTCAAATCAACCATTTCCCATTAAACCTTCTTAGTTGGTTATTCCTTGAACAATCATCCTATGTCTCCATGCCAAAAGTCCATCTCTATGATTCGGCCCAAAATGTTTTCTGGACGTTCAAGGTGTCTAGATCAAAATTAGCAAATGTACGTCCGCCGTCCATGCCGACTTTGGTAGTAGAAAATTTTCTAAAAATCTGGAATTTTGGTCAGCGATCCGTTTCTGGCTCTACCTGATCCTGACTTTTCAGCCCGATCGGACCAAATTTGGGTGGGGTAGGGGTCAAAATGGTATTTCGAAAAATGGATTCCTGAGATTTACGGTACCTAGGCGTGGGTGGGGTATCATTTCCCATTTTTCTAGAATTTGGACCACTGAATCAATGGTATGGGTCCGAACTCGACACAACAAATTACCGAAAATAAATTCATTCGAAACACTCATTTTACCCTACTTCCCCTAAATTTGTCCACGATCGGTCGCTAAAAAGTTCCAGAGGACCAACTAGTAATCCGGGAAACGGACACCTGACCCATTAAATTTTTAGTTTATAGACAATTTTCTACTACCGAAATGGCGATTGATTTTTCGATTGTAGCAACTCAGATGGATTATCTCAAGGAAGAAACCTCAATCAAAATAGGGGTACTTGGAAAAAAAGGGTAGCTCCCGTCTCTATTGGGGTTTGCACAGGTTCAAACAAACCTTCAATCCCTATTCTATGGTCCATCGGCTAAATTTTAACTAGACACGGAACGGACCTTGTACCCCAATTTAGATTTTAGACATTTTCTATAAAGTCGCGTTGACGGGTTGACTCCCTTGATCAGTTAAAACGCCCGCCATGAGTGAGTTTTTCATGAAACAGTTGATTTGTCCAATGGAATGATCAAAATTGCAAGAAGGGATCGGATGAAGGAGGGGGGGGGGGGAGCTCTTGCAGAGTAGATCCGAGTTTCTCCGAAATTGAAAAATAAAACATTGAAATCGAATACTCGATGACCGCATTCTAAGGAAACTATCGATTGTTCCAATTAATTGGTTCAAAACAACGATTTTCTTGAAAAATCGTTGCTGACAGGTGTAATACTTGCAATTAGTCGCGTTTGTTGTCAATGCAATAATTCAATGCTACAATTTTGTGGCCAAAAGACTTCAACTGGCGGACGGACGTTTTGCATTCTCGTTTGCGTCTCAAATATAAAATGTTAAATTGGATAGATTATCTTGATATGAAAACAGAAGGTTCAGAGGATTATTAACCAAAACAGATTGGGACGAAATTATGTCAACATATCTTTCGCAACAACATGCGGTTGTACTTCGAAGTTTTTCTTACACTACTCTTCATTTAAGACCACCGTATAATGTGATGTAACGATACTTTCCAAGTAAGTTTCAAAGTACCTAAAATCGGGAGGAAATGCCATTAAAATAAGCCACTATAGTTGAAGCGCACTTAATGCGACAACCAAGACGTTCATACGAGATTCCAAGTTCGACCTTACGATACGAAACCACTCTCGCATCACTCCTACTTTACTTTGGTTCTTGTTTTCCGTGAAACTTTCTCAATAAAGGCGCTACTTTATTAGTTAGGAAGCGGGGTGAGGACATTGTTGCGAATAATACGTGAAGACAAAATATTTTGAGCGAATCCTTTCTACTTGATTTACGTCGTTGATATAATATTATTAGTGTCGCCCGGGTTTTGCTCGCTCAACTGTGTATAATACGCGTCTTGCAAACGGAAAACTCAGGTGTTCAGCTTCATTTCTACAAGCGGAAAATAAGGTAGAGGGCGAAAGGGAAGATACTTCACGCGCACGTATATTGGGGCACGAATAATCCCTGAAGGAATAAACATCACCTTTCCGGGCCCACCTGTTTCTCCCCCGACGCAATATATTATTATTTTACTTTAGTAAATGAGAAGGCGACATACATTTCGTCGATATTTCTCAATTCGATCATTATCTTGCACCGAAATAGTAAATGGTTTACCTACCCCGACGAAAAGCGCATTCAGAAACAATCCTGCATATTCCTCGATGCAGTAATTCAGTAATTTCCAGATTTATACTTTCAACCGTGATAGAAAAAGTGAATAAATTGACCGAGAGGAAAATATTATCGTTGGTTTTCGTTCCGACAAAATGAACCCAATTGTTGGTAACTGCCGCTATACACGGAACTATATAATCGGCAGTTTGCATCGTATTTGATACGTATTAAACGTAGCCAAAGGCTTATACGACGATATACAGCTCTAATGACCCCCCCCCCCCCACCCCACCCCATCACAAATGTACTAATAACAATGAAAAGCTGAGTGCTGAAAAATACTCTCTGCGTTTTGACCCAAGTTCCACATCAGCTAATGACCATAACTACCTACTTCGATAACATAGAATAGAATAGTAATTCTATTACTAAATCACTGCTAAATAGATAAAGAAAGAAAGTAAAATAATAATGGCATAATGATATCAAGAGTAAGTAAAATATAAACCTTCTGGCCACCAACCAGATAATTTCGATAGAACTGGTGGTGATTACATTAGTTATCCCTAACTATATCGATCGAACCGATATAATTTATATATTTTATAAAAACAATAAACTATCAAAAGGAAGGCTGTCTACTAAATAATCTTATAAAAAATACTATAAAAATACTATATTCTGCTAAAAATGTGTTAAACCGCTAAACTTGAATCAATTTTCGTGATTAAATGAATTTCATAACATTGTAATATGCGTTTTTTGGTTGGTTATTCCTTGAATAATCAACATAATATAATATATATATTTTCATGCATAATGCCAATCTCTCCGATTCGGCCCAAAAAATTGTTTCTGGGCGTTTCAAAGTGTCTAGATCAAAATAAGCAAATGCCCGTTTGCCGTACGCCGTTTACGCCGATTTTGGTAGTAGACAATTTTCTGAAAAACTAAAATTTGGATCAGGGACTCGTTTCCGGTATTTTAATTGGTCCTTGAAACTTTTCAGCCCGATTGAACCCAATTGGTGTTGTATGGGGGTGTAGGGGTCAAAATATCCATTTCGGAAAATGGGGTTTAGTGATTTTTGAGAGTTATGGGTCAAAATGGGTATCCTACTGTGTGTTCTCGATAGTCCTGGTACCTAGGCGTGTAGGATCAATCGATTGGGATCAATCTCCATGCTCCTTTTTCGTGGACCTACCCCTTTAAAAAAATGTGCAGCTTTTTTTTTTTTTTTTTCTAAATTTATTTTTATTAGTTTTTTTTGCACATTGCTTCATGTGTAGACAAAACAATTTGCAATGTCATCACTGTAGACAAGATTGGAATAAGGACTATTGCCAAACGCTACATCAAACTCACGAAGCAGCAAGATAGCAAAATATCGTGGATTCTTGCTAAGCGCTACATTAATAGACATGAGAAAGATCGTACAGTACAGTATAGTGGTTAACCACCCTAGCACAAAACACCTGTGGAGCTCTCTCATTCCTCTCCCATCAAGCCTAATTTTCATCTTGTTGAAATTGGTTTTCGAGTTACCGCCTAGGACAATACCGCCATCATCAGCGGTCCAAAACATCGTGGCAAAGCCTAATTTTATCCGTCTCAAAGAAAGTCGTAGGTCCAGGAGCATGGAGACTCATTCTAATGAATTCAGCGCCCAAAATTTAGAGGAAAATGATACCCCGCACGCCCAAATCGCCCAAAATCTCGAAAACCCATTTTTCGAAGAACACATTTTGACCACCTAACCCCCCCCCCCCTCCCCTCCCCCCACATTCTGATCGGCCTGAAACGTTTCGAGGACCAACTAGAGCCGGAAGAAGGTCCCTGACCAAGGTTTTAGATTTTTGGAAAATATTCGACTACCAAAATCGGCGTGGACGGCGGGCGGAAATTTGCTTATTTTGACCTTGAATGGCGTGTGATTTGTCTACCGTTATCTTTACAAGTATACATTTAAAATAGAAAAAAAAGTTTATTCTACAATATATGTGCCGATCAATGTTCCAGGATATTATTATCCGTTTTTCTTTCTCCTGAATATTTCTTTTTCCTTTTAAAACGTGTTCCTCGTTCTCTTTAGAACTCCCACTTCATACTGCAGCGATGATTTCCAGTTTTCACGTGCTCGGTATCTCTGAAAATTTTTTCGCCAACTTACTCACGCCTTGGGGGCTGTGAAATCTCCCAAGACGTTTGCCAACTAACAGAAAGTTGAGGGGCTGTTACTCGCGAATACGAAGGAAAAAAAATATAAAAAACTTCTCGCAACTTTTTTTCTCCTTTGGTCCCCTCTTATCCCTTTTGTTTTCGTTCATTCTTCGCTCTTATGAGATTTTCCCTCCAACCAATCCTCCTCTCGACGCTCAACCTACGATCTCACAAGAGATATTGCAAATGCAAGATAGAACGAAGGCAATTCAATGAGGTTCGAGCGAGTGGGGGCTGGACACCAAACAACTGGATGGCTTTATTCTTTAGATTTTGTTACAGACCCTTTGATTCCCTCAGGCTCTTTTCTTTATGGGTTATACTCTCTCGTATTTCCCTTATTCCCTACATATTTTCTAGAACGACATCACATCACTTTCAGAATTCACCTACACAGCTCTGAGAAGGCGCTCTGTATTTCTTGGAACACTTTTTTTACCTGTGTTCCTTTCTCCATGTTATCCAAGTGGGTAACTGAGTACTTATCTTCATTATTTCGGTTATTTTCTTCTCTCTTACAAGTATTAGGCTATTGGCCACTTCAATAACTGAGAGAGCACCCGCCCCCATGCACTAGAATGTTAGGTAAGAGGGATGCCCCCCTAATTAGGGTCGCTGCAATGAAGCTAAATATTGATATTTTGTTCTATATCAATATCAAATGCAAATATCAATATTCCAATATTATTTAGATATCGATAAAGATTGGTCTCATTGCATCCAAAATTTAGTCAAAAATGATACCACACACGCCTTGATTGCCGAAAATCTCGAAAATTCATTATTCAATATACATATTTTAATACCCATTTGCGCGATTGACACAGGTGATGACTTATTATCAAACTGTTATCGATATATCGAACCAGATAATATGGCAATGAGGCCCCGACGCTGCAGATTAGCCAAAATAACCTCGAACGACTGTTCTGAACGTCAGTAAAAACGATACTACTAGATCGATGTTTACTCTTTGATGTTTATCAAGATCGATGTATTACGTTCCTACTTTTTTAACTGAACAATATTTAGTATTGTCTTATAAATTAATGCAAGCTCGGTTGTTTATTGTCCGTGTATAAAAATAATACTATACATATTCAAGAAATATCGATTTGTTTGAATCGAATCGCGTGTACTTGGGTTGGATTGCGGTGGGCTCCCGAATGAAAGAGAGGTCAGAATCTTGTATACTGCGGAATTTTTCATTCGTTATCAGTGTTCTTATCATCGATAACCTCAAATTCTTCGTATTTATCATGTGTATCAGCTTTCTCTTTGCACATCATACATTCTTCTCAAATTTCCCGCCATACGGACATTTCGCTACATTTTTAGAGGGAAAACGATAAACTTGCTGAGGTTTTATGTGTTAATAACTATTTTTTCCCTCCAGTATCGAAAAATTGTTGTATTTCTCAATGTTTTTAAAGATCGACGTTGTGCTCACTGATGCTTTCTCTATGATGTCCTCAGGAGAAGAGATAGTATTCTCCAAACCGTAAGGAAGTTTCATAGTTAAAATGACAGTATGAATTTTCAATGAATTCACCATACCGGTTTGAGACAGCCATCCACAGCTTGTATTGGTTGGCCACTGCCACCTGAATCTGTTTCATATCATCTGATGTATGAAGGACAATTTATGAAGGAGATACATGATGCCCTTATCTACAATGACTGATTGAGCAGCCCTAACACCTCATCATTCACCATTAGCAAATCTACCAGCGCTTTTTGAACATGATTTCACCGTCATTTTTACCCAAAAAGACTGAAACACCGGCAACTTACACAAAATTGAGTTCAATACTTTTGGAACCATTAATGTATGAACTCATACTTGGAGTCTCAAAATTGGTGGTGTTGTTTTAATCATGACTGATTCATCACCGCCATTGCAATGGCCTCTGGCCAGAGTTATGTAGGCCTATCCTGGAGCTGACACCAACCCACAACATCATTCATTTCAAATTACCCGCCTACCACAGCCTCCTGTATCGGTTAGCCTCCCACTGCTCCTACTGCCATCAATGGTGGACATCTGTTTATTATCACCACCTAGTCGCCACAACCTGTTGTTTGAATTCATATAGTTTCCAAGAGCGCAACTGCATGTATGTAGAAGTAATGAAGTAATGTAAGGTATTTTATTATCAAGGAAGTTAATAATATGAAACATTATCAATCACGTTAGGAGTAAGAAAATTGCAATATTAGGTAGGGTTTCTTGATTGAGCTGGGTTAACCTCCTCCACAGTCCACACTAGTGTTGTTGCTGTTGAATTTGATATTTTCGTTTGCTCTATTGTTTTGCCGTTTCTTTGTGGCTATTCTTTTGCTTAAGAACAGTAATCATTCCTAATAACAGTTTTTTTTTAATTGATGCAATAAAATTCAAAGTGTAAATGGTTTAAGTAATATCGATATTCTCGATTATCTGAATAATATTTTGATCTTAGATAGTCTATAATGTTAGACGCAGAATCGATTCGAATGAGTCTCCATGTTGCTGTCCGAGGTATAACCTACCCCTGTGAAAAAATTTGCAGCGTTTTATGATTGTATTGATGTATCGTTCCGGTGACTCAGGTTTAGAACAATAAATATTTCTCCGTAAAAGTAAGATTAAAGAGACTCAGAATTACAGTAGGTCAAGGTTAGGAGATTTTTATTAGCAAGGCTTTTCCCGCCTAAACCTAAAATGAACTGACTCAACCTTTCAAGAGACTCATTTGCTTCATTTCCAAGTAAATTTCAGAAGTTGATTTTCAGTTAAAACGAGGATAATTCACAGGCGCCATTCGATTTGTCGTGCCAACTGATGTCCATCAGCCTCATTGCGATTCTCTTAATATAATTATTCACCACCACTCGGTAACAAACTCAACGTGAGCGTTGTAATTTGTGCCCAACTCTCGATGAATATGGTCAATTCAGACACCGTTTTGAACGTGTATTACGCCCCAAATCATTCTTGCGTGGTGCGAACGAAATATCCCGACGGAAATATTCCTTTTTGAATTATTAGGAAACGCACAGTAGCGCGTCGATGAGGCATTAGACCTCGTGTCAATGCAGTATCCCGAAAAGTGTTCGGTAGAGGGGCTTTTGTTCGGAGACAAACGAATGAAGAACAATGACAGTAAACAATAGGCGATGATAATCTCATCCACCAGCGACACATTTTGAAACATGTGTGAAATACTGGCCGTACTTGGTTACTATTTCGACTCGGTCGGGGGGGAAAATTAGGAGAGAAAAGATTTGCGTGGCCAAATGACGGTCTAATGGTAGTATCGCGCGTTCGGCTCCGATATATCTTTCACGTTCTCGAAATGACCTCCGGAGTTTACACAGATTCTGGAAAACGTTCCCTCTCAAGATACGGCAAGAACTCAATTAACATGATCGTTAATTTCGAGTTCAAAATGATTATGCGGTCTGGCGGAGGTAATGGTGGTTTCAAAACGGTGGTCCCAGTTAGTTCAGATTATCTTTCTGGGTTGCGCGGCGGATGTTCCACCCCCACACCCACCACCATTTCAACAAACAGTCGTTCCCATTTCGAAGTACGTTTGAATTTCTCATATGCACGCTGTGGTGATATCACTATTACCTACCGGGAGAAGTAGGTTAGATGCGTATCCAAGTTAGAACGAGGGATAAAATGAACTTAAAGATAAATTCACGTATCAAGTAAGAGTCGAACCTTCATAACACGATCCTCCGGTCGGCTAAGTCGTGTACAACACGGGCTAACGGTGGTCATTTTCGGTCCTTATCGCCGTGATTCGACCATTAGGCCACAAAGAACACGACAATTCCGTGTACGAGGAACTTGCCTTTACGAAAGTGGTTCTTATAAATCTACCAGACTTGACAATTTTATGACAAAAGCTGAAAGCCTATCTGAACCTAAGCCCCGACAAATCGCGTCTTAGCCCAATTCGAACCCCATCCATATTACGATATAAGGCGATTGTCCATCACAATATAAATACATTAAAATGTATCAATAAAATTTGCAAATTTCTCCATTCCTCTCTAGCGTCTTACTTCCACATTTCATTGGGTGAAGATATTTATTTTAAAATTATAATATTACTGATCAATGTGCAGAGTTTCAAATTGTTCAACTGATATAGTGGAGAAGCGAAAATTTTGAATTGCAAATCTCCTCATTTTAAGACGTAAACAAGTAAAAGTGGAATAATACATCTTAGAAGTATTCCTCACCTTTATTAATTTAATTATTTTTCTTCTGTGGCAGAGTATAGAGCAGCTTATTGTTATAAAATATAGAAATTAAATTAAATTTCAGGGCTCGTAAACAAGTAAAAGTTGAATAATACATCTTAGAAGTATTCCTCACCTTTATTAATTTAATTATTTTTCTTCTGTGGCAGAGTATAGAGCAGCTTATTGTTATAAAATATAGAAATTAAATTAAATTTCCGGGCTCAGCGCGCTCTTATAAGGGCCACTCCAACCTCCACCTAAAGTCTCTAAAAAGAGTTTTTTTTTATCCTCTCATTTTTATTCTATTTCTTTATGGTAAAAACTAGTTCTCTGAATACCTCACTTTCACCAGAATTCTGCAAATGAGTGTGTTCCGCTAACTGAACACACTTGGCAATCGAATCTTTAGTCCAAAAGCGACGTTTTACGATAACTATGCATAAAAATCAATTAAATTTACGTGAACTTATATTGCATACAGGGTGTGCCACGAATACGACCCCCCTCCCTGCTAAAATCGTCCAAATGATAGTAAATAAAAACATTTGTTTTTATAAAAATGCATGGACGGCATAAAGAAGGAGAGATGAGGAAACATTTTGAATTTGGACTCTGGGTCGACGAAATCCAAAATTTCTAGTTTTCGGGCGATTAGGAGAGATGAACAACAGGCATGATAATACAGGATTATTATTCAGAAAGTGTTGAACAAATAAAAGACCATGTGTAGAGTTTGAAAAACGGAATTCCGATCGAACTGATCACCACTACGGTTTAGAAGATGACGTAATGTTATGAAAAACCTTCCACAAGGCTTGGAAACTCGATATCACCTTCAATGGGAAATGATTTGAATAAAACATTACGCGGAGTGATGTTCAACGGTTTTGCGCGATACTGAAATAGAAGTAGTGGAGAGGTATTTCTAGTTTTTTCTGCCATTCCTGTAAAAATAACTGGAAAGAACCGATATAGTGGCATACCTAAGGGCAGGTTGAGTCTTTGAATAGTAGGTTGGTTAGGTGCGGTTTTATCCCTGCTGCGAATGCCAAATGACACGCTATTTCAGCGCATTACCGTACTGTTGAATCTGCATTACCTTCCAAGACACAGATTGTACGTATTCCACGTTTTGTTGAACAATATTTATGAGAGAATGAAAAATCCTATAGCAATTTTAACAGTTTCATCAAGACTCAATCAAATTGGCAGTAAATCCTAATAACTACGGTGTTGTATCGAGCGGAGTAGGCTAACTGGCTTATACGAAATCACGAACGGAGATAAGATAATACGACTGTTCGATTATCTCGTCACCAAAGTCACAATCGAATTCCACAGTTATTGGAACTTGCCAAGTTAATTAGACTCACGAAACCGGGTAAACTGGCAGAGGGATTCGCGTCCTATCAACCTGTCCCGTTGCTAACATTACTTACGAAACTATACTAAACGGCCCTCATTCGTAAGAGGATGTTTGTATGCACTAGCTACTGAACGCAATCAAGTTCCAGTTCATCAATTTGAAAAATCAGGCCTGTTTTCAAATGTGATTGGAAAACCTCAGTGCACAAAGTGACAGAATTGTCAGATAGATTTCGCGGTTATGTTGGTAGCTCTGGGCTGCGGAATAAGGTAAACACTGTTTTTAAAAAAGGGGTGTTAAGGAAAGTAGGTTCTTACATCACTTTTGCTTGGAATCAAAATAGTTAATTTTTAAAAATTTAAGAAAATTCTGTGATGTCACAGAAAGTCTTAGTGTTAGCATTTCCTTTCCCGCCCCTGTTGAGACAACCCGAGTGAAGTCAACCTTGATTTCTGTATTATCACTATCATTAGTTTCAAAAACGCCCACGGCTGTACTTTGGTCAGTAGTTAATCTGGCCCTATCATTGTTGCTTCTAGTTTATGAAGGTTCACGATTCTTGGTGGATCTCGTTAATTTGTAAAGGAGTATGTTCAAGGTTTCCAGAGTTAGCGATAAAGCTGAATATTGATTGGACACACCTGGCTGAAATTCGGGTTTCAAGGAGCATTTTAAAGTACTTCTTCTGCCCAAACGGAGGAAGTTTGGAGAGTATTATTTTAAGGGGTGAGGGGAGGGAAGTGTTCATGCAAACACAAGAGTGAATCCTTCCAACATGAATTATTCACAAAATCCCAGGCATTTTTTACAGTGTTTCATCAGACTAAATAGAATCGTTAGGAAATGTCAATCTGGTATTTCCTGAGTGAGGTGAGATTCTAACGTAACGTGACCAGAAATTTGTGACTCCGAAGCGGGACACATTATACTGTTGGTTGGAGAAGTATTCAAACGTCTGACCAGGACATTCAGGCGTCCCACGACCGATGGTGGGGACAGTGGGACAACATGCTGTAAAGCGGGACGTACCGTCACGTAATTATAACCTGATTATCAGGTCTACTTTGGTTGACTACAATTTCTTACCGTCAACAAGAAGGTAGGCTGACTGGTTGAAGAGGTTGAGGATGATCGGAGCGAACACTTGGTGATTCAGCGTATGTAGGATGTTGTCGCGCACGTTCAAGAACCGCAAAGACACCGTGTCTTCGAACAGACCTGGAGGCAGCGTTCTGAGGGAGTTTTGCGTCAAATATACTTTTCCGAGAAATTCCAAATCTATTAGCGCGCCAGGGTCAAGAGCCTCGATTTTGTTCCTTTCCAGCAGCAATTCCTCCAAAGCCGGCATCTCTTTGAATGTCCCTTCAGCGATGTAAGTGAGTGAATTCAAACTTAAGTCGAGCCTCTTAAGGCGTGTGAGGCCTCTGAACGTCTCTTTGGTCACGACGGTCAGTTGGTTGCCGTGGAGCTCCAACTCTTCCAAACTGTATAAGGCTGAGAACGCCCCTTCATGAATCAGACTCAAGTTATTCCTGTCAATGTACAACTTTCTCAGGGAAGGCAGGGACACGAAAACTTCCCTGTTCAGTTCACTTATACGGTTTTCTCCGAGTGTGATAACCTTCAAATCCGGCAAGAAAGAAACGGAAAACTTTTTGAGGTTCTGAATCTTGTTCCGAGTGAGAGCGAGGTCTTGAAGAAGCGTCAAATTGGCAAAAGCGAACGGCTCGACGGTTTCAATATTCGCGTAAACGATTTCGATGGTTTTCAATTTAGGTAGCTGTTTGAAGGCTCTGGTCGGGACGTAGGGCAGCAGCGAGACGGCTCTCACGTTAACAGTAATTTTCGTCAAATTTTTCTGCGACCTGAACCAATTCCAAACTGGCGCATCTTCTCTTTCCCCTGTGTTGAACAACCAACAATTCGCGTCTGTGGCGTTGGTCGGTTCGGTTCGATCGCACATGCAAAACATGTTGATTTCGTGTTCTTGTTGGAGGTCGCAAACGTTCATGGATCGGTAGGATGATAAAGTTGGGTGAGTATGGTCGAGACGACGCTTTTTGTCGTCGTAACGAGCTCTTCCTGGAGCCACCAGCAGCAGCACGGACACCAGAATGACACCCTTCATGGGGGCGACCTGCGAACAGAAGAAAAGAAAAAATTATAAAAACCGGCAACGTGCTTACATTTGTCATTGTTAGCGAATGGATGGATTTCTACAGCTCCGTGTTCTTCAAAAATTTACCTACAGGAAGAGGAGCGTATCGTAATGATAAGCGAGAAACCGTAGGCAACCGACGTAGGAAGTGGGAATTACTGGGTAGGAGATTTTACGACTATGGAAATTGATAACCAAAGCTATTAGATTTGTAAATTTATGAAGTCACGCAAAGCGTATTCTGCTTGAAGTAGCCTTCAGATCGAGATTCAACCGGCATAATGCGGAGGGATTTTCGTCAGTACCTGCAGACTCGAAGTGGTTTGATTACAAGCAATCATGTACGAGAATAAACAAGAATAACTGAATGACGGATGCATCAAACCGCTGTAGTGGCTTACGGAATTATTAGAATAATATTTCTCTTCACGTATGGACGGATACAAGAAACTCATTTGGGGTGAATGTGGAGTATCCCGGACTCATTCCAATCGATTCAGCGTTCGAAATTTAGTGGAAATGATACCCCACACGCCTAGGTACCAAAAATCTCAAAAACCCACTTTTTAAATAGGTAGGTAGTACCTATTTTGACCCGTACCCACCTTCAGCGGGCGCCAATCGGTATGGGATTCATCTCGATGGATTCAGCGACCGAAATGTAGTGGGAAATGACGCCACGCCTAAATCGCCCAACATGTTGAAAATCCATTTTTCAAAAAACACATTTTCACCCCTATACCCCCCCCCCCCCATCCTCTCAAACAAAAGTTGGTTTTCGAAACAGAAATTCTCTCATATTATCCAGTTGTTCAACAGGAGAAGCTTCGGGACTTTGAAAATAGGTTAAATGAGAATTGAAAACTTCAATAATCATTCGAATAGAGACTTCATTTCATAGTGTTTTCGCGCTACTACTACACTGTTGAGAGTAGTTATAGTAGTTTAAGTACTACCCTCTTCATAGTTTGACTACGGTCATTGCCATGTTAGCAAGTGATTGGCTGGACGATGCCTTGCTAGTCTGGTGAGATGGACCCAGTACCATTTTGTAGCTCTCAAGGCACCTGCGTCTTACCACCCTACAGAACAGACGCGGCGTTGTAGGTACTCCTTTAAAGGAGCATTCAATTCGGTGTGTTCAGAAGCCCAACTGGACTTGTACTTGGAAGAAAATCGCTGCCTTCCTTCTAGGGAAAATTAAAACCAATGCGAGAAGCACATTCATCTTTTTGAATGTATCCGAGCGGACTGAAGTAAGACTGGAAGCTCTGCACTTTTCTAACTCGAGAGCCACTCCACTATCATTCCTCTGGCCGGCTTTTCATCTCGCCTAGAGTTTTGAACATTGAAATGAAAAGTTCAAAAGTGAAGTTTTAAAGCACGATTCACCTCAGAAACCGCGCGGGGAAGTTCGCTCCGAGTTCCTTTTGACGGGATGAAAGGTGTGAGGTTTCGCATTATTGACAACCCCCCGTGAAAGGCCAGAAAACGTCTGGGAACATGGGATTCTGAAGGGTGTTTGTTGGCCTTGGGACGATGGAGTCGGAGGAAGAACATCGCGTTGTGGACTTGTGGAGCCCCTTTGAGAAGCTGGTTCACTGAACATATTGTGGGGGTGAGAACAGAGTCGGTTAGAGGCTCTTCAAAGCTGCGAAGCTCATCAGACTTCCAACGTCTCGACGCTTTGTCGCTCGAGTACAGTTTGTGATGTTTTATTTGTTTAACTGCCTTTTCTCTTCCCTTTGGTGGAATTTCAACAGAGAAGGTACCAGGGTGCACGTCAAGGCATTGCCATGGAGAATTACTGCGATTGGCGTGAGGACAAGACTATCAGTCGTGATATTTAGTCAGGAGTGCTAGCAAACTGCAAACCAAACATGAAGATGCAGCAATATATTGTCCGTCACAAAAGAAATCAAAAATTTACTTTTTGAAGGTCCAAACGACACCCTTTATAATTTTGACGCGGAATCAGCTGAGTAAAATTTTCACATCATGTTTGTATCAAGCAGAGTCAAAATCAGTACATACACTGTGAGAGTCAGACGTCACATTCTCACAATACAATGCTTGGCAAGGTTGATACATCTGGGAGAGATTCCCTTAGAAATTTTATACTGGAGGTGCAAGTAAATGAAAATTTTGATCATATTTTGTAAATTATCAGGTAACATTACGAGTGAACTATATGTATGGAGGCCCTTTACTTGGCAAATCCAACTGCTGCCTAACACAGTGAAGAGTAAGTATCTAGTTTATTTACCATTACATTATTATGCTCAGAAAAGTTAATTTCAATGACTAATGGCCTATACAACAAGGAAGGTTCGCGAGGGTACAGACTATATCATGGTATAAATCTAAATAAAAAATAAAAATATACATAGTACTTCTTGTGGCTGACATAAAGGGGGGGGGGTATAATATGTTCTTATGCACAATAAACTGGTTGAGAGTTTGTGGGTGCCCTCAGTTGGACACATCATCCATCAATCCTTTCACAAAGGCTCTAAATTTCAAAAATGACATTGTAAAATTAAGTAGCATGAACACACTTTCCCTAGTCACCGCAGCAAATAGAACTTTGTTAACAAACTCAGAACTGACTCGAGGCATGCCAAAATATTTTTCCCTCATTTCCCTTAGTTGAGGGCAACTACAAAAAATGTGCTCGATGGTTTCTGGCGACTTGGTGTTACACAGAAAGCATTCGTTTGAATGGTCGATGGTGTACAAGGAACCCTTATAAAAAATACGAAGCATATTCCCATTCCTCAAACGCAACTGGGCCACTACTCGTTTAACGTTTATAGGGATTTCCCATCTTAAATATCCTTCAAGCGAGGAGTAATTGTGACTGTACTCCTGGTAAGCCTTGCTGTAAGTGGAACATACCATTCGCTCGTAGTCTTCGTAAGCAGTTTTCGTCGTGAGACAATTTAACACCTGCTGCTTATTTTTTTTCACTTCGTCTGCCTTTTGCACTTTCCACAGATCATGGTAACCCAATTCCACAAGTATAGTCTTGAGTTGGGAAGCCCAGTTGTATTTTTCCACATCAAGACCTCTGTTGATTGTTGACAGTAGCTGGTTATAACAAATGCGAGGGTATCTAACACAAGCGAGGGTAAGCCTAACACAGTGAAGAGTAAGTATCTAGTTTATTTACCATTACATTATTATGCTCAGAAAAGTTAATTTCAATGACTAATAATCCAGCAATTTTCATTATTTACTGGAAACTCAAATCATCTATAGAGATTAACATACAATACCTGGCTAGTATGGTGTCAATGCTGTCAGGTTATGTTGGGATAACCTATAAGTGGTAACCATCTCCCCTCTCAATCTGCCGTCATGGACTCTCTAATTGCATTGAGGATGCCTGTCAATTATGGCAAGATGCATTTCATGGTATTTTCTCCCAATCTGCCAATTGACATCTTGAAATTCATCCCACATTGCACAGATGCAATCATGATTTGTAATGTATGCTGCCCACAAAGGGATGTTTCTACTGTTTCCAAAAATATTGATATTGATTTCTGAGTTATCACTATCATTGATTTCAAAAAGGCCTGAAGTTGTGCATTGGCCAGTATTTGAACTAGTGTGCTCTATCATTGTTGCTTCTAGTTCATGGAAGCTTGTTTACAACAATAACAACACCAAAGGGAGGAAACTTTCAGTTGCGGATGCCAGTCAACCATGGCAAGACGCTTTTCATGGTATTTTCTTCCAATCTGCCAATTGACATCTTGAAATGCATCTCACTTCTAGTAGAAATCACCAACAATGTCTTAGCACCCATATCACACAGTTGGATGACACCATCCAGTACTTGGTGGAGTCTTATTGGATACAATGCTTCAATAATCTTGCAATGTGCCTGAGAATAGTCTGCATAAGAAGCGATTTCAAATTTTATGTCAGTTGATAAGTGCAGCACCTTGTGGTGTATGCTGCCCACAATGAGTTGTTTCCACTGTTTCCTAAAATATTGATATTGATTTCTGAGTTATCACTATCATTGATTTTTAAAAGGCTCGCAGCTGCGCTGTGGCCAGTATTTTATCTAGTGTGATCTATTTTTGTTGCTTCTAGTTAATGGAGGTTTGTTTACAACAATAATAACACTAAAGGGAGGAAACATTCAGTTATCTACAGTTTTCTGCTAAAGCGCAGCGTCCTGGAAGGCAAGGACTGCTGTTGTAGTTCTACCGGTTTTTGTCTCCATTGTAGTCGTTATTTCACTGATTTATGCAGGTTGTGACGTCACTGTTCAGTGGGTAGCTTTTTTGAAAATCCATCATCCACACTATTTCTGATGTATCTGACACATTTTTCCTTTTTCATAGTGTTATGGACCACAAAAATTGACCAATTTCAAACACATAAAATACACCCCATTTGGGATTTTTTTTTTTTTTTTTTTTTTCCTGTAGACTTTTATTATGCGAAAAATTAATTTACGCCGTTCTCGGCGTATAACGCAGTGTCAAAAATAAATTTTCCACGAAAAGCGTGATGAAAATCCTCCCACGGAGCGTGGCGTCATACTCCGTCCTGTTTATTAAGTTCCTACAAGCGAATTAAATATTCGTACTTAACATTTTCTTCTACTTTAGTCAATCCAGATTAAAATACTCAGGCTATTAAGGATAAGTGAAGAGTTCATGATTAAAGGAGCTTGGGCTTGAAATTCAAGTTTACCTGATAGTGAAGTGAATAGTGCGTCCTATTGAGGAATTGACTACATTCTAAGCTCTACAGTAGATAGCTCTATAGATAGCATTTGCTTTATAGCAGCTAACCGTAGTACTAAAACTGTGAGGCGGAGTCTGTACAGTTCTCTGAATAACCACACGGATAAATTCACTCTCATCTCCGCTAACTTACTGAATAATTGCGAAGGGATAACTGGGATAATAACGTACGAAGGGTTACGGTGTAACGGTAGAAATGCGGCTGAGGGATGGTAACTTGCCCGAACGGCTCGAGAAAGGGGTTTTATGCCGCGAGTTTGCGGAATAGGGATTGGCCGAAGAATGTATAATGATCAAACCTTGTAAACCCCAGAACGTTTCAGTTGATGCAGGATACAGCGGGGGAAAGAGCCACTCGATCCATCTCGAACCCTTCATCATAGGCAAGATATTCTCTCGCATCCCTTCAAAGCCTACATCGCGGGCTCGACATTTGCGAATCTCGGCGCGCTCGGGGGTTGAATCCTTCCAATTTGCCTCGATTCTCTCATCAACGGCATTCCGGAATTTCCGGTCCTCTGATAATGATGAGGACGCTAGAACTTTGCCGAACACGGGGAAGTATTCACAGTTCGAGATCCCGATGGGTGCGAGCACAAAACTCGCCCTACAACCCTTTATGACCCTCATCTCGGCCGTTGCCCGCAGAGGAAGTCTTCTTTTTCAAACTAATACATCCAATTGGAATAGAAATCAAGTAAGAATCAGAGCATTCTATCGCTTTATCTCCCTCGACATTACTCGGAAGCTTAATTCCTCTCTCTAACCGTTTGTGAGAAAATCGAAATACAAAAAGAAGACATTTTTGTGATGCAGCACCTCTGACTAACTGGGTGAGACACCTATGCGCGGTTGATCCTTCGTTAATGATTGTATCAACTCTTTCAAATTTGAATCACCGCAACTCCGCCAGAGTGCACTCATGGCGGTTTTAGGATGGGAGTTAGGGTTGGGAATGCATCTTCTAAAACAATGGAATGCAGCAAACTCTCATTGAAATAGGAATATGCGTTATTTTTGCAAATTGTAACGTAACGTTATTTTCCATTCAGGAAAAACATTTTTGAAGAAAAAATGCGTTAAACGAAAGGGGAGAGAATTGTGTAGCTTAATGTAGCTTAACGCTTAGTTTTGTGCCCCCCACCAACATTTTCTGTAATGTTTGATGTTTCCAAGACCTAAAAATGCTTTAGTTTTAGGTTACTGATGAGCTACATACAATATCAATAACAATAACAACCCGTTGAGCGGATGGTTTTGGTTTTGAATCTGAAAGTGAAGCATGGCGGACATATACATCTTAATACCGTTTCCTCTTCGACTTCGCCTTGATCTAACCTAGCTGTATCAGCTGCATCATGTAGATTCCTCCATGTTTTGAGTTTTGATTTTGGATGGTATCAAAATGGGTTTTCAGGAGAAGTTTCATCAGTATCCTCGCTCCTGTTACCAACCATTATTTTATTCTAGTTCCTCTCAGGCGTTTAGTAACGTTAGCGTTCTCGTCTACCTTTATCATCAGGTAGTACTAGCTACTATTGATTTTTATTCCATTTCAGGCCATTAGTTGGAACATTTAAAATAACGCCATAACGTTCACAACTCAAATAGAGTGACGGTTACGCAAATTATATGGAAATTACATTATATCGCAACGGTTTCAAGTTATCCGACCCACCCTTACATTGAAAGCACAAATTATGCTAAGAATAACTTATCGCTCTATAACATTAAATGTAATAAAATATTCCTGAATATTAGTGGAGTTTATCCCATGTATATTTAAACATTTCAACTTGATTCGCAGTAATTCAATGGTGGACTTGACCACTGCGGTCGCTCATTCATCCCTTTGCTCGGATCAGCCGAACAGTTTACGCTAAGGGCTAATTGCACCGAATTCGGCACAGAAAATAGGAGGTGGCATGTTGCCATTCGATAGTGCCGTCATTATCAGCTCAGGCTGTGTACAACTAGCACAATAATGTCGCGAATAACGACGGCTATTATCCCAAATGGATGTCATGATTAGATAAGGAAAGGCATCGTTTTTGTACGATGACGCGGTTGGTGGCCCTTTTCGCTGTTTTCTCGCATTGGGGATCGTCGCGTGCGGATATTGTGAACCGATACATGCGAAACTTGAAGCTGTCACATTCCGTGACCTACGAATCGGGGATAGAAACGAAAGCAAGCTCACGTGAGAAGAGAAACAAGAGAAATATCCGATAAAATCTTACAACTCCCTGCAAGAGGTTTTCTCGTTTTACGATGATTAGCAAAAGTCTCATTCGAGCCGGTTAATTTCATTAGGCAGCGACAAAGTAAGAGGATGGCACAATCCATTCAACGCACTCGTAATAATGAAAATAGCTAGGAGGCAAGATAATGTTTCTTCCCTTCAAAGCTACCTTCTAGCGAGAAATGCAATTGAAATGTCGAGCTATGTTTTTCTCACTTGAAAAGTTATAGATGAAAACCAACCTCCATTAAAATTTTTCTCGAAAATTAGCCCGTGGAAGGAATAAAGGTTGAAAGGCTGTCCATGTCTTCTAAAGAGTGAGTTTTTTTTTTTTTTTTTTTTTTTTTTTTAGGAGTTTGTTGAACTGTCGGCAACACAAGAGTGAGATTCCGCGAGAATGGAGCTTTGTTTCGTACTGAAAGGTTCCACACCCAATTCGTTTAGCTCCATTTGATCGTTTCAAGCCAGGTTTGAATGTGTGGGCCCCCTAGGCACAGTCTCGGAGTTATTTCGAGTGTTCTGGGCTCAACAAGGGTACAAAAAGGTCAGTTTGAGTATTTTCAAACTAAGTAGGTAAATCATATTTTGGGCTATCTGCGCTCTCAGGCACAACTTACCTGTATATCCCTTCAGATATAAAGCCTCGGATATGCCATCTGCCCTCTTAATTGGTTGTTTATTCCATGAATAAAATCAATTAGCCGTACGCCATCCACGCCGCTTTTGGTAGTAGAACGATTTCTAAAATTCTAAAATTTTGGATAGGGACCCCCGTTTTTAGCATTAGTTAGTCCTCAAAACGTTACAGCCCGATTTAACCAATGGAGGGGGGTATTTTCTGTGATCTAGGCGTGTGGAGTATCATTTCCTACCAAATTTAGGACACTGAATTGATTCGAATGAGTCTCCATGCTCCTGGTCCGAGGAATAACCGACCTCTGTGAAAGACTTGCAGCGTTTTTGTCCTGGGGCAGTGGTATAGAAGGCCTTATGGCCTTGGGTCTACCAGGTGTATAAATATACTTCTCAATCTGTAATGTAACAACTTTTAGGAATGGTTTTAAACAAAATATGAATTAATTATGTTGAGGTGAAATCTCTAATGCTTCTTGCCGACCATAGAGCTCCACTGTTCCTCCAATATTACAGGTAAAATAATGAGAAGTGATACGAAGCGATACGTACAAATTGTCACTAAACTCTTGGCCGCGTATGACCCATTGAGAGGTCTTAGATAAAACAGAATTCTAAGACAATGCGGCGCAATAGTTTCACTTGACACTAGCCCCCTCATACGGTCCACTGATGCCCTCGACACCCCTCGCTGTGTTTATTGTGATCAAAGACAATCTGGGGGTGGCACTGAGTGGCTGTTAAAGGAGACAAAGTGGCTTCCTATGGTGATGGGACCCGCTAGGGCGAGCCACCCGCGAGGTTGCTCCTTGTCATGACACCCTAACCTGAACCTAACACTCACGTGGCAAGTGATTCTAAGGGTTTGAATGGTGGGGGGGGGGGGGGGGTGCACTGAGAAGGCAAGTGACACTTACTTGTGATTGAATTGAGGGGAAGGATGCTATTCCAGATGTGATGGATCACCAATAAAAGTGGATTTTTTCAGTAATATTTACATAAGAATGCATAAAGTTAATTAATTTATGCTCTTTACAGGCGAACACAGACACATAAGCGTATATTTATAGTCAACTTTATATCCACGATTCCATGTTAATGAAATAATATTGTTCAACGACTGGCTAGTTATTTGTGCACAAATTACAAAATCCCGCCCTGCACCGTTTACTAATAAAGCGAAGTGGTTTCAAAATGCGTTTCGTTCAAATGTCCAATTCATCAACTTTTTCGCACGTTTGTGAAACCAATTGCATTACGAATTCTCTAAGAACAAATGTTCACCCGCAGTTTAGTTTGAGCCGGGACGAGCATGTTTGCATGTTACATTGATTAATATCTCGATGGAGAAAACCCGCGATATTCCGACGGTACGACGAGAATTGCTTTAGTAAACAATGCTTCAGTTCTCCCTGTGGAATGAAATCATTTACCCAAACTGGAGCCCGGCAATTATTTTAGGTAGATATACCATTGTTTTGAGCGCACACAGAGGGGAGCATGTAGTCGCTACACTTAGGCATTTTACTAAAATATCGCTCGTCTTCTCAGAACGAAAATATTATAACAACTATGCGTTTCTATCATAGTTATCGTTGTTTTAAAAGGATTAATTATGGCTTTATTATTGACGAACTACAGATGTTTAATTTAGGTATGAAAACGAAATCAAGGAATGAAAATTTAACACTTAATCATAAAAAATGTTTCATTCGAAGCAACTTTTCAGGTAGTGCGTAGACTCACCCGTTTATGGTTACCGGAATGATTTAAAATTGAAAACTATCATTAAAAATCTATGAAAATCAAATTTTTAAATAATTTGCTCATTAAGTAGTCGTAACGCCCAAAGGCAGAGACTAAGGAATACGATTAAAAATCACAAAAAACGTACAAATAAAGTTAAACTAAAACGGAATGAAGGAAACAATCATCCCCCATCTATTTTTGTATCGTCGAAAGTTCTCTAGGAAAAATCCAACCGATTCAAAAGAGCGTAAGAAACGGTGTTAATTAGAGCAAGGCAACTTCTCCTCTTTGAGCCAGAGGATAAGGAAAATGTTTATAAAATATTTACTGAGGCGTCCCACTATGACGCAGAGGAAAAAATTGGATAGGGAAGAATGGGAAACATTCCAGGCCTGTTTTGAGAATTTCATCTTAGTACTAATACATCATCAGTACAGTGACAACCATATCCTCCCAAGAGCACCAAAACTGCAGATCTCGGTTTAGAGTATTGAATCAATCATAATTAGCATACAGAAATTAAACAGAGTTCAAACATCAAAGGTACACAGGGCTCAAATTCAAAGAGTAATCAAGATTCCGCCATGTTGGCTGTGCGATCTCCGCGTCACCTGTGGCTCGAATGCGTACTACAAGCCTTCCCGCTTGATCCGACTTCTTGTGCTCGTTTTTGAATGGAATTCCATGCAAACTAAATTCGAATTAACCAAATGAACAAGTAATGAATGGACCAAGTAGTTATTAATTTATCTTTCACTGTTGTACCCCATAAAACGGCCTTGTACAATATATTTTTCGGATGGAAGATTTTTTAGAGAAATTTTATGAGGAGGTAAGCAATCACTTAATTGAATTTCCCTGGTTAAGCATCACAGTGGTGCAGGAGTAATGTGAAAACATGAAAAACTCATCAGGGGGATGTCTTTGGGGAATGAATTGAAGTGGCAGCGGAGATGAAGAAAACTATGTTCAAACTTACCCTCGCTAAGTACCCACCTACCCGCCAATTGTTATTTCCTAATTAAAAGTTGGCTATCCTCTCGAAATGCTTTAAGTGAACGAAAGGGAAAGGGTTTTGTCTATGTTTTATTAATAATCGGAGGATCAGTCGAGTGGTGTCAAATTGGGAGGAACCTTGGAAAAATTTCGAAGTATAGCATTATGTAATAATCATATTTCCCGCTTTGAGAGAAGTTCACTCCACTACCGCAAGAGAGCTATACCTAGGGCGCTGTGATGAAAATGCCATGAAAATGACAGTTGTTGTACAAATTATAAATATTCATTGTTGAGTGCATTCATGATGAATGTGTGTTTTTCATGGGAAATATATTATGCTTAGGTGACGTAAATATGGTCCTAAAGTGACTCTGAGAAATTCATGTTCATTAGGAGCGTCCATCTTGTTTTTCCTCTACAATAGTATACCTGCAGGGCTTGTTCACTCTTCAGGCAAAACAACCCCTGTTGTTAGTGATGGTGGACAGCCACCATTAGCAGCACTGAAGGGGTGCAGGAAAATTGTCAAAGTTCTTGAGAATTTTTTCGGACTATGTCTAGACAAATGCTTCAATTCACAATCACAAGTTTTCCTGCATCAAGCTGTTTTGTTCCAAAGAACAAATTTTTAGATTACATTGCATTATGTACCTAACTCCGAGGAATTCTTTCTAATTTATGACTTATCCGGAAATGAGTGAAGGACATGTTTTTCGTAGAACGTTCCTAAAGACAAGAAGAGCTTCATAATATGAGTGCCCTCAAGAGAATTTTGCGCTTTCAACGAGATTGTGCGGGATACATAATGTAGTTACAACGCTTTTTTGATTTACGTTAGTTTCTACTCTCACTAAGATGTTCAAGAAAAAAAAATTTTTTTTTTCACCAACTTATACCGAGCTAAGCCCTTACCTTATCCTTGAACTCGTTAGCGAAAGCATTAGCCCCATGAATTTCATCAACTCTATTCATTGTCAAGCAGAAATTAAAGCTCATTTCTCACGGTGACGCCAAAAGCACCGCAGGTGAACCACTTTGATTGATGACAGCCATCAGTCATACGAGCATCAACACTTGTAATTAAATTCGGGGAGCCGCATTGAGCTGTTCGGGGTGGAATGGAGCACGGGGTATCGCCTTGGTGGCACCTCTTTTCTAAGGGTTAATTACCAACCAACACGTAGGTACTCACTAATTCGAAGTGTGAGCGGGTGGGTAAATATTTCCCTTGGATTTACCGTGATAATAAACTTGTAGCGATTTATTTGCTTCCGGCTCAGAACTGTCATTAAGTTCACCTAATTATTAACTGACTTTGCTTCTGCATAAAATATTACTAAAGGGAAACGGTTTGATTACGGTTTCACCCAGTCACGTACATTATTAGTAGTCATATGTATAACTACCTAGTAAGTTACCTTATCAAAAAGGGCAATCCTTTAAAAAAGCTGAAAATTCTTTCACAGGGGGTTGGTTATTTCTCGGACCAGGAGCATGGAGACTCATTCTAATCGATTCAGCGTCCAAAAATTAGTGAAAAACGATACTTCACACGCCAAAATCGTCGAAAATATCGAACATGGGGAAAATGCGGAAAATAGGGGGTATGGCTTGTCCCGGACCTATTTCAATCGACTCAGAGTCTAACATTTTGTTGAAAATGACACCCCACACGCCTAGGTAACAGAATTAGGTACTTGAAAACCAGATTTCAGATTTTTAGAAAATGTTCTACTACTAAAATCGGCGTGGACGGCAGACGGACATTTGTTCATTTTTATCTAAACACACAGATTTTTATTTTATTTTATTTTATTTTTTTTTTTGAATCGGAGAGTTTGACTTTTTGCATGGATGGAATATGTATGCTACATGAAATAATGATCAGCGTCCCTCCTTCCAAGACTATTTATCCCCTCCCCTTCAATCATTCCGCTGTGTTGATATAGTTCAATAAAGTCATAATAGTATAATTCGTTAAGTTTGGGCATTATTTTTATTGTTTTTTCAATGTACTGTAAAGCCATGATTAGTATATAAACTTTTAAATTGCTATCCTATATTGTCGAATGTGGCTCTAATCACTTTTCCCGGCAACCATGTAGGTATGAAATGTATAATCTCACTTGTACAGTCGGCGTTTCCATTTGTACTACTGCTATAAATAGAACTAATAATAACAATGTAAGTAGATAAAGGAATAAATCGCCAATCGAAAATCATCTACCTGAAGTCATAGCGTTTTGATATATATCGCCGAATCCAGCACACCGACACCCCAAAATAGGTCAATAAATAATTATGATTACATTGGTTGATTATTCGTGTGATAACCAACCAAAAATGAATATCCCGCTTCGAGTCTAATCTTCACCGTTCATCTATACTTTATTCGGCCACTTGTATAGTTTTCAATTGCATTGATTCTTCGACAGAAACTCACCTTTTGACCTAATACTTAATCGACCGTACGTAGTCTATCAACTTTGTCGTCGGGCCAAAACGCAAAACCCTCTTTGGAGTGAATATCAAGTCACTATAGCCCAATTTCCTCTTGACATGATGCCCCTGAAGATCAAAGGAAACATCGGCCTCCGGGACATAGGTATCAATTCCACATGACGGAGCTCTCAAGAAGCTAATTCCACCAGGAAAGATGTGCCTGTATTGAAAGCATCGTTTTAAAGCCTCTCTTCACGTTTCTCTCGGGTTTTCGCCGGAAAATGCGCCTTCATTTAGCAGGGATTTCCACGGAGAATTAAACAGTAACAGAACCTTTTTCGGTGGAAAGTACATACATGGTTACCTGCTCGTTTTGAAACTATAACCGAGTTTGTCGCAATGAATATGTTGGGTATAAATAACGCTGCAAATTCTTTCACAGGGGTTGGTTATTCCATAAAGCCTCATTCGAATCGATTCAGCGTCCTAAATATAGTGGAAAAGGACACCCCACACGCCTAGGTACCAGAAATCTCAAAAACACACATTCAAAATAGGTAGATAGATACCCATTTTGACTCTTAACCTCCCCCGGTGGGCGCTACTCATTCCGTCTCATTGGAATCAGCGTCCAAAATTTAGTGAACAATGATACCCCACATGCCTTGAAATTTCAAATATATTATCATTCACCGCTCCAAGTAATCGCTGAATCAATTACAAGCGAGAGCAGAAGCTTCAGCTTTGGTGTGTTTGAGTAGATTTCGTCAAAGTAAAGATATCACACATTCAAAATAGATAAATAGATACCCATTTTGACCCCTTAACCTTTCCCGGTGGGCGCTACTCATTCAGGGACCCGTCTCATTAGATTCAGCGTCCAAAATTTAGTCGAAAATAATACCCCATATGCCTTGATTGCCAAAAATATCGAATATACATTTTCTAAATACCATTTTTGACCCCTACCCAAACCCCCTCTATATTTGACCCATGAGCCGAATCGGATAGATTGAATTTCTGCACGAACACATACATTGATTATTCAAGGAATAACCAACCAAACAGTCACTCTTGATTTCGCAATAGTTACAACATTTCAATACGATTGCCTGATTTAAGTGGAGCCTCACCATCAATAACCAAACAAATCAGCTTTGATTTCGATTTTAAAAACCGGTTGTAGTCTTTACACGATCAATAATTGGGGGCGGGTTTACAACCGAAGAGGTTGGGTTACAAACTATGCAGGATTAATAATCAATTTAGTCTGACAACATTATTCAATAACATGAATGGATTTACCCTTGAAAATTATTTTTATCGCGAGGCAACATAAACACGAATAAAAAAGAAAGGCGAGGCCATATAAAACAACAAGGAATGCTGAAGGGGGCGTGAAGGTGCGTTTGAAATAAATATTTACTCACTCAATACTTCCACGTATGCTGTTTTCCCCTTCACATTATCTTATTACTCCAGAATTACTTATCATTCCAACCACGAGCGAAGGTGTGGCCGTCCCTTGCGGGGGAACAACGTACCTTTGGGAAATAAATTCACGCTCAACGTGAAAACTTGGAAGTGTGAAATGGAGGGAACCACGTGCAAACCTTTTTCTCGGTTAACCCCTTATCGGAATGAACACATTCATTTAATACCTAATCTATCGGAAATCTTTAAGTAAACCAATCCTTTAAATTGTCTACGCAGTTACAAGGTGGACGATGTTCGGATTCCTGTAGTTTGAAGTTGGTAGGTACTACAGAGTCATTCAAGAGAGTAGAATGTATCTAAAAAACCTACGAAATTCTTACCACAGGTGTTGATTATTCCTCGGGACCAGGCGCATCGGAGAGATAGTTTCAATCGATTCAGCGTCCAAAATTTAGTGGAAAATGATACCCCACACGCCCCTAGGTACCCAAAAAAATCACAAAAACCCACTTTCGAAAAGGGTAGATAGGTACCCATTTAGACACATCACCTCATCCAGAGGGGCGTTACCAATAGTTCCCGAGACCCATTTCATTGGGATTTAGCGTCCACAACTTTAGTGGAAAATGACTTCCCCAACTCGCCTATATCCGCCGAAAAATCTCGAAAATTCCATTTGGGTTGGTTATTCAAAATGTGTTTTCAAAAATGGATGTTCGAGATTTTCGACGATCTAGGCTGTGGGGTGGTATCATTTTCGACTAATTTGGGAAGAGGTTACAGGTCAAAACGGGTATCTATCCATCTATTTTCATGGTGGGTTCTGAGATTTTCACCAAACTTTGGACGCTGAGTCGATTGAAGTGGGTCTCCATGCTCCTGGTCCGTGCAACCACCAACCCCTGTGAGGAATTTGCAGCATTTTAAACCCTTTCTCTTCTGTTTCGGTTTGATATTTGTCCCCCTGATTCGAATCTCTCCATTCCCTCCCTTACCGTAATTGCCTAAAACGCCATTTCGACCAAAAGTAGACTCTGATCATTTGTGACATGGACCATCCAAGTGTATGAAAACCTTCACTATCACCCATTGGCGATGATAACGGTTTACTTTTTTCCTCACGCAAGTATGCACAGATGTTTCCCATTTGTATTTCTCCCACTCGCTCTCATCAAGTCAACGAATGTTAAGCCTCCTTCTTGTTTTGGACCCTTCGTGGTCCTTACGTGTGGTAATTAATGGCCCACCTCCATTGTGAGACTCCAAACAGGTGCCACGCCTGGTTATATTCATTACATAAACATTCTCACCTCTGAACAATGCTGCGCCTACCGCATGTCGCCCACACTAATATTACTCAGTTCATTTTACCTATCGAGACATCCTATCAATTTCCACCGGGACGAAAATAAAGTCGATCGCTCAAGTCCCTGAAGTGATTCCGGTCGAAGAGAAGAGAACGATAATAATAACCGTTGAACTCAGAGCTCGAATGGTCCACAGCAAGTGTTACTAATTGGTCAACTACTTGGAACTGAACGACGTTGTCAGTGGTAACTAATAGGGCTCGTGCTCTTCATTTATCCTCGTCATCAATTGAGTCGTTATAGGAATTTCAATTTTTCATTAACTCAGAACGCTTGAAGCGCATCCAATAAAACATACGACGATTGATTATGTTTCCGGGAGAATACACAGACACCAATCAAAGCGTTCAATCAAGTATCAACATGAGCTCATGGAATGAGTAATGTCAGCCACCAGGGAATTTTGACACCCTTCTCTGTGCATGGTGGGGAATCAATGGATTTTAGGACCTGATTCCTGATTATAGGAAATGTTTCTATTACTTACCAAAAACGCTGCAAATTCATTCACAGGGGTTGGATATTCCTCAAACCAAGAGCATGGAGACTCAATCAAATCGATTCAGTGTCAAAATTTAGCTGAAAATGATACCCCATACGCCTAGGTACCTGAAGGACATACACATGCCCACATACTGATTTTCACCAGCCGATTTTAGACGTTTTTTGAAGAATTTCGAGTCACCAACACAAAGCAACTGGTAGTTCAGCTGATAAAAAATCTGATGTGAGTGCAACTAGCCGTAGTTAATTTGGAATACTACCATACATCCACAACAGTGGAACTGATGTCCAGAACATTCTCTCGCCTATACCCTACTTTTGGGTTGTGGAGGGGAAGTTTCCCACTGTATGGCATCAGTTCTCAGAAGGGCGCATATTATGAGGAGAAAGTAGGTTAGTGGCAGTATTGACACCATCATTTGAGGGCTGGGAAAATTGAAAATCACAAGGGTTGGTCATTTCTCTGACCGGGCCCTTGGAGACCTTAAGTCGATTCAGAGTCCATAACCTCTTCTTGTTGATGCCAATCGTTCCAAGACCCAACTCATTGGATTTAGCGTCCAAAATTTAGTGACGAATGATCCCCACCCCCGCACCCATGTACCAAAATCTCAAAACCACACATTCAAAATGGGTAGGTAGACACACATTTTGACTGATGGGCGCCAATCCACCCAGGACCCGTCTCATTAGATTCAGCGTCAAAAATAATACCCCACATGCCTTGATCGCCAAAAATCTCGAATATACGTTCAACAAAATACACATTTTGACCCCTACCCGAACCCCCTCCAAATTTGATCCGAGGGCCAAATCAGAGAGGTTGACTTTTTGCATGAAAACGTAGGTTAATTATTCAAGGAATTGTTTTACAATGATTTTTGGACGATTCTTCCATTGAGATAAGAGCCAGACCGATCACTTGCCCACTGGCGATGGGTCTGAGTCAAAAAGGTACTAAACTTTGGACGCTGAATCTATTGCTATGATTCCCGGACCGATTGGTGCCCACTGGAGGTGAGTATGCATCAAAATAGGTACCCATGGCGACTTCACTTTGGCTAAGACCATGTTTTTCGTGTTTTTTTTTTTTTTTTTTTTTTTTTTTTTTTTTTGATTAATTTTTAAAATTATCTCTTGA
>CM034005.1:4827476-4903832 GCA_019603395.1 Cyrtorhinus lividipennis
GTATAGGAAATTGGATGTTTCACCGACGATGCGGAACCGAATACGCTCTAATTTAAAGGCTTTCTTTTAAAACACTGAGGAAAGGTTAGTTAGAGACCCCACGTCGAAGACCTTTATTTCGTTAACTGGCCATAAATAGGGAAGCTGACCGATAAAATGGTACGGAGTATTTCAACCTAATTTTCCCTTTTCCCTTCGACCGGTCACGGTATAAAATTCTTTTCGATCGAATTACATCACAAAGTCAATCGTAAAATTGCTCCTCCACCTTCGAGTGGAGTTAATTCATTTTTGATCAACCCTCGATAAAGTTTAATTGATCAGGACTTGATTGGACACTCTTTGAAGGGAACATTCCAAATTCCTCGTCACATTACGGACGTTCACGTACTAGCTTAAAACATGACAAAACTATTCATTTTTAGATTTTGTTTCACCCCTTCGGAATCCTATAAGTGTAATCTAGTTGCATTGAGCCTTCGATAAAGGAATAGGGAACTGTTCTGAAGTAATTTCATCCGTAGAAAGAATGGCACTATCGAATGAGCGGGCGTGTATGTAATCCGACTGAGAAAATGTCAATTTGATGTCGAAACGTCCATCACAATTAATGACGTGAAATTATTCATTATCAGCTTCATGTTAATTGATTGTTAATTTGTAGTAGAGTGAAACACAGGAGGAGACTGTTTGAAAAATAACATTACAGGAAATTAATTCCATCGGTTAAAGAAATACGTAGTTTAACTTCTGTAGGAAATCAATATTGTAACATTTTTGAAAAATAATGACGTACATCTGTTCGCCAGTACGTATTCAATTTATTTGCCATTTCAATTTGAAGTGAGCCAGCAAATATTGATTTGCAATGATTTTTTGGTCTAATGATTCAGAAGATTAAGCGAAACAGAATAGTTACAACAATCCATTACGTTGTACAGTTCATACAGGGCGTTGAAGTTCAAGTTAGCTGCCTTGAAGGGGTTGAATCTACAACTCATTTGTAACAAAATTGCAGCAGTAGAGGAAGTTCAGACTGCCCTTTGTCGTCTCGACAACCACCTCGAGTTTTGTTCGAGAAATACCAATAGCGCCTTACCTACCCATTTTCAACGGGACCGGGGATACTTTGAGTGCGTCACAATTCAATTCAGCATGAAAAATGTTCAATCAAGTATCATTCAATTCGTGAAATTCGGTACTTCAACGAAAAACCACAATTCTGGATACTTTCTTATTTTTTCTACCTAAATAAAAGTCATTTTATCCGTACTATTTCACAAAAATAATTTAGAAATAACCGTTAGAAAAGCAGGTACTTCGTACTTTTGAATACAATTTTATTGGAGACTTTGAGAACCCATTAGAAAGGAATTTAACACTCATACAACATTGTACTCAGATTTGAGATCATTTTGTAATTTTAAGGAAATTTGGCCGATTGTGACGTCAGGTCAAAACCGACAAAATCATAAAATCACGAATTCTCGGAACAAAGCCTCCAAAACGTTACGTTCTGAAGGCATTTCCTAATCGTAAATGATTGTAGAATCGATCCCATCAGGCTCGACTAGGCTGCTAACCTCTCGTTGCAGTCACTCATGCCTATATAGTAGTGTTTCAATTTCAATTCACCTCTATTAGATGAGAATTTCGATAGACGTTGAGAATTTTTTGTTCAAATTCATCATTTTGTGGTATGACTTGGCAAATCGGGGAAAAATTCACATATATTTTTCAAAATATTTTTAAGAAATTTATAAAGTTTCAAACGACTAAATTTAGAAATGTATTCTGGAGATAAAAAAAAGAACGTTCGGCTGACAAATACGATGATGTCATTTATTTGCAAATATTTTGATGTTGATTATTCTGAGTCAACATCGCTCAGGGGGAGGCTTTCATCAGTCCCCTGGAGCGAATTTAAACACATAATAAACACAATTAAGGAATTATGTAATAAAATAAAATAAATTAAAGAGGATAATTTTCAAAAGTCCCATCTTTAGACTAGTCAACTCACAGCTAGTACCATTTCTAGTGTTTTGAAAATAACCATCTCAACGATCAAACTCACGCATACCCCCGAAATTTTCAATTTCTTTTTCGAGATTTGAATTTATACAAAACTTTAAAACATAAGATGTGCATGATTTTTTAAAATTGATTAGGAGTGTCTTATTTTAGAAAATAAAAATCACCAAAATGTAGAAATTCTGCAGTTTTTTTTTTCAACAATTTTATTATCAACCAGTATTAATTTGATGAAACAACCCTGTTAAATGGGTGTGATGGGGAATCGTGGGAGCGATTTGAATCAGTAATGTTTATATTAAATATTTAATTTAAGACATACTAATTTTAATTCAAAATGTTGATTCTGGAAATTTTTAAAAATCACCTTCAACTTATTGATATTGGTGATGTGTAACTATTTGGCCGCTCAGGTGTGTTTGTACGTATGGCAGAGTAAATTAGCGTAGTTATGACTCACTTTTATTACTCCGGCCAATAAAAAAGATCGCAGCGCAGCGGCAACACCCGGTGAGAAATAAACAACAAGTCGGTAGTATCCGCACTGTGGAAGTGGGGGAGAGGACTGAGGGAGCGATGCCAGCAAGCGCTTGGAGGCGGCGCTAGCGTCGACGAATCTCGCTCGAGAGCCTTGACAAACCAGAGGAACTTCCCTTCCACGGTGGAAAGCAATTGGAGGGTTGGTCGAAGAATAATACGAAGGGCGGGTAACGGATCTAGGGGTGGATGTTCTGGAGAGAGGCTTCAACATATTTGTCCATCGCCAGATTACAGGCTATATGTCTCCCCGAATTATGGGACCGCCTATACGATTGATCTTTCGCCTTCGATTAAAAACATCATTAGCTCGTTGTGAACGTTCGAATCTCCGCCAACATAACTCAGGTTAAAGGATGGAGTCGATTTTTCAACCAAGTCAAGAATTCAGCGACTTTCCTATTTCAGTTTGATTGATAGCAGTAACCGTCAACCACAAAGTTGCTTACATTCGAGTGATTTTCAATTATTTTTAAACTTGATAGTCATGATAGTAATGAATATGGGTAGGTACTGAGAGTTTTTTCTTATTTATGATACTATCCTTCAACACCTATGATGGATATTGATACATATATATAACCTGGAATGTATTATTTCAATTATATTTACAACACCGTTATACTTATATCGTAAACAATTTTCACATAGGAAAACGCTGCAAATTATTCCGAAATAGTTTATTGTTCCAGAAGCAAGATTATGGGTAAAGCTGTAAAAAACCCTTTGGAGCTGGATTATGGGGAAAATTTGGTGGAAAATGATACCCCACACGCCTAGGTACCCGAAAATCTCGAAAACCTACTTTATAAATAGGTAGATAGATACCCATTTTGACCAATACCCACCAACGGGCTCCAATCGGTTCGTGAGCCATCTCAATCGATTCAGCGCCCAACATTTAGTGGAAAATGATACCCCACATGCCTAGTTTCTAAAAAGTCGCGGAAGTGGGGTTTCAAAAAAATACATTTTCACCCATACCCTCCCCAAATTTGGGCATACGGCGGACAACCATTTTGCCTTGTTTGTCTAGTCATCGTGAAACATATACTGTCAAATTGTTGGACCAATTGGAGAGGTTGATTACCCCCCCCCCCCCCCTTTCATGATCTTAGGCACGATTACATACGCTGCAACTTTTATCACAATGGTTTATTAATTCATTAGCTTTGTCGTGGTTGAGGGAAACAACGACTTAATTGGCAATTTTAGCTTTTTGGGGACGCCTTTGATGTATTGTCGTGCTAAGCAAATGACCGTTTGCTGATATTTTCTTAACTCATCGACGGGCCGAGATGGTTCACACATGTTTCACCGTGATTTTAACATTCGGACTACCAACCCTTCTAAGTGCAAATAACCCTTGTGAAATTTTCATTGGTTTCCGTAGGTGGTACCTCCTCAAAATCGCCCCTCTCTATCTCTCTTCCTCCCACAATTCGATGAAATGTTTCCTACCAAACGGCAGGCACAACACAACTAGATTTCAAAGATCGGTATCGATGTATCGCAAAACATCGATTTCCTTATTAAAATGTCTGTTTTGGTGGTTCATGATGAGATAAAAGCTACCCTGGTACTTTCGTGTTAACGCCTACCAG
Source organism: Cyrtorhinus lividipennis (assembly GCA_019603395.1). Classification (NCBI taxonomy): domain Eukaryota; kingdom Metazoa; phylum Arthropoda; class Insecta; order Hemiptera; family Miridae; genus Cyrtorhinus; species Cyrtorhinus lividipennis. Next base: position 4,831,652 of record CM034005.1, read on the forward strand.
TTGTTGAAACAGCATTGAAAGCCTATTCGATATATCGAATCAGGTATGTTTGACTCCTATGTGCAAAGAGGTTTTTTACCTATAGGTTATATCTCCGTAAGTAAGGGTGTTTCCCTTCAAACCAACCAACCAACCAAGTAAGGGAAAACACAAGAAAACAACAATTATTGTGTAATATATTTATTTGCTCCTTAGTAAAAGTTACAAATTTAAAAAAAAAAAAACCTCTTACTTACGAAGATATAACCTGTAGGTAAAAAACCTCTTTGCACATAGGAGCCAAACATACCTGATTCGATATATCGAATAGGCTTTCAATGCTGTTTCAACAACTGGTAGGCGTTAACACGAAAGTACTGCTACCCTATATTATCATCATATCAGGTTCAAGAATCATCGATGTGTTTGAATCGAATCGTGTCTGCTGCGGAAGTTTATATTCGTTATCAGTGTTCTTATCATTTTCAACCTCAAATTCGTCGTATTTTCTCACGTTTCAGCCGGGCTTTCTCTTTGCATTTTAAACGTTCATTATAAATGCCCTCTAAACGTGGTATTTATTTACATTTTGAGAGAGTAAATGAAAGAACGTGTCCAGGTGTTTTTCCAATCCTATGAAGCAATCGATGTATCGAAACATTAATGTATTTTCCTGATGTTTTTTGTAAATATGGATGTTTCTCTCAATGTTGAGAAAAACATTGACGTTTTGCTCATCAATACCCATCTCTATGAATTTATAAGGGAATGATCCGGTATTCTCACCAAAATTCATAAGAGAAGTAAAATAACTGTGAAGTGAACCTCATTTGCCCCTACAAGTCCAGTTTAAAACAACTCACGAAGCGCAAGCCTAAAACAAATGTTTTAAAGTTTCCTTTATACTCACTTCATGATTTCCTGCGATAATTTTGAAATGTGTAGGCTTCATTTCGCCCACTTTACCGCCGATTTAGGAGAACATTCAGACGACTTGGATAATGAGTCTATTTACCTCAAGGCGGTAGAAATTAAACTTCGAACGAACTATTATCCCCACGCTAATTGTTCGCCACATTCACCAATTTCGAGCTAACTTGCCGGTTGCCGTCACCTTTGCGTTGTAAATTACGACGCTGATGTCACGAGGCAGCACGGACTCAACTTCCCAGCTCCCGGTTTCGTAACTTGTTAGTCCCTTGTAAATAAACCCAGGCTTTGGGCAATAGGTAGGCAGTCGGCTATTAGATCCCTCAGGCCTTCCACTCGAACATCCATCGCCAACATGAACTTGGAACGGAACTAAGCTTTGATAGGCTTTTAATTGCCATTGGCAGCTCCAAGCCCTGTAATTATTGCTGAGCTCGATGCCTACCTCAACTATCTCAAACATTGTAGTAAGCACAATAACAACGACTTACGTTTAACAATTTTCAAACTATTCCGAGTCAGAAGTAAACTTGACTTTCATTTAACTCTAGAATGACACTGTGAGGTGAATTTGACCCCATCCACTTTTGAATTGAGCTCCACTTCAATTCCAGCAACCCCCACAACCTCAGTATATTTTTGTGGAAGTATCTTGCTGCCTGTTACTGTGCGTGGTTGCTGGAGTCCGAAGTAACAAGCTGCAAAGTATACCTGGGGTGGAATCCACCCCAAAATGCTGTTAAAGTTTTACATTGTTCATTCTCGCCGTTTCCTGGTGTTTTAGAGTGGTGTGATGGCCAGTAAAAAGAAACAAATAAACCCGAAAGATCTATGGAAGATTCTGAAACGATTGGAGGAGGGAATGGATGTGGGATCTACTTATCCAGAGGAGATCAATGTTTAGGTTCCCTCGGACACAGTGAAGAAATAGCATGAAGATGCGACTGTAAGAGGGATGTTCTATTTAAACTGGGGGTGGATCTCATCAAACCCTTTGCACAAGGCCGGGCAAATATGAAAAAAAAAAAAAAAAAAAATTCCAAACCTCTCAGACAGTAATTTTGGCCGAAAATCCCTTGGGTCTCCAGTACCTCAAAAAATATGAATCCCATTAAAAAAGGTTTTTAATGTTTCCAGCATGCACAAAGACCTTGCCAGGTCATTTTAATGATGAAGCATTGATGTGCAAGACCTAACTAGGCGCCTTAAGAACACTAAACCCCATAAACTTGTCTAGAATGGGAATGTAGTGAAGGATCTGGAGTCTTAATAAGAATGTATATTAATAAGTCTGAAGAATATTGTTAATATTGAGTCTTAGGCGGTGCAATAAAAACTTGAAAAAAAAAAAAAAATTTTTTTTAAATATTGAATTGAAATTATTTTGGAAAAAATTAATTGTTTTCGACACTCACAACACTAATTTCTACAGGTTTTATAGAATTTTACGGCTGTAATAAAAGCTTAGACGACAGCTAATGACGTGGCTGTTAAGGACAACAGTGTTCCCACCACATCATCAGTAATCCTGACGGGTTAACTCAAACACAAAATGTCTCGGAGCTTTTCCATGAAATGTAGAACATTTTCTCGAGTTTTGATTTAATATTTAAATAAATTTAAACATCAGCTTTCGGGAGCGATTTTTCATTGATTTGCTTCTGGTATGAGTCCTATACTGATGTTATCCTGATGAGAGGTGCACTTTGTCCTTTTCATATCATAAGAGACATTAAGAAAAAGAGCCCACAGCTCACTCGTTTCCTTTTACCTCTTTTCAAGCAGATAAGTGGCGTCAAGGGTGTATGAAAGGAGTCCGTTCAATGACAATTTGTTCTCTTGGTCCAATCATTATCCACCTCTCGTCTGTCCCTTCACCATTGAAAAGCCCTTTAATCGACTTCATCCTCCGAAGAACTGCACTGTGCAGAGCCACCCCCGTTGAATATTCTCCCGTTGCAGCCAGTTTATTCACGGCGTTTTGAATTCGATGGAAGACCGTATAGCGCTTACATAAATTCTCCCGACCCTAGGAGTTGCTCGAGGAAATTCCCTATTATATTCCCAATTCATCATGCATAACCATAACTAGTTTTAGGAATCCGACACAGGAGAATGAATTTCCTCCTTCAATCATCTCGGTCTTACGGAAAGGACCGTAGGTTGAATATTACGAGTCAGTGAGTCCTTTTGAAAGCCTCTTGTAGGTTCCAGCATGTTGAGTCTTCTCGGTAGAATGCAAAATTAGTGTTTTCACGATGCAGTTTCGTAAAACGCGCTTGTCTAGGGAACATGAAGAACTTGTAGCAAGTGTTAGGGCTATAGTAGTAGCAAATGTTTGTTTTGACTGCAATTTTATCAGTAGTTTCCCAAATTGGAAATGGAAATACCACCCTCCAATACAGTGAAACCTTCATGTCTTTCATTTTTGTTGGAGAATTCAGATAAAATTGGACAACTTGACTAGAATCAAATCAGAATAATTCCTCATGAACTAATTTGAACACGATTTTTTTTATTGTTTACTTCTATTCAGCCTATTCACCAACCTACCCCTCAACATACTATACGTATTCTACATAGTATGAGTGGATAACTTTGTGACTAAGAAAGTCAAATTTAAGCCATTCCTTGGTACATCACCAATGCAGGTGGGACAAAACGCAGCAAATTATGCCCAATGGTTGAGTATGGGGAGTCCCGGACTCGTTTCAATCAATTCAGCATCCAAAATTATTTGGTAAAAAAGGAAGGATACCCATTTTGACCCATACCGACTTCCGGTGGGCGCCAATCGGTCCGGGACCCACCTCAATGGAATCAAAGTTTACAATTCAGTGGAAAATTAAACTTCACACGTCAAAATGTGTTCTTGGCAAAACGGATTTTCACGATTTTTGGCAATCTAGGCGTGTGGGGTATCATTTTCGACTAACTTTAGGACGTTGAATCGTTGAATTTCCAACCCCTGTGATTTGATTTAAACATCATGAAACGTTTACAGTCAAATTTAGGGGCCAATCGGAAGGGTTGATCATGTGCATGATTACAAAGGTTGATTATTCAATGAATAACCGACTAGAATATTGACAAACTAAAACGGATTCGTGCAAAAGACCATAACCCCGTCGCTTCAGATGCAAATTCAAATTTGATTAAAATTTTACGATTTCATACACATTGGTTAACCTTTAAAGAGGAATTTTCGGCAAAAACTGTAACTCTGCGATCACAAATAAAATAAAATCTCATTGAAAATTTTCGAGTTTTTACGAGAAGAAATGACATTGGTTGAATACGTTCTCATTGAGGTAAATATGAGTATTTTGATAATGAATTTTTGCGACATGGCGATGGGTCTCTAGATCGATCGGCTGCACTAATTGTCATGAAAACATTTAAAATGGCTGCTTTAAAATTACTTGCCCACATTGGAGACCTTGAAGATCATGATTTTCCTACGATTGTAAGAGATAAATAAGAGTTGAAAAGAGGACAATAATATGACGATTAAGATCAGAATTTTTACAGAAGAAAAAACGTTAAGTTTAAAATATGACGCATGAAGGCAGTACCTATCCAATAAATGGCCCACTTTTTGACGGCTACGAATGTCAAAGGAGAAATCGGCGCGGAAATGGCTGTAGATTTGTAACGAGTTTTGCTAACTTTGGTGTTAAGGTCACAAGTGGTGTCGTGTAGTAGATACCCGTCTGATGTTTCTTTCTCGCGTGGATTGTGGACCGAAGTTTCTGTTTGAACTTGAGGATTATTATGCGTGAAGGCGACCCTGGTAAAACTTACCTATCTGCTAGCGTCTCCCTTTTCCCCCTCCACCAGTCTGGGCCGCCCTTTGAGCAAATAAACCTCAACACGTACCCGCTACCAGGATGTTTCCGCTGATAACAGAGATAGGAGAACCTCTCGTTCCCGTCTTTCCCACTTTTAGGTCTCAGGCCTTTGCCGAGTATGCTAATTGTGGCCGGCTCCTCACCAGCATTTCGATAACCGATCTCGAAACCCGCCTACAGTCGACCCTACTTACGTCTCTGTTGATCCAGCAGTTTCTGTTTATAGGGTGAGCTTATGAATAATTGATATTGTTCCGCATTATGAGGGACAGGGTAGATATTTGGGGCGTGATACGTAAGGAATATGTTCCTTCTGTGTTCAGAGATGATATCTTTCGTAATCCCGTCGTGTTTCGGTAGTCTACATTTGACAACCACCCGACAACAAACGCTTTTGTTGAACAACATCGATCCTAGATCGACCCAACTTCTGAAGAATCGAACTGTTCTCAATACATTTTGAAACCCTAAGTCGAAAATAATGCTTCATTACATTTTTTTTCAACTTGAATATATTGCAGTAAAGCGTTCTTTATTTTCAAGGAGGCAAAAAATATTCAAAATGGTTAAACTATCCTCGAAATATTTTCTAGTGATTGAAGGAATTCAATTTGATTGATTCTATAGTTTTGCGCATTTACACAATAAAATGCAAATAATTCGCTCAAAATGAATCTTCATCTAAATGGCATGTACGGGATCAACGATGAATCGGTAGGTATCGATATCCAATTCCTTATCGATACCGACCTGATATCGATATTTGTCAGTTATATCCTTTTTTTTCATCGATACTCGACATCTCATGAGAAAAATTTATTTGTATCAAATGGTTTTTAGTGCTTCTTTTATATGACGAAGAAGAAATAGAAAATAGAAGGTACATTGTTGTTTAAACTAGTTTTCAATGAGGGTGAACCCTCTTTATAACCTCCTTGATAGGTGTAGAGCAACTTGTACTTCTTCAAACAGAAGACGAATGTATGGTGTCTGATAAGAATCATAATCGAGTTATTTTTATTTTACATTAGAAATCGGAGGTTTTGGCTAAATTTGCATAACGTTATTTTTTTGTTTATAACCGTTATGGAATAACAGTTACAAAATATGAAACTGGAGCATGGCGGACATATTACACGATTCAATAACTGTTTCGTCTTCGACTTCATCTTGACCTAACATAACATTTTCACGTAGGTAATTGTAACTGTAATTGTTTCTCGTTTTATTTTGGCTTTGGCTTCGTCTTAATTGGTCTCTAATTGAGTTTTCAGGAGAAATTTCAGTTTCTCTTGGGCATTTAGTTAGCGTTAGCATTTGCTATCAGCGTTATCATCAGGTATTACTAGCTACCTTGATTTACCTTACAATTTGGACCGTTACTTTGAAATGTGAAAATAACGCTATAACTGTTACATCTCAAATAGAGTAACGGTTACGCTAGTTATTTTGAAATAACGTTATTTAGTGACGGTTTCAGGTTATGTGACCCACCCCTATTATTTTACACTACAGCTGAGTGTATTCTGAGCACTGCAGAACACAACAGAAAACGATAGGAGCCACACAGTATTCGTAAGGCTATCAAAAGAAACCTATTTAAACATTGACTTCTCACTGTGGATGAGCTAAAGTTGAGAATTAGGGAGGAAATTTGGGTGATACCTATACAGATGTGCCAAAAAGCAGTGACAAGTTTCCAAAATCTCCTCAATCGGTGTATTGCTGCTGAAGGCCGCCATCTTTGAAATGTAATTTCGAAAACATTATGTGAAAAAGGGGATTTGCCTACTGATTCAGACGAACTAGGTATGGTTAATTTTGCTGAGTTGAGTAGCTTCTTTTCTGTAGCTTTTCTTACTATCCATATCTATTTATATTCTCTTGCTACTTATCAAGTTTTATGATATTCACAGAAGAAAAAGCGATCAGAGCGAGGTGGAAAAAATTTCTTTCAGCTGATCTGGCATTGGAAGATTATTTCTGGAATAACTACGACTTTCCGCTAACTATCTACCCACTAGATTCTAGGCCATGAAGTGGAAACCGCATTTCATACAAATACTTTTGTGTTGAACTTATTAAATCCTCCACTAAGAGGTTGTACGGACTCGATTCCTTATCATTTTGTTCTTTCCCTCTCACTAGAATGGTCAAAAAAATGAAGCTTCCCACTTTCCGTGTGTGAGGGAAGAACAGGTCGCTATCGCAAAAGATAATTTTCTTTTGAAGAATTACGGCCGCCCTCTGGGTATTTACGGCTATTAAAGTCATAACTGTGGCACCGGTGAATAAACTCCAGGGAGGGAATTTTATCACCGCTCTACCGCGTTGTAAAGACTTCATAATAATAACAATGGATAACGAAGGGCAGGCCGTAAAACTGTACCGAGTGAGGTGCCGGTGTAGGTAAAAACTGCCAGTGCTACCTTGACGCCAATTTATTTTTATGAAAGAGGTGTAGCCCAACGGTTTGTCATCGGATGAGGTCGATCGATATCAAGTTAACGTCTTTTGCTTCGAAGAGAGGAAAAAAAGCAACCGAGGAAAGGATCATTTTCTCTGGATAGGCTGTAACTCAAGAGATCCCCCCCACAACAAGGGCTCGGTCCAACTTCCAACTCACGACCCAATAGACTTCTCGTTCTAGTTATGTCAGAAACCTCTTATTCATGGTTCTCGTATTTTTGCGAATGTTTGTCGTGAAAAATACCGTTTCCCGAGGGAGGAACCTATTTTTCAACGTCGCACAGGCACTGCAGTTATTTCTGATCATTAGGTGCCTACCAACTGGAATTCGTTATTTTGTTCGACCACCGACTTCGGCTATGGAGTCATCCATGGATGAGGTGATTTCATGTTACCCTGATCTCTTGATGATGAAGCGTTTGAACACTTAGCGCAGCTTTCATGACTCGGCAGGGATTTAGCCAGCAAATGTTGGCTAACCTGACCTCAATCACCACAGAAGACGGAAAACATTGCTGCTAAGCGCTGATATACAAGACGCACGCATCTACTAAACAAACAAATTCAGATTAAATATCATGAAAGTCCGTCTACCGTCCAAATTGGGACAAACAAGAGCTTCAAGATGTTCCAAAAATAATTTTGAACATCAATTCGAGCGCTGATTACGACTGACTTTGGTCGCTGGATACATTCCCACCAAAACAGGAGCCAAGTATGGGTGAATACGGGGAGGTATTTCGAATGGATTTTCGTGATTATGGCGAACCTAGGTGATTAGCGTATCATTTTCCACTCATTTCAGGTTATCCAACTACTGAATCACGGGTAACATGGTTCGCCGGTTGGACAGGACTAAGCCTCTTGATTTAGGCTTGATTAGATTATAACTATTAAACTGATGCAGTAGTAGATAATGCTGTAAGCGCATGTGATGAGCTGATACCCCTCAAAAGGATTGATTATGTAAATTAAGTAACTAAACCGTGTAGTGAGACTCAGTTGTTATCTTGTTCTCCTTGTAAATAAGGAGATAACAAACTTTCTGTTTCGGGCGATGAATTGATTGAGGTGGATCCAAGACTAATCGCAGTATTCTGGAGCAGTTTATGGGTCCATTGAATGGAAATTTTAAGGATGGTTTCTTTTCTGGAATATTGTCAATGTTGAAAAACACCCGATTTCGGAAAATTCCGTAAAACAAGTTACCTCATTCTCAAATAAATTAGGACAGGCAGTACAAGGAATTTTAAATACATTTTCTGAAAATGTGAAATTTTGGTTAGGGTCCTTTGTTTGGCTCTAGTTAGGACCATCTCTTCAGCCTGTTCGGTACCAAATTAGGGGAAAGTATGGGTAAAAACGTGATTTTTTTTTTTTTTTTTTTTTGGTTCGTTATTCCTTGAATAATAATTCCGCCTTTCACCGTCCACACCGACTTTGGTAGTAGACAATTTTCTAAAAACCTGAAATTTTGGGTCTGGGGTCCGTTCTCGGCTATAGTTGGTCCTCGAAACTTTTCTGCTCGATCGTACCAAATTTTAGCGGGGTAGTGGTCAAAATGTGTATTTTGAAAAATGGATTTTCGAGATTTTTGGCAATCTAGGCGTGTAGGGGTATTATTTCCCACTAAATTTTGGACTCTGAATGCAATGAAATAAGTCCGGGAACAATTAGAACCCTATGGATGAGGTTATGGGTCAAAATGGGTGCTCATCTACCCATTTTGAATGTGTGTTTTTGAGATTTCAGGTACCTAGGCGTGTGTGGTATCATTTTCCACTAAATTTTGGACCCTGAATCGATTGGAATGAGTTCGGGACTCGCCACACCCACTATTTTCCCCATGCATCTGCTACAAGGAATAAATAAATATTCAAGGAAAAATTCGCAGCGTTTTTTTTAATCTCGTGTGTAAGTTGGTACCTCCTATAAAATCTTTTTCTCTCTCCAATTATAAATTTTCCATTCAGCCTGAAATGTTGTGCTAATGAGCGATCAGTCCGTTTACCCTGAGGCTGTACTACAATCCTAATTTGTTCAGTTGTTTTCCGTTACGACGAGCTTTGAGCAGTTTGCCTGAATTTCGTTGAATTCCATTGTAAATATTATTCAAAGATTTTCTCTTCAAGTTGTTTTTTGAAATAAGAAAATACTCGCAGGTTTTATAATTGACCCCTTAGTGAATGTTGATTTTTGACTCAACGTGGATGTGATTCGTTCTCTCGTCTGTTTTACACTGAATACGTCGTTCATTTTGAAACATTATTGCGCGTGTTTTGATGACCTGTAAACCAACGGTTGTGTTGTAATATATAAAGTTCCATCACTAACGAATTTGAATTCCCTGAGTGTCGACTTACAAGTGGGATAGAATACGGGTGATATTGTGAAATCAATGCGGATATTTCATTTTTGGGATGAATCGAACTCAGCTAAAGGAACACGACACAATGTCAATTTGTTTCGAATATTGTTAGATTAAAACGTATCCCGTCAAACTGATACTTGATTACACCCCTGATATTTGAGTTAGTTCCACCAATTTTCATCCTAAGACTGTACATGTATGCGATCATCCCAGAATCAATCCACCTGTTCCCGTCCAATGTCGTCAAAATTTGATAAAAAATTGATGATGTTGAGCACATTTCAATAAAACGCATACTAACAATGTCCAAGCCGACCTCCACCACCATTCACCACGCATGGCAATATATCCACAATGGTTGATTCTTCTTGGATCAATAGTATGGAGAAAACAGTGAGTTATGAGTGTCCAGAACTCATTCCAATCGATTCAACGTCCAAAATTTAGTCGAAAATGATACCCCACACGCTTAGTTCGCCGAAAAACTCTCCAAAATCCATTTTCAAAAAACACATTTTCCCCCCATACCCTTCTTAAATTTGGCCCAATCAGACTGAACAGTTTCCACGCCGTTTTTAGTAGTAGAAAATGTTCTACAAATAAGAAATTTTGGTCAGGAACGTCTTTCTGGCTCTAGTTGGTCTAAAATTTTTTAGCTGGATTGGACTAAATTTGGAGAGGATTCAGGTAAAAATGTGTTTTTTCGGGAATTTCCACTCATGTTTGGACGCTGAACCTATTAAGATGGGTCCTGGACCGATTCGTGCCCACTGGGGTGGGTATGGGTCATAAGGATACCCACCTACCTATTACAACAGTGGGTTTTTCCAGATTTTTGGAAACCTAAGCGCGTAGGGTGTCATTTTCCACTAAATGTTGGAAAGAATTATTGGCAGTTTTTCGTTCAAGGATTCTCTCCTGTTAATATATTATCATCGTCATATGAGACGACAACACGATTGTAAAAATCAAAATTCAACCAATTCCTGCTAAAATGTCTGAGGCATGAAAATATGAGTGGGTATCTATTCACTTCGATAGTGAGGTTTCGAGATTTTTGGGTACCCAGGCGTGTTGGGCACAATTTTTTACTAAATGTTGGACGCTGAATCGATTGGAATGAATCCCGGGCATTCCACACTCATTTATATTTGTTAACCTCGAAGAAAATTAATAAAATAGCTATGGTTTGATATGCACAGAAAAACAGGTAATTACACACCTATTTCGGGTTGGGGAGAAAATTGAAAGGAAATTTGAGCAAGGATTTTTATATATTTCTCTCATTGAATATCATAGGCATTTTAAACCTCGGTACGACGAATTAAACACCAAATAAATTTAAATCCCCCGACAAATGAATCTCAACCCCCTCACTACGGTCAACCACCCGTTGCAAGGTAGATCCTCCTTCAAACATACCTCGTACACGGAAAGGGTAATGGAGGGAGGAATTTTCGGCCTAAATATTCAATCCCTCCACCCAGAATATTCGTCTCACAGGACTCGCTTAACCCACCGCGGATAAACCTGTACGGAATGCATAATGCAAAGCTTATATAAAAATTCTAACAAAAATACCATCTCTCTAGGCAATATGTTCCATTTACATTCGGATTCGCAACCCGGTTTTCGGTGTTACGAGCTTTGACGCCCTGAAGGGTTGGGCGGAAGAGTCGTCTCTTCCATGATAATTTTCGTGGCTAGAAAATGGCAGCTGGGCTTTTTCCCAAATTAGATAAATCGCAGGGGAGGATAAGCGCGGTTAATTCAATAATTTTTACAGTTAAAAAAAGTGCTGTACGAACCGAAACGTGCTTGATACAGTATTTGTCGTAAATTAGCCGTTTGAAATGGACTTAACGACATTCCTACACATCCATAGGAAACTTGTCGTTCCCCCTTTCACCTAAAACCGTCTAATTTTGACTCAACGTTTCCTTTAAGTTGTCAGCTTTTGCTTCCTTCTCTTCCATTTTATTTCATTAGAGCATATTGGTGAAGAGAAAGATCAGACCAAAAATGTAGCGTAGGAATCTGTTGAAATGAACGAGTTTTTCTATATTGGCGTTCAACAGCTGCCCGTTATAGATCGAACGAGGAAGTTAATTTCCTTCGAGGACCGGGCTCTCCACAAGTTTGGGAGGAAATTCAGTCCTCCCGTTGACCCTTGGGTAATATTATCAAATGAGACTGAACCAATAAGGGGAGGAATAATGAACAATGCTACAAAAAATACCACTCATTGTGAAAGTCAGCTAGTGCTGTCGTCAGATGTGGTGACATCTCAGTAGAAAATAGTGAGTGTGGAGTGTTCCAGAGTCGTTTTAATCGATTCAGCGTCCAACATTTAGTGGAAAATGATACCCCACATGCCTAGTCCCCAAAAAGTCCCGAAAATCGAATTTCAAAAAACACATTTTCACCCATACCCTTCCCAAATTTGGTCCGATCGGGTTGAAAAGTACTCGCTAGAGCCGGAACCAATGACGGAACGACGGACGGCGGATGGGGGCGACGGACGGCGGATGAGGGCGACGGACGGCGAATGGGGACGACGGACGGCGGATGAGGACGGACGGCGGAGATGTGCTGCTTTCCTTGCGCTTATAGAAAATGCTCAGTGACATTAAAAGTGTCTTCTCCCTGCCCTGATGATATTCTGACAATTTTGCTAAATTACACAGAAATAATTTCACGTTTCACGTTTCATGTTTCACGCGCAATCCAAGGATATTTCACTCACATTATCGGAAATCACTAGTTAGGCAGACATTTTCCGGCAGAATGATACAATAATCACACATTCGTGTATTCACTTAGAACCTGTCTGATGATACTATTAATTAAGTAAATTTGAACATTGTTGTTTTTATTGCTACATTTCCGATCATTCACGAAATAAAATGAATGACAAAAAAGTCGAATACGTGCTTGTCAAACCACATACAGTAAATTAATGGTCAGAAACTTCGCACGTTTGTAGGAAAATGTTTGAGATCCGTTAATCTCATTTTGGTTAAAAGAGTTTTAATCATGAGTGAGAAAAAACGTTCACCCCTGCTTAATAACCTGTCGTTTATTCACGCGAGCTCGACTAATGAGAGAACTTGCTACCACATTGTGTTGAGTACATTCCAACAGAAGACATTAAATTACACCTGCAGTCATTTTGAAGTTGCTTTTAATTTGTAGCTGACCTCGTTAGGATCGCATGGCCGGTATAATACATTTCATTAAACCTATCGAGAACGCTTTTCGACGGTTCTTAATGGCCAGCCGTAGAGATCACAGCCGTGACGTCAGAGACCTGGCGAATTTTAATTCAGTTCTTCACTACGAATCGATTCACGTTGATTGACAAACAGATTCAGTTCATTGTGACTGAAAGGTAGAAATTGATGGTTTTGTGACGACTATATAAGCACTTCCACGGACGGTGATAGGAAATTGGGTTTGGATTTTGATTGGCGTTCAGCCGGTGGAGTCATGTATGGAAATTTCACGACCCACGAGCGACGGTTGCTCACAGAACGCGAGGAAATTATTTCGGGATGAATGACATCAGCTCTGAGGCTGCCGGCTGCAGCTTTTATGTGGATTTGTAAACTCGCTTCTTCAACGTCAAGGAAATTCTAAGCTGAAAATAGACTCGGTGAAAGTCTCTGACAATGTTCACGCTCGGTATTCTGCCGCATCAGAGGAAACCTTGGATTTTGGGACTTGCTACAAAGGTTCTGCAGGATATTGTGCAAGTTCCTAGACTTACTCACTCCCCTCCGAACGGCTTCTCTTCTCACATTGATGTGAATATGAACAATTCAAAAGGATCCGCTAATACAACTCTCATTTTGGTACTTTGACATGTAAATCTGCCGGAATTGATCCTTTTAATGAGATCCCCCCTTTTAGTTTTCCTCTCTGTAACCTGAGCTCACCCCACCCTCAGCCGCTATGTTCAATTACAGTCGCTTGCATCCACAACATCTGCCTTTGAAGTAGAGATGTAACCGTGCCCTACGGTGTCTCCTGCCTTTATGCTTCCTTGAAACGTAAGTGCACGTAACGCACCCCCCGAGATTAAGAATTTTTTGTTTCAACGGTATTGTTCGTTATAATTGCTCAGCTTAAAAGCATCAATTGTTGTAAATATCACAAGAGGACCTCAACCAAAATGACCTCAAACAAGACTCATGTACTGACTAGTGAGCAGAACGCTTAAAAAATAGCGAAAATATTAACAGAATTCATTAATTTTTATGTTTAGTGCTCAAATCGGAAGAGTAAGTAGCTAGTAACCGGAAAAAAAAAAAAAAAAAAAAAAAAAAAAAAAAAAAAAAAAAAAAATGCGTGGGGAACATTTGCATCAGTTTGTCTAATGAAATACAAGCTCAATACATGCTCTGATGCTTCGTCACTGTTGAAACCAGGTAGTCTATCTAATTAGTTTTCTCACTTAGTACTTCCAGTTAGGATTTAAAAAATGTTTCCAGGTACTGCTGTCGTAGTAGCGGCCGTCCTCATCAAGGAAATAAGGCCCGAAGATTCCAAATAGGGAAATTCACACCGCACTGTCACTCTAGTGGACTTTGCTTGGGATATCAGCCGCCCAGTAGCGGAAATTCCGTTTGTTTAAAGCTTCAGAATGACTGTAAGTGGGCTGTGTAGCTACTGGAAAAAGTCAAAAGTGCAAAATGTTGCAGGGATTTGGTTTAGCATTTCCTGGCAGCGATTTAGGTTGTTGGGTAGTCAGTTGTTGTACAATCATCTTGTGTTGAAGTGATAAACCTCCATGCTACTGCATGCTTCAGTCCTGAGCGTTTTGGTGACTGTTCAATGGCCCATTGTTAGGTGTTTTCACTGTCTGAGGCCTTCTTGTTGTCTTGGGATTGCTGTGGATTCCAATCCAGATATGGATAGAATTTCCCAGATGGAGGCTTTTGCTCCCAGAAGTGAAGTCAGAAGGTGCTCTACATGATAAAGGCCATTTTCAAAGGACCATTGTATCGACCAGGGCTTCACTTTGTGGTGTGGTGGACAGTCACTGCTAGCAGCACCTGCTAGATGCTCAAATCTTCATGTTTTTACGTGTTTAACTTTTGCTGTCTGCGAAGTTACCGGGTCTGAATAACTATCACATCAGTGTGTCTGGCAGGTCATCTTCAACATGGTTACATGTAATAATGTGCTTTGCATTTACCGTTGTTCTTCTTATAACCAATCCATCAGAACCATTCTAGCAACCACTTTTGGGCTTTTGTCTTCTAATGTATTTTCTCGCTGCTCCTCCGTCAGGCGTACTTGATCGAATAATAATTATGATCCCGAAAGTAGGGAGCCGACAAATACGAGCAAGGCAAGTATTGCTCATGAGAACCATGGCGAATCGTTTTTGACCCTGATCTTTTATTTTCCTGCAAGTTTAATGTGACATTTCACGGAAAATCTGTGGTATGGCGTTAGCAGCGTATTTTCCGTATTCGACCGAATTATATCCTTATACTTTCTCCGAAATCATGAGCCCAATGCCCGAAAAGGCCGAACTTTCCGGTAGATTCTACGTTTGAAATGTATGTCAACCGTCGAGCTCAATCCGGAAAAAGTTCGTTACAGAAGCGGAACCGTTTGACAGCAGCGGCAGAAGCTAACACGTCGAGGAAGCACTTGTTCACGTCAAATGCCAATCATTTTTCCTGAGTCATGCTACGGGGCGGCACGATGTATTGATAGGGTTGCCCACATCCGGGTTACGAACAATTTTCATTCTTTTCCACTCGGAACCAAGACACCCTTGAAACCTTACTCACGAATACCAAGCTGTTTCTGCACTGGCAAATGGCTCATTCTACCAAAAGCGTCTAGTAGTGATACTTGGGTTTAGCGTATCCACATCCCTCTTCGGAGTTATCCTCTCAACGGTAGCAAAGCTGACCACAAAGGTTCATGGAAGCCCGAGGAACCGGTTCAGTTTATATTCAGCCGGTTTGAATTGTGAGAACAGATGGGAAGGAACTAGCGACTTTACTCAGGTGCGCCGTCGGCTATAATTGCAACCTGTTATTTCCACAGCTCACTCGCCCCGCTCCCTTTTTATTTACTGTCAATTTTAAATGACACATTTATCTTTTGCCGAATAAACTCACAGGGTATTGTCTCATCTTGACGATCCTAGAAAAAAACAATGTCCAATTACGTCCTGAAAAATAGTTTGTTTTATCGAAACGACGTAAGGTATCCTGTGTTTCTTGTGGTAAAAACGCTGCAGATTCTTACACACGGGACATACGCCTCGGACCAGGCGCATGGAGACTCATTTCTTCAACATGACCCATTCCGATAGATTCAGGGTCCAAAACTAAGTGGAAAATGATACCCCACACGCCTAGGCACCAGAAATCTCGACTAACATCTTCCAGTGGGGGCCAATCGTTCTGGGACCCATTTCATTGGATTTTGGAAACTAATTTTGAGCCGAATTGGAGAGGTTGACCTTTTGCATGATAACATAGGTTGATTATTCAAGGAATAACCAACCAAAAACAGACCTTGCACCTTTACTGAGTTCTATTTGACTGACAAATCTACACTAGACACTCGATCTTAGATACAGAAGCAGCCGGGTTTGCCTCTTTCCCGCCAGGGGCGTTTCGACGCTACTGTCGCACTCTCTCAGTAGCTGTTATCAGCATTTAAATGATTGCAATTCGAGAATGTTTTTGTAATAATTTAAACTGAACACTTTTGTTCATTAGCACGAAACCTATTGAAAACACTGACTAATTACTGCTACTGAGAGAGTGCGACAGCGTCAGAAGGAAGAGGCGAACCTTTCCCTGGCGGGAAAGAGGCGAACCCAGCTGCTTCTGCATCAAAGGTCGAGAATATTGTTACACCTTAACCTAGGGAAGATTGCCAATAGGATAAAGGGCTGTCGCTGCAAACCCTTGGCACATGGAATCCTAGTACATATTATGCTGCAAATTGTGACTTCAAGGTCTCTGAATACAGTTGATAGCCTATTGAGTGTACAAATTATAATCAAGAATCTATCTTATTTGGTTGAGAGTTCACAATGGAGTACGAAACAAATCTTGTGAGGAAGAGGAGTGACATTAAAACATACTCAGTATGTCAAATTGTCAGCAATCAATAGCTAGCAAATAGCGATAAAATTTATGAAGCACAAGGAAATTAAAAATTCAGGGCTTGACTTTACCTTTATAGATTAATTTATTTCTTATTCATATTTCCGCCTATCCCCCGATGTGTAAAAATATTAACACAACGCCCCCTCCCCTTCCCCCTGTCCCTATAAGAATAATAAATAACGCGCAACAGTCACAGTATCTCACGTCATCGCCCAATCCGATTCACCAGCGAAAATTCACTTCTGTTAGGGTTCCAGTGAAATTGCATTGTTCGACCGCTACTTCAGCTACTTGATTATTCCCGAGCACGTTCATCGTGACTCCGGCCTAAGGGTTATAATGAGTCTCGACAGCGCACTAGCGACTGAAGGGTTCTCTAATGGACCTTTGCGAGTAGTGCCATCCATTAGATGCCTCAAAGTCAGCCGATCAATCTGATTGGTTCTAGTCAAATTTCCACTTGAGCTGAGAACGTTGACAAAATCATGTACTAAGTCGGTGTGAATATTATTTATTTCGTAAATATCTTTCAATTACATTCATTTTGTCGAGAACTGCGGTTTATCTAACCACCAGTAGTTGTTCCTGGCAAAATTTCGAAAACGTGGATTATGAGGGTAATTTCTTCATCCTCCAGAAGATTGCAGTCAAGAAAAGCAATATTCTAATTTCTGGGGACCTCTCCTTCGCTACTTGGTTGATCTTGCAGTGTTCTACTGTCTGACGTTTACAGCATGAGAAATAATAGATGATACGTCGGCTATTGTAGACCTTCCATAAGAATAATAAATCAAAATGAAGAAAACACTCGAGTTATGAAGGATACCCTGAGAATCTCCAGACAAGACGTAATATACTTCGTGAAAACTGATGTTTCTTGAGCTCCAAAGCCCTAAGGGAACTGTTCCAAGGCCTGAATGAAGCTTATGAAGGCTCAATGGGGCCACGGAGAATTGATTCCGCATTATTCAGTATCAGAAACGCGATTCACGAAACGTCGAAGGGGGAATTGGGTGAAACTCCGGTATCTTGGCACAGTATTGTAAAGCAACGACCAGAATCAGGAGAGGCGAGGAGAGGAGAGGAATCAATCGCGAATCCGGTTCTATTACATTTACCATATTGAACACTAGTCTGGAGCGGAACAGTGGGGAACAGTGCCGCGGTTCTATGGTTCACCTACCCATCGGTCTTGTAACTTGAAGCAATGTCGTCCTTCCCAACGCGAATATTCGATCGAACGGAGCCCATTAGGGATTCTATAAATCGTTCAAACCCGTCTCCGCTTTACTGGTTCCATTGAGGACAAACGCGAACTAAGAAAGTACAGATTTCGTCATCCAAATAAATTGTCAATTCATCATTATAAGTGACTGATTCGCAGAAATCGATTCACAGGCTGATTATGGTAAGGAGCAGAGTGTGTCCAACATCAAAGCTTCAAAGAGAAAACTACTCAAACAGGCAAACTGTCCGAGTTTATTGAAGTTGGGTTAACAAAAACAATACCCAATGTTGAGAATTTTCAATGTTAGATAAGCCGCCTAATCCAGTGTCCAAAATTAACACTTTGAGTGCAGTGGGCGTCTGGGGACGCCCTACCTGTCCTTCACATCAGGCAGGAGGCGTCCAGGGACGCCCTGTGTGCCATTTTGTTTCTCTGAAAGTGAGGGTGTGCCCTCACCACATCTGATACAGGACTGTTTGGCAAGTCATGGGCTTCAGTATCAGTATGAAACCACCTCTCAAACAAGCCATAAAGGATGTCGCTCTGCCCATTAGGTTATAGTTATTTAAAACGCCCGATTCAACATAAAAACCTCTCAGGGTGGTAGGATGAGACGTATTGCGGGTCCTGCACTGAACGTTTTAAGAAGAAAATGGTGCTCTACACTAGAGATGAACTGTGAAGGCTTCTTTGCAGCCACAGGCCATCTTACTGGTCCAGAAAATGGAAAACGATTCCCTGCATGCCCATTCATGTTTGTCACACCAACAACTAACCATTTTTCGCTCCACAATTCTTGCTCACAAAACTACAGGGTTGGAGCAGTTTACCTGGGTAACCACCCAGGTTGGTGGTGGCGGGAGTAGGAGAAGTAGGCGCCCGCGAGGATGTTCCTTGATGTCCCAAAAACGATGCTAAAATTTGACAAGTAACTGGGATGGAAAATTTGTGTGGAAGGGCGTGGAACAGGAGCATTTTTCTAGGAAATAAGATTGAAATTGAGGGAACAAAATCATCCTAGGGATGGAGTGATTGATACTATTGGCTTGTCTTATACTAAGCCCATAGACGATAAAACCCTTGGTAAAAACCTGGATTCTCAACACGAGGTTCACCGTAGACGGTCTACCTTATAGGTCTAGTTTGTCAACATTAGTCACTTCCTAGGTGCTGAATCCTTGCATTTAAAAATGAGCAGTGGTTTTCAACCTTGTCGTCAACCTGAAGCTCCGCCTATCAACCGCCCAACAGACGGTCAGCATTTACTCCAACATGCAAGTTGACAGCTCAGGTTGTCCACCATGATCCTCATGTGCCCCTTAAGAATCCCAGTTACTTTTGGTTGGTTATTCCTTGAATAATCAACCTATGTTTTCATGCAAATGGTCAACCTCTCCGATTCGGCTCAAAATTTTTTTCTGGACGTTTCATGATGTCCTGATCAAAAAAGGTCAATGTCCGTCCGCCGTACGCCGTCCGCCGTCCGCCGTCCACGCCGTTTTTGGTAGTAGAAAATTTTCTAAAAATCTGAAATTTGGGTCAGGGGTCTGTTCCCGGCCTAGGACGGTCCTCCAAGCTTTTCAGCCCGATCGGACCAAATTTGGGCGGGGTAGGGGTCAAAATGTGTTTTTTGAAAAATGGATTTTTGGGATTTTGGGCGATTTAGGCGAGTGGGGTATCATTTTCCACTAAATTTTGGACGCTGAATCCAATGAAATGGGTCCCAAAACGATCGGCACCCTCTGGAAGAAGTTATGGGTCAAATTGGGTATATATTACCCATTTTGAATATGTGTTTTTGAGATTTCTGGAACCTAGGCGTGTGGGGTATCATTTTCCGCTAAATCTTGGACGCTAATTTCAATGAAGTGGGTCCCGGAACGATTGGCACCCTCTGGAAGAAGTTATGGGTCAAATTGGGTATATATTACCCATTTTGAATATGCGTTTTCGAGATTTCCGGTACCTGGGCGTGTGGGGTATCATTTTCTACTAAATTCTGGATCCTGAATCGATTGGAATGGGTCTGGGACCCGCCGCACCCACTGTTTCCCCATTTCCCTCATGTTGAAGAAATGAGTCTCCATGCGCCTGGTCCGAGGAATAACCAACCCCTGTGTAAGAATTTGCAGCGTTTTTGGTACCTGATACCGAGCATCAGATTGGTACAGAGCAACCGGTCTCTACACACGCCAAATGGGTCCTCCAAAATCACAAAAACCCATTTCCATTCCCGTCCTGACACCATTTGCGACAGACATCGAACAAATTTACGAATCTACAAATTTAGAAACATGTATACAACAGTGTATTATGACAATATGAATGATAAATCGGAAATGATGTTTATACCGTATCGATCACGTATATTTTTGCTGAATGAAAGACACAATTCGGCACGAATTTATTTATAGGAATGAGCTACGATACAGTTGGACCTTGAATATAATCGCCTTTACTGTTGTCTCAGCCGCCTTCCAGACCGCTTTGTAATTTCGTAGGCATTGAATCTTCGACACTTTGATAATTAAAGGGAGTTTTAGATTCATTGACATCAACCGGCTAGACGCTAGTTCTGTCAATCAACTGGCTCTCGACAGCTGCACCGTGATATAATATGCGCCATTAATGAGCTTCTATTGTTGCCGCCCTGCGTACGGTCAACATACTCGCGTACTGTCGGGAATAAAGCAGCGTAGTGAGTTGGTTGTTGGTATACGTGCCAGATGAAGTAAATGAGAAAAGGAAAATTTTATAAAGTACTCGGGGTGTTTCAAATTCCGGATTGTTAGCCTCCGAGGAATCGATTTATTTACTGTTCACTTTCGACTTATGTGCCTCAATTCAGCCAGTCAATCAATCAATGAATTCTATTGTTTTTCGTATTTTCAATAATATCTCATTGAAACCAGCAATAAAATCAGCTTGGTAATCTTTAATTTCTCAACTTATTTTAAATGTGAATATTAGTACGTTAGAAAAATCAAAAAAGTCACAAAGTTATCCACTATGTTCTATGTAGAATACTGTTGCAAGATTACACCTGCACCAGTTTCCTGGGCGACCAGCATTACAAGGTCAATGACATGTGGAGGGCTGAGGGTCACTCTCGAACATTCATGTGTATCAAATTGGCTGGAACCTTCCCGTTCGCTTGAGACAATACATTGAGTTCCCAGAACCAGGGAAGACTCGAGAAGGTTCTTGGCCAAGGGAGCAAGCATAAAAAGGGACCGAGGAACGCCGCAGGGTGCAGTTCAGTTCAGAGTCCAAATATAGACACTTTGTGTTATAAATTGTGCCCTGTTATAAATTAGTGCGACAACAGCATTACAACCATGTATTGTGCCTTGTGATTGTGTAAGTGTGTGAATGAGGACAGTGTATTTGAGTGAACAATTGTAATAAATTATTTACAAAGAACATAAATCGATACAATAGGAAATGATTGAGTCATTCTTCATTACGTGTGAGGTCATGTGGAACACATAAAGTAACGCCTCACTACTATTATAACAGTCGGCGAAGGTTTTTGGCGGAATTATTGTAGTGAACATTTCCCGGTAAAATATGATTTAAAACTTGTTTTGGTTGGTTATTCCTTGAATAATCAACTTATGTTTTCATGCAAAAGGTCAATCTCTCCTTTTCAAAGTGTCTAGATCGAAATTAGCAAATGTCCGCCACCGTCTTTGGTAGTAGACAATTTTCTAAAAATCTGAAATTCGGATCAGGGGTCTGTTCCCGGCTCTAATTGGTCCTCGAAACTTTTCAACTCGATCTGACCGAATTTAGGTGGGGTAGGGGTTAAAATGTGTATTTTGAAAAATGGATTTTTGAGATTTTTAGCGATCTAGGCGTGTGGGGTATCATTTTCCACTAAATTTTGGACCCTGAATTGATTAGAATAGGTCCGGAACCCACCACAACAGTTGTTTCCCCCATTTTTCTCCATGTTGAAGAAATGAGTATCAATGTGCCTGGTCCGAGGAATAACCAACCCCTGTGAAAGAATTTGCAGCGTTTTTTTTCTGTTTATGTCTGAAGGTAAATCGTTTGCGAGCCGTTTTGAGGATACAATTGAAGAAAACCTGCCGTTGAAGGAGTGTTGCACATCTTACTTCGTCACGAGCACTAAAAACCTTTCCCGTCCTCCATAAAGGTTTCGTCGGGCATGAAGTCGTTCAGAGACTCTTGTCTCATTATTACGATCGGTTTTACTGTGGTTTCTCTTCTCGACGAACAATTCTGAGCCGTCTCTCTTGGTTTTTGCCTGAAGGATAACTCGCTAAGTCATATAAACTTTGTGCTTTACCCGCCAAGTTGTCTCTGCTCGAAGGGAACTCGCTGACAGCCGAACTCCTTAATGAGTAGAGCCTATCCTCTCTATCCCTTATATCTGCTCCCATCCAAACCCCTTGTCTTTCACTACTTACCCTCAGGAGATTTAGGAGTCGAGCATCCGACTGCAAGTCAAATTAACTACACACGCCCGCCTATTTGCTTCCTGTCAGGTATGGCGGGCTTCTTGAAAGGCCTTGTCACTCTGAGATGTTTGTAAAGCCATCCGCGGAGGAAGTTAATTCATTATCTTCATTTCTAATCGCGCTTAATTTCGTCAGAAGGGGAAGAATATCCGGGAAACTCGTCCAAAAATTTAATCAGAAACCTCATCTTCTGACAAGATGTCATTTGTTGTGACAAACGTGCAGACACCGCGAGGAATTCGAATTAATCTCTCGCCCTTTGCGGGTAAAATTCCCTACACATTGGATTGTTTGTGTGCCTGGCGAGCTGTTCAATCAAGTCGTCTTGGAATATGCTAGAGACAATCTACAATCATCCGAGTACCCATAAGTAGATTGCAATTAGAATACCAGATTGCAATTAGAATATAATACAAGAAATTGTGACTTCATGTTCAACTCAGTATGGAAGGAGTAATGGATTGCGATTGATTCCAGCTGGATTGAATTTCCATCTGTTTGGCCCAGGGCCTCCCTATAAGATCAAAAGATGCCAAGGAGCAGCCAGTTCAAATTACCCGCCGTTTGGGTCGACCAGGGTAGGACTTTTTTGCTCGCGCTAGATGACCCGACATCAGCGCTCGCTCGTTCTGTGAACTAAGGGGGTAACCCGCAGTGAAGGAAACCTCGCAATTACTGTTCTGTTCTCCAATGTGTTTGTTCGTATCGCTCTGCTCATAAAGTTCTGTATCCGTTTGCATCCATTTGATCAGTCATTAAAAGTTCAATTAACTGTTAAAAGTTCTTCAGTTCCAACCCACGGTCCCACACCATCGATAAGGCGCCTTACATTTCTTTAAAAACAATATGAAGAAAGCATGCTTGACTAGGTTTATCTTTGATTTATTTGCAAATTTTGAGAAGCAGGAAAAATATAGCTGAAGCGCACTGTTTAGATTTTAGGGAAAACAGTGAGTGTAGAGTGTCCCGGACCCGTTCTAATCAACTCAGCGTCCAACATTTGGTGAAAAACAATACCCCAAGTCCATGAAAAATCCCGAAAACCGAGTTTCGAATAACACATACCCCCCACACGCACACAATATTCCGACCGGGATGAAAAATATTGTCCAACTGTAGGCTGGGCCTGAATTGTTGGGCAAGAGTCACAGCTTGAGATTGAATACACGAAAATAAAATAAATAGACACTTGAAGGACAATTTGATCATTCAAGAGAGCAGAAAATAAAATAAATTAATATAATTTTTAATAATTTTTCTTCTGTCACTCCGCATGCTTCTGAATAAAAGCAAAATACCACGATAAGATTTTTTTCTTGAATGTACATCTTTTGTGCGTTTCTGGATCCCTGAGTACAGGCGATATGGATTTATGGAGTAAACTCATCAAATACAAAGTACTTCGTGCTGCTAAGGAGAGAAGGAGTTTCGGATTGACCACGTTTCCGAGCAGCTATAATCTTGTTTCATGGCCGTGGTGATGTTGGAAAATCAGGTGTGGATGTCTATGGTAGAAAAGAAGAAGGTTTTTGGCTAGTAAGTGCTTGATGGTGAAGGCCTTTATGGTGCTGAAGAGGTTTTGGATGGAAAAACGTCGAGGCTTGCGGAGAATAATTTTGAGAATCGATTTTTGGAGGGTGTGTAGTTTTTCCATATAGTATTTTTCCAGCGTGTCACCCCTCACCATAATGCCATGCTGCAAGATTGTTTGGACCAGAGCGGTATAAATCAATTTTAGCGTCGGATTATTCCTTGAATAATCAACATAATTATGTAATCATGACGAAATCCTTGTATGGATTGGACTACCTCTCCAATTGGACAAGGGAGGACCTCCCAAAATGTTCTTGTATATGTCTAATATTTCTTCATTTAAAATGTGGTAAGACGACCGTCAGCAATCCTTCGTCCTCGCCGTATTCGATAGTAGATAAATTTTTAAAAATCAGAAATTTCGGTCGGGGTTTCTATTTTTGGCTTTAGTTGGTCTTCGAAACTTTTCAACCGGATCAGTCCAAATTTGGGGAGGGAACGGTGAGAATGTGTTTTTTGAAACTCCAATTTCGGGACTTTTTCGGCAACCTAGGCGCGTGGGTTAACATTTTTGACTAAATTTTGGACGCTGAATCGATTGGATTGAATCCTGGTTACTCTGTTCCCTTCTATGCTCCTGGTTTAAGGATTAACCAACCCCTGCAAATTAATTTACAGCGTTTTGATTTTGACATGATGAAACGTATAGGTACCTACTGTCAAATTTTGGGGGATATCGGGTTGACCTCTGGTATGATTACAAAGGTTGATTATTCAAGGAATAACCAATCAAAATTCGCACAATACACGTGCCCATTCCAAAATGTACCCTTTGTCCAGTCAATCGGCATTTCAGGCGAGGTACAATCGCGATTTCCTACCACTATGTGCAACCAATCGCTAATAAATTCTACCTAGATTGCCTTCGCCCTTCAATTAACTGCATTCACTTGATCAGTTGCGCTGTCTTTTCCCCGTAGAGTTTTCGTGTTGTAGCGATTCGTGATTAGATGATTTCAATTTCACCCTCGCTATCAGGTCATTCAGTTCATAAAAACGAAACGCTCACAATCAAGTCATGCGATGAACGTGGTTGTAGTTGATTCGACGAATTATTCAAGTCGTAGACATAACGTATGGTTGTGCGGTAGAGTTGGCTCATTAAAAACCCATTGTTTTTGTACACTTAATCAATAATCGATCGACCGTCACGGGTGGATCGTAGGTATCAGATATTATTTGCACGGGTCACGTGAAATCCCCACTGGCACGAATTCCTTAATAATTATAGCTTTCTATCAATGACGTGTGTTTCCACAACGGAACAGACTTGAATTCAATCGAGTGACTTTTGGTCTTCAAGTTGA
The DNA here is from genome assembly GCA_019603395.1 of Cyrtorhinus lividipennis. NCBI lineage: Eukaryota > Metazoa > Arthropoda > Insecta > Hemiptera > Miridae > Cyrtorhinus > Cyrtorhinus lividipennis. Next base: position 4,857,015 of record CM034005.1, read on the forward strand.
TTACTTGAACTTTCATTCGAATCTTTGAATAGACCTTTTGCAGTTTTGATTTTCGCTTTCAGGTATCGTCGAATCAAGGCCAGCATTTTGTAATATACTCATACTGGGGCGTCATTGTAAAGAACAAGATTTATTTCTGCATTTCTGCTATTTACGTGATGTTCCCATCTACTTTTCAATCAACAATTACGTTGCCTTACAAACTTTTTTGGCCTGAATGACAGACAAACATTTTGGATTTTGTACATAATATTCAGAATGTTGAATGTAAAATCACTCAGAGACATGAATGATATAAGAGTATGAAGGATTCAAACAACCTTTATGGTTTTACTTGGCCCAGTTTTACTAGCTTACTTCATCGGGTGGCTGCGATCCAGAGGATCAAACCTGACGTGAAGAGGTTGCATTGTGGTTACCCCAGCTTCCTGTGCATGAGCAATGAGCCCCCTTACCACCCTCATGAATATTTTAGGATTCCCTAGACAATTCTTAAACATGTACAGTCTTTATTAGAAAGTGTTGCAATAACAAATGAAGTATGTTTCACCTTGCAACCAGAGCTAGGATATTGTCAAAAAAGGCTAAAGAAGACCTTGAGCTTCTTCATAACCTTCACTCATAACCTCCCGAATCCGGGTCTCTCTTTTCAACAATTCCTGCTTCTCACGCTTGAATCCCCCGCATGTTTTTCGTCTGTTACTCACAAAAGCATCTAATGTTTTCCAGGAGTTTTACTTTCAGAGAACACATTTTTTATGAATTGTTCCCTTGGTTGAAATTAAGTTAGGCGACCCCTCCTAACAAAAGTGAGATTAACTGCACCCACTTACCGGAGGAAGTGGATGCAAGGGCTGTAGAGAGATTTGTAATCTTTACTTTTCGTAATGTATACTTTACTTCGAGTTGGGGTGTGAAAGAGCCGGGGTTGAATGAATATTGTTGGGGAGAAAACGCCAAGTTATGATGAATGAGTGCCATCGAAAAAATATGTTCACAAGGGAAACAAAACCCTTGCAACTTCCGTGTTCGTTGAGTCGTTAAAAACGCTTAATGCTTCGCCGAAAGCGTTCGAAAATTTCAGTCAATCGAGTCGTCAAACAAGGCGCCTCTCGTGCCAAGGTCCGCTCCACTGATTTTCTTCAAGCGGGGATAAGCGTAATTAGAATTTACAGCTTTTGTATCAATGAAGGCAAATAACTTGATGGCATTTTAATGGAGACATAGTGCATTTGGGATAGAGGAGAGCACTTACGACCCAGCGACGGAATCTCGAACCAAAAGCGCATTAAAGGCTCGCCAAGTAAGATAAACCGCTTCGCCTCCTTGGAAGGTTATTTATTACGAATACTCAACGTCGGGTGAGGATTTTGAAGCTTTTCACTGGGAATATCACCAAGACCAACAGCGATGGGAGATTGAAGAATTTAAATGGAAGATATTTATTTAATAGAGTTGATAAACAATTTTGGCTAGTTCATCTCAGGGAACTAAAAGCCTATTCCTCGATTTTATGACGTTCATTAAAATGTCTTATCACAAAAACACGTCTTTCATTAATTAAGAATTTGATACTTAGTCAAAGAATCTCGATAATGAGTCAGCCACGACCAGACCGATTGCAACGCAACAGATGAAAGAATGTTCCAGAATACCTAGATACCTATCTATTTACTTCTACTAAGAATTTTAGTTTTTCTTTTCCCCTCTCACTGAGGTAAGCTCATTGCGAGTTGCAATACAGCATGGACAATTGATTTAAAAAGAAAAAGTGTTTCATGTTGAAATTGTGGGTAGCATTTATCTTGACTACTGCTGAGGTTCTCCTTAAAAGGATCTTTTTTATTAAAAAATCTACAAATTCTTACACACGGGTTGGTTATTCCTCGAATGGGGGAAACAGTGGGTGTGGTGGGTCCCAGACCCATTCCAATCGATTCAGGGTCCAAAATTTAGTGGAATATGATACCCCACACGCCTAGGTACCAGAAATCCCGAAAACACATATTCAAAATGGGTAATATATACCCAATTTGACCCATAACTTCTTCCAGTGGGTGCCAATTGTTCTGGGACCCATTTAATTGGATTCAGCGTCCAAAATTTAGTGGAAAACGATACCCCACACGCCTAGGAAGCAGAAATCTCGAAAACCCATGTTCAAAACAGGTGGAAAACCCATTATAACCCATAACCTCTTCCGTGGGCGCCAATCGTTCTGGGATACGTCCCATTGGATTCAGCGTCCAAAATTTAGTCGAAAATGATACCCCACACGCCTAGGTACAACAAATCTCGAAAAAAACGTTTTGACCCCTACCCGACCCCCCTTCCAATTTGGTCCGATTGGGCTGAAAGTTTCGAGGACGAACTACGAGAATCGGATTTTTAGAAAATTGTCTACTACCAATAACGGCGTTTACTGTTCGATTCAATGTGATGTGAGAGTTTGTTCATTAATGATGACGAACCTGTATCGAATTGACGTCACAAGGACTCTAATATTGACTGTGGTCATCGCTTTCAATCTTCCAATCTGCTCGGGACGTCCGATTATTCCCAGGCCCGACACAAGTTTAGAATGAATGGAATCTTCGGTCACATAACTCACCATTTTATCCCTGGTTTAAGACAGTCTCTCCAAAGGCACTGAACTGACTTCTTCACACGAATGCGTTAACTACAGGCTTCAAGGCGTACGACAGAGAAGGATGCAATAATTAAGGCAAAGTCACGTCGTGGGGCTTCAACGGCGAATTTCCTGAGGTAATTAAGAGGACGAATTGTTTGGCGGGAGGCTTAGATAGATGCCCCTAGCTGGAGGAATTCACAGGAATCGCACTTATGTATCCTTGTGATTTCATTGCCTGCTCCAGTTATTTTTTTTGGATGAAAACAAAAAATATTATTATTTCTTCGTCTAACATTTCGGGCCTCGTTCGGAACGCGAAAAAAGTTCCTCGTATGAAACTCGAGTGAATAACCTCACGATCCTTATCAGGCTCAGTGCCATTAGTGATTCACTGCCAGATGAGTTGACTCGGAACAGTCGCCTTAACGAATTGTCCATTCGCCTTTGACTCACGGATGAATGAGTCTCGTTATATGCTAATTATAACCGGTGGTTGATAAGCTCTTCTTGAATGAGACGGCACCCAGCGCAAGATGAGTCGAAGTTTCGATGCTCTGCCGTAGCTGATCTTCCCATTTGAACTCAAAACGTAGTAATTAAGGGAGGGGGAGGGAGGGGGGTATAGTGGTGTGTGTGGAGGGGGCTGAGTGAGACACAAAATATCATTTATTCAGCATCCACACGTTTTTACTTTGATACATAATCGAGGCTTATGGATCAAAAGAGAGCCACTGTCAATGTAGTGGGTAAAATTGATTTGTCATTTATCCAAATAGCTGAAATAAATAGAACTCTTCAGTTATTAAAAGACAATTTTTGGATAATTCTTTTAGTCTAGGCAGCAAGGATTACATGTATTATGAAAAAAAGCTCCTATTTATCAATTTTTTAAGATTAAATCTAGTTTTATGTCGACCCTTGGGCTCATATTTCCTTGCCTCAGACATTTTAGCAGGAATAGGTTGAATTTCGATATTTATAATCGTGTTTCTGTCTCACTAGACGACCAAAATACAGTAACAAGAGAACGAAACAAACTGCTAATTCTTCTACAATGGATGAATTTTTTCTTGAAGTTGGATTGTGGGGAAAACAGTGAGTGGTGTTGAGTATCCCGAACTCATTGCAATTGATTCAGCGTCCAAAATTTAGTGAAAAATGACACCCCACACGTCTTGGTTCCCAAAAATGTGGAAAACCCACGGTCGTAATAGGTAGATGGGTACCCTTTTGACCCGTACCCACCCCCAGTGGGCACCAATCGGATCGGGGCCCATCTCAATGGATTCAACGTCCAAATATGAGTGGAATGTCCCGAAAAATACACATTTTCACCAAAATCCTCTCCCAATACCCGAGAATAATCGAAAACCCATTTCTGAAATAGGTAGGTAGGAACCATTTTTGACTCAGGCCCATCCCCAGTGAGCGCCTGTCGGTCCGGGACCCATTTAAATCGATTCAGTGTCCTAAATTCAAAAGAAAATGACACCTCACATGCCTAGTTCCCAAAAAGTCCCAAAAATCGAGTTTCAAAAAACGCATTTTCGCCCATACCCTCCCCAATTAGGTTCTATCGGGCTGAAAATTTTCAAAGACGATTAACTAGAGCCAAAAATACATTTTTGACCAAAATTTCTACAACCGAAAACGGCAAGGACGGTGGACTTTCGGGTTTTGGTTGGTTATTCCTTGAATAATCTACATATTTAACCATTCCAGAGGTCAACTTTTCTGATTGGCACCAAAATTCGTTTCATGGTGTCTAAATTAGAAAACTCAAATGTCTCCCGTACGCCGTCCACGCCGTTTTTGGCAGTAAAAAATGTAATATTTTGACAGTAAGCCTATAAAACCTCGAATTTTGTACAAGTAAAATTCTACAGAAGAAGAGAAAAACATTCGGAATGACGTAATTTCTGCTTGAAGAGCTAGATTTTCGTATATATTGATCACCAAAGGGGAAAACATTGTTCAAAGTGTTACTCCAATATAAAGCAATCACTTAGATTTTTTCAAATTATTGAAATGTACGAGTTTCCTACAAAAAGTGAGGTACTTTACGTGTTTATACATGTCATAAAAGAGAAGAATTGAGACGAGCAAGGTCATTTTTATCGTCGCTTAGGCTCGTCTATCTCTAAATTTTGGACGCTGAATCGATTGGAATGAGTCCAAAACACTCCACACTCACTGCTTTCGCCATATTCTTGCTCCAATTGATAATGTAGCATTGAATTTGCAGCGTATTGTTATTGAAAATCGCTTTTTCGTCTCATTAAACGCCCAAAATATAGTTAACTAGAGAGAACAAGAACAACGATTGTTGTGAGGTGACGGGGGAGGGGATAAACTATAATATTTGAAATTAAAGGCTCAGTTTTAGGCAGATGTACGAGTTCATTGGTTTGTTAGATCACGGAGAATGTGTTAACGCAAGTAAATTATATATTTTGTACAAGAGACCGAAGGAAGTTTGGGTTTTGACGGCTAACAACGCCATCAGCAGTCGTTTACACTGACTACAGATACTACATCCGTAGACAAATTTCTTGAAACCTGTCCCTCTAATCACAGCCCAAATGGCTACCCAGAAGTAATAAGAGGATTTACGAAAACTGAATACATCGGTAAATGACGTTGGTCGGAGCAGGAAGACAAAGTCCAATTGAGTACCGTATTTTCCGTTTTAACCAACGAAGCGATCAACGTGAATCGCCTGGTAGATAGAATTCCGCGTATCAAAGGAGTAGTTCATCTTTCTTTGATGTACTGATGAATTTATATTAAACGTAGGTGGCCTAATAGCTCATGCATTTAACATGGTCCTGTTTATGCGAACCCGCTGCAAGCTGTTGAACCATTAACATTTTATTGACACGGATATTCCGTCCGACTCCCCCCCACGAGTGGAGGCCCCTTTGAACGACCAGTATCACCATAGGGTCGCATTCGCTCGCCTTTCTTCCGTGATCCCTTCGACAAACATCCTTTTGTCTCAATTTTATTAGTTTTTCAAATTCCTCCCTCGCTCGACAACCCCTTCGAATTTGAAAAAACTCGCTACCCTCATCCTCAGCCCGGTGCGCCTTTTTTTCGGATGCGCAAGTGCCACGGTTGGACGCCCATACAGCCCCTATGCTTGCAACTGACAATAACACGACGAGGGTGCGGTCGCCTGACGCACTAATTAGCCCGAACATACAACCCCCGAAATGCGAAGAGCAACCCTTCTGCGGAAAGCTGTTCGCTTTGTTGCACATTTTGGTTATGTAAATCTGGGGTAATCTCGCAAACGCTCGAATGAATCGATTATCGAAAGAATATATTTTAATTTATAAATTAATGCGGCTTTGTCCACGTGAAACGCCAAAATATTTACTAGGATTAGTTAAATGAATTAATCGAATGATGAAAATCCATGTATAGTGGGAATCAAAATACATTTATTTGTTTATTCTGTTAGAACGTGTTTTTCAAAAAATGAATTTTCGAGATTTTCAGCGATCTAGGCGTGTAGAGTATCATTTTCGACTAAATTTAGGACGAAATTTAATTCAATGAGGTGGGTCCCGGAACGATTGGCGCCTACCGGAAGAGGTTTCGGGTCAAAATGGGTCTCTATCGGTAAACAAAAAAAAAAAAAAAAAAAAAAAAAAAAAAAAAAAAAAAAAAAAAAAAAAAAAAAAAAAAAAAAAAAAATTTGGCGATTACAGTGTGTAGGGGGGAAATATTTTCCACTAAACCTTGGACGCTGAATAGATTAGAATGAGTCTCCATGCTCTTGGTCCGAGGATTAATCAATCAGTGAAGGAATTTGCAGCGTTTTGAATGTAGCAATAACATTTATACTGGGCAGAACTAATTTTGTTCTCTATCGGCGGGTTTTGGAAAAATAGGCTTTTGAACAGTTTTCCCGGGTTTTAACCTCCAAGTCAATCGAACTTTTGAAGATTCTACGGATTTCTTCTCGCAAGCGTTGCCTAACCTTAACGCAGCAACAAAATGTTCACAGTTTCTTCCCACTATTTCTATAAACCATTACGTCGTAGTCAGCCGTCAGGGGGAAATTCAAATCCGAATTTACTTTGGGCCCCGAAACGAAATACTTTTTTCCCCGTTTTCTCGGTTCATTGAAAGAAATTAAGTCATCAGCTTATGGGAAATAAATAAAATAATAAAAAAGAGCTCCAGTTCTGCTTTCAACTCGCTGCAGAGGGAACAAGAAGTAATTCCATACTTTTTCAGGCGATCTGGTGCGTCAGGCAGCTCATGCCCTGCTTCCAGATACACTCCCCCGTTTGTTGACCCACACAAGAATGGATTTTCGGACTGAAACAGGCTCCATATAGAACTGGTTACAGAACATAACAAAAGTAATCCTCAAGGGCGAAGCCTGCTGTTCATTGTTTCAACGCATGATTGTGACTGACCAGAAAATGGACAAGGCTTCAGGACCATACCATCCAAATAGGACCCCTCTCAAACCACCAGAGCCGCGTTGTGGCGCATTTCAATATGATAAGTTAAGTTGCTGCCTGTATATGGTGTGGACGCAGTCAGCCATTCAGTGGGAGGATCAGAACTCGTTCTGAACATTTCGCATTCCCTTCAACGCAGTGAGTGAAGACGGGTTCAACCAAAATGCAAGCAAGAATTCCCGTTACTGCTTAACATTGGAGATTGAACAGGATCGGGTTGATTAACCATCGAAAGGCTGTAGGCTGCTCTTAGGAAATGACATCTAAATATGAGTGGATGTTGATACCAAAATGGAAAAAAATGTGCAAGTGAGTTGGTAGGTATTCTTCCCAATGAAATTATTCAGAAAGTGACATTTCAAAACAACGCTGCCGAAAGAGCGACCTCAGGAAATTGATTCATATTTTTGTTTCTCTTCTTCGCTGCTGGGACTGGGAAGGATCCTAATCTATTTTTCTCCGAATAATTCGGCCGAAACGATAAGGCCAAGGCAACATCCCAACTCTCATGAAAGTATTCAACTTTTCCATTTGAGCGTCAACATGAGAACCGTTCCAGAGAAGAATACTAAGAGCGTTTCCTTGGATCCTTGCCCGAGAACAATCAACTGTTCAAAATTAACCACTATCAGGATGGGTTGAAAGGCGAAGAAGGGGATGTAAGGAGATTGTGATAAAGTACTGCAGGTAAGAGGAGGAAGGAAGCGGACTTCCGTTCATGTTTTGGTTTCGATCGACGAAATTCGGCTCCTTCGCGAACGAGAAGTCAAACCTCACGTTCCTACGTTTTTTTCCTTTTCCGGAGGAAATCAACTTGTTTTCTTTGAAAGGATTTCGCTCAACGATTATAGCCCGCTTTTTGAAAAAAGCCTCTTATTTTCCCATCTACTGGCCTTTCCCATTGACGACCCGCAAGCAGACGCTTGGCTTTTCCTCGTCTCAAAAAAAAAAAAAAAAGATTATACCCCATCAATGGTTCTTACGTCCAGCCGCAAGAGCACTCGGCCCAAAGACCACCATTCAATTACATTTTTATGAAAGGCCGACGCTGAAAATGGATCCTTTTATCGACTGTTTTTGAACGACTACACCTCAAGCTCAATTTCGCACGTGTAGCTTCTTCAATATTTTCAAGTTCTGGAGAAGAGTTGGGGAATAATAAATTAAAACAAAACCAATTTGGGCTAGAATGATCAATGAAATTCATCCGTCTCCAGCATGGCCAAAATCCCAGGCAAAAACGTACCAAAAACAAGGTTATTGATGTTGGAAAGATTGATATTTTTGATGTTAGTGTGTGAAATATGCGTTTTTACTTAATTTCGGAATTGAACCAATTAATACTGGTGATTGATTGTTTATTTGTAAAACATTAAAAAATTGGCAAGCAGATGAAAACTTGATCTTCAGCAAAAGTGATACAGGTTCATACTCTCCACAGCACCTTCTCTCATGCAATTTTTTTTTGGAAAACAGTGGATACCGCCCATTGATATTGAGGTCCCAGATTGATTACCAAATAGAGGCAGAGAAAACATGCATAAGTGAAGTAAGTATTTAAGGTACTTTTAGATGGCTCCAATAAGTATTGATTAGGCTCAGATTGACTTTTAGATTCAGTTTCAATTCTAAACTACCTCCATACTTCACGTTAAAGGAATTTCATTCCCTGATTCGATGACCCGGTTGGATGTTGCTTCTAGAAATTTTTCGATCTACCCCAACGGCGGGTTTCGATAAAACTCTAGTTGGTTGAGGAAGGTTGGAAACGATTCGTGGCATCCAATACATTCGGAAGCTCCCAGATATCAAAACCAACTCGCTCCAGGTACCTCAGTGGCTTTCCTTTCCACCTAGACTCGGTGTTGTCTCGTGTAATATCACCAGATATTTCCCAAGACGCTTCTGTGCCAATCCTCTCGTGCTCGCGCGTCAATCATGTACCTCGCGACTTTTTTCTCTTTAACCGCACTCCCTTTTTCGTTGGAGCGTATTTTTCTCAAATGGGCATTTTATTGTACAGCACCCTAGCGATTCATGGAGTTGTGGTATTTTCCGCACATCTGACATGTCGTTTACATTAGTCACCATGAATATACTGGATTGTATGAATTCATGAGTGCTTCTTTATGACTTCTGTAATGACGATTTCTACATGTCCCTTAAATTATGCCAGATCCAACTCCGACGTATTTTACAACTCATTTCCGACCAACAATACCAATAAAAGGATTCAGCGTCCAATATTTAGTCGAAAATGATACCCCACACGCCTAGATCGCCGAAAATCCACTTTTCGAAACGCACATTTGGAACCCCCCATCCCCTTAAATATGTTGCGATCGGGCAGAAAAGTTTTGAAAACAACTATTTTGGGGCAAAACGGAGAGGTTGACTTTTTGCTAGAAAACATTCAATGTTGATTATTCAAGGAATAGCGGGTTTTTTAGATTTTCGGCGATCCTGGCGTGTGGAGTATCCTTTTCGACTAAATTTTGAATATAATGAGTCGGGAGAGGTTATGGGTTAAAATGGGTATCTATCCACCTATTTCGAATGTGGGGTTTTGAGATTTCTGGTACCTAATCGTGTGGGGTATCATTTTCCACTAAATTTCTAACGCTGAATCGATTGGAATGAGTCTCCATGCGCATGGTTCGAGGAATAGCCAACCCCTGTAAAAGAATTTGCAGCGTTTTTCTTTCGCACTTGAATTTGACAGCAAAAATATTTAGTGCCGAAAAACTTGTTTTTTTCTGGCTAAAATTGTAAGTTTTGTTAATTTTAGTGACACATTAAGATCGAAAACACGAAAAAAATCTTAAATTGCAAATAAATCGGAAACAAAGCCTCCATGAAAATGTTGCTAAGAGACACTTTAGGTCGGGAATGAGTTGTGGAACACGTAGGAGTCGGGTAGGGCATTACTCGTGGGACACTCAGTATAATATTGTTTCTTGCCTGTCCCGTTAAGCGGCTTTTCATTTCACATTGTTGAAGTGAGCGAAGAGAACGATTGAGAGTTCATGAATCACGCGCTCGGGGCTTTGAGGGGCAGGCCCCAACGAGCAAAGCGAATTGAACAAATATTGACTGAAAAGAATCAATGCCCAATCCACACTCCCTATTACCCATCCAATCTGAATGCAAATCGAGCACTCAACTCGTTACTCATATTTAGGTACCTAGTCCTTTCTGGTCACGATATTGGGAAAAAACGACTGCAAGAAGGCAAAGAAGAAGGCCTGAAACCCGGTGAAATTAGGGGGAAAACGAGTGAATAAATCAGACTATCAACAGAGAGAATCACAGCAAACCTATTGTGCGCTCAGCGAATGTATTTACGGCCTCATAGCGTCGGTTTTTCTTCTTTTTTAATATTTTCGTCTTTAATCTTCTCTCGTGTGTCTCTTGGGTTGTTCGGTGTGCGTGACATAGTAAGCGCGATCACTCATTCATACCGTTTATCGTCGTCGTTTTCTCTTTCCGCCCTCACCTAATCACTTAATCATAAAGTGATAGTCATTCCTGACGAGGAAACTACGAATCGTTCGAACGAACTCGGAGAATTTTCTTCTTTTCGTGTGTGGCCGTTGTTTCAAACTGTTTGTAGGGTGAAACGGCGGGTGAAATGAAACAAACGAAATTTCAGTATTTACGAGAGGTGTCCCCGATTATATTAGAACCCTCGGCTCCCCTGTAGCTTGTAATCCCTTTTGAAATCCGCTTTCAGAACGTCCCGGAGTACTGAGTACCATCAGAATCCAATACATATTCAATGGACGTTAACGTCATTTCTCTTCCTCGCCATTTCTCGAGAGAAAAAACCCGGTTTGTTAGAGTGACTTGGGACCAATAATATTCACCTTCCCCCAACGACGATTACTCACCCACCAACTTGAAAAAGGAATGACGAATTGCTCAGACGTACTTTCATCAAATTTCCGCAGGTGATCTGACTATACAGCGTCGACCGACGGACATGTCAACTCAAAAACGAATAACAATTTTCATATGTAGGAACCGTTTAACTTGTTGAATTGATCGGCAATATCTGAGAAAACTAGGGCAGGAAGCGGTTTGAGCGGAAAGTTGGGATTGTGCTCACTCAGGCGTTCAAATCGATGGCAACTTATCGAAAAACATTCAACGACTTCATACGAAGTTCAAAGAAGTCTGACTGTTAAGACACGGGGTTGTGATTGGGTTCTGGGGGTTGGCATGTTCGGCGGTCGTAGGGGATTTGAATTGGTACCAGCTAGAGAAAAGGTCGGTACGGCATATATGGGAAAGTTTATAAATAGTGAGACTTTAGAGCTAAGCGGGTGTGATGAATGTGCATGAGGTCTTACCGAGCATCTTCTCTGACAACTATTTTCATCAAGGGTCCCAAGACGTCTATTAAGAACCTAGAGATTCGCGAGAAAAAAACTGGAGAAACTCGTATGAGGCGAAAAGCTGGGATAGCTCATATAGGTTGGCACTATTCCGTTTTAATCTTGGAGTCAAACAGATTGTTTCCCCTAAATGAAAAAAAAAAAAAAAAAAAAAAAAAAAAAAAAAAAAAAACATTGAGACTGAGATGTTGTATCTATGTACCTACTTACTGACCACCCGCACGTTTATAGTAGCCTTGAGTCTTCATTCTATATTGGAAAACATTGCAAATTCTTTCATTTCTTCAACATGTGGAAAATGGGGGAAACAGTGGGTGTAGCGGGTCCCGGACCCATTCCAATCGATTCAGGGTCCAACATTTAGTGGAAAATGATATCCCTCAAAGAAATCTCGAAAACACATTCAAAATGGGTAGATAGGCACCCATTTTGACCCATAGCCTCATCCAGAGGGCACCAATAGTTCCGGGACCCGTCTCATTGGATTTATTTTTTATTTTTTATTTTTTTTTTAATATAGACAACTTTATTATCCGTGGGATATTACTGTTAGTTTCACAAAGTATATAGTAAGACGTAGCCTTAATTCGCATGGAACTTGAGGTTAGGTTCGATCCAGCGGATTGGATTTAGCGTCCAAAATTTAGTTGAAAATGATACCCCACACGCCTAGGTACCCATAAATCAAGAAGACCCACCTACAAAATGGTAGATGGGTACCCATTTGACCCATACACACTTCCGTGGGGCACGCATCGGTCCGGGTATTTGGCCCACACCTCCTTGATTTGATCCGATCGGGCTAAAAAGTTACGAGGACCAACTAGAGCCAAATTGGTCCCTGACCAAAATTTTAGATTTCTAGAGAATTTCCTACTGGGTGCCAAAATCGGCGTGGAAATTATGGGTTTATACACGGAGATGGTCGACACACCATGACTTTGGGCAATCAGGGTGCGATTGACTTGATTGATTGATCAAAACGACTCATTACTGTAAATCTCCTGGAAATTCTCCAGTCATTCGTGCCTTTGTAGAGGGGCGTCATGAGCTATATAGAGGAAACCATAGTTGAATCCAGCTGAGGGCTCTCCGGTTCGAGAATTATCTTCGTAACAAGGTTCAGATTCCCCCTCAAGTTCAAAGCCGTGAATTAACTTGCGCCAAACAATCCTGCTAAGGAGAGAGGAGCATCCTCACTCTTTTCATAACGGAAACGCTAATTAGCGTGGACGGCGGCGAAGAAAAACTCGTTGTTGGTACCCCTTTCATCAACACTGCCGTGAAAAAAAGGTGAACAGGCGAGTTTGAGCCTCTGAAACCTTGTGAGAGTTAAATTTTTAGAAAAGGACAACAAAGTTTGTCAAAGGAAAACTCCTGAAAAATGAGGTTGAAATTGGTTTGAAGATGAAATTTGATTGAACACCTGAGATAAACGATAGTCCTGTAGGTTCCTCTCCTGAAAAGACAGAAGCCGTCTACATGCCTAAATGTACGCTAATTTCTGCTATCAGTCAAGAGATAATTTTAAAAATTAATCAAAAAAAAAAAAAAAAAAAAAAAAACACGAAAAACATGGTCTTAGCCAAAGTGAAGTCGCCATGGGTACCTATTTTGATGCATACTCACCTCCAGTGGGCACCAATCGGTCCGGGAATCATAGCAATAGATTCAGCGTCCAAAGTTTAGTGGGAAATGATACCCCACACGCCTAGGTACCCGAAAATATCAAAAACCTACATTCAAAATAGGTAGATAGGTACCTTTTTGACTCAGACCCATCGCCAGTGGGCAACGATCGGTCTGGCTCTTATCTCAATGGAAGAATCGTCCAAAAATCATTGTAAAACAATACTCCACAGGCCTAGTTCCCAAAAAGTCCCAAAATTCGAGTTTAGGAAAACACATTCTTACCCATACTCTCCCCAAATTTGGACTGATTGGGCTCCAACTTCCGCCTTCAGGCCGAATTCGTTGGTTATTCCTTGAATAATTAACCTACGTTTTCATGCAAAAAGTCAACCTCTCTGATTTGGCCCAGGGATCAAATTTGGAGGGGGTTCGGGTAGGGGTCAAAATGTGTATTTTGTTGAACGTATATTCGAGATTTTTGGCGATCAAGGCATGTGGGGTATTATTTTTGACGCTGAATCTAATGAGACGGGTCCTGGGTGGATTGGCGCCCATCAGTCAAAATGTGTGTCTACCTACCCATTTTGAATGTGTGGTTTTGAGATTTCTGGTACATGGGTGCGGGGGTGGGGATAATTCGTCACTAAATTTTGGACGCTGAATCCAATGAGTTGGGTCTTGGAACGATTGGCATCAACGGGAAGAGGTTATGGACGCTGAATTGACTTAAATTAGTCTCCATGGGCCTGGTCTGAGGAATGACCAACCCTTGTGTTGGGACAGAAGCAAGTTCCTAGAAGGATTACAACAGGTAAATAGAAACACTGCCACCAACCTACTCTCTCATCCTTCTGAGAACTGATGCCATACAGTGGTTTCCCCTCCACAACCCAAAAGTAGGGTATAGGCGAGAGAATGTTCTGGACATCAGTTCAATCTTCTTCGTTGTCCACTGTCGTGGATACATGGTAATATTCCAATTTAACTAAGGCTAGTTGCACTCACATCAGATTTTTATCAGCTGAACTACCAGTTGCTTTGTGTTGGTGACGCGAGATTCTTCAAAAAACGTATGAAATTGGCTGGTGAAAATCATTATGTGGGCATGTGTATGTCCTTCAGGTACCTAGGCGTGTGGGGTATCATTTTCAGCTAAATTTTGGACACTGAATCGATTCGAATGAGTCTCCATGCTCTTGGTTTGAGGAATACCCAACCCCTGTGAATGAATTTGCAGCGTTTTTGGTAAGTAATAGAAACATTTCCTATAATCAGGAATCTTGGTCAGGTTCTAAAATCCATTGATTCCCCACCGTGCAGAGAAGGGTGTCAAAATTCACTGGTGGCTGACATTACTCATTCCATGAGCTCATGTTGATACTTGATTGAACGCTTTGATTGGTGTGTGTATTCTCCCGGAAACATAATCAATCGTCGTATGTTTTATTGGATGCGCTTCAAGCGTTCTGAGTTAATGAAAAATTGAAATTCCTATAACGACTCAATTGAAGACGAGGATAAATGAAGAACACGAGCCCTATTAGTTACCACTGACAACGTCGTTCAGTTCCAAGTAGTTGACCAATTAGTAACACTTGCTGTGGACCATTCGAGCTCTGAGTTCAACGGTTATTATTATCGTTCTCTTCTCTTCCACCGGAATCACTTCAGGGACTTGAGCGATCGACTTTATTTTCGTCCCGGTGGAAATTGATAGGATGTCTCGATAGGTAAAATGAACCGACTAATATTAGTGTGGGCGACATGCGGTAGGCGCAGCATTGTTCAGAGGTGAGAATGTTTTATGTAATGAATATAACCAGGCGTGGCACCTGTTTGGAGTCTCACAATGGAGGTGGGCCATATAATTACACACGTAAGGACCACGAAGGGTCAAAACAAGAAGAGGCTTAACATTCGTTGACTTGATGAGAGCGAGCGAGTGAGTGAGAAATACAAATGGGAAAAATCTGTGCATCTTCGTGAGGAAAATGAACCGTTATCATCGCCAATGGGTGATAGTGAAGGTTTTCGTACACTTGGATGGTCACATGTCACAAATGATCAGAGTCTACTTTTGGTAGAAATGGCGTTTTAGGCAATTACGGGTAAGTGGAGGGAAGGAGATTCGAATCGGGGACAAATATCAACCGAACAGAAGAGGAAAGGGTTTAAAAATGCTGCAAATTCCTTCACAGGGGTTGGTTGTTGCACGGACCAGGAGCATGGAGACCCACTTCAATCGACTCAGCGTCCAAAGTTTGGTGAAAATCTCAGAAACCCACCATGAAAATAGATGGATAGATACCCGTTTTGACCTGTAACCTCTTCCCAAATTAGTCGAAAATGATACCCCACACGCCTAGATCGTCGAAAATCTCGAATATCCATTTTTGAAAACACATTTTGAATAACCAACCAAAATGGAATTTCGAGATTTTCGGCGATCTAGGCGAGTGGGGAATCATTTTCCACTAAATTGTGGACGCTAAATCCAATGAAATGGGTCTCGGAACGATTGGCGCCCTCTGGATGAGGTTATGTGTCTAAATGGGTACCTATCTACCCTTTTCGAAAGTGGGTTATTGAGATTTTTGGTACCTAGGCGTGTGGGGTATCATTTTCCACTAAATTTTGGACGCTGAATCGATTGAAATATCTCTCGATGCGCCTGGTCCGAGGAATAATCAACCCCTGTGTAAGAATTCGTAGCGTTTTTTAGATACATTCTACTCTCTTGAATGACTCTGTAGTACCTACCAACTTCAAAACTACAGGAATCCGAACATCGTCCACCTTGTAACTGCGTAAGCCAATTTTAAAGGATTGGTTTACTTAAAGATTCCGATGAGATTAGGAATTAAATAATGTGTTCATTCGATAAGGGTTAACCGAGAAAAAGGTTTGCACGTGGTTCCCTCCATTTCACACTTCCAAGTTTCACGTTGAGCGTGAATTTATTTCCCAAAGGTACGTTGTTCCCCCGCAAGGGACGGCCACCCTTCGCTCGTGGTTGGAATGATAAGTAATTCTGGAGTAATAAGATAATGTGAAGGGGAAAACAGCATACGTGGAAGTATTGAGTGAGTAAATATTTATTTCAAAAGCACCTTCACGCCCCTTCAGCATTCCTTGTTGTTTTATATGGCCTCGCCTTTCTTTTTTATTCGTGTTATGTTGCCTCGCGATAAAAAATAATTTTCAAGGGTAAATCCATTCATGTTATTGAATAATGTTGTCAGACTAAATTGATTATTAATCCTGCATAGTTTGTAACCCAACCTCTTCGGTTGTAAACCCGCCCCCAATTATTGATCGTGTAAAGACTACAACCGGTTTTTAAAATCGAAATCAAAGCTGATTTGTTTGGTTATTGATGGTGAGGCTCCACTTAAATCAGGCAATCGTATTGAAATGTTGTAAATATTGCGAATCAAGAGTGACTGTTTTGGTTGGTTATTCCTTGAATAATCAATCTATGTGTTCGTGCAGAAATTCAATCTATCCGATTCGGCTCATGGGTCAAATATAGAGGGGGTTTGGGTAGGGGTCAAAAATGGTATTTTGAAAAATGTATATTCGATATTTTTGGCAATCAAGGCATATGGGGTATTATTTTCGACTAAATTTTGGACGCTGAATCTAATGAGACGGGTCCCTGAATGAGTGGCGCCCACCGGGAAAGGTTAAGGGGTCAAAATGGGTATCTATCTACCTATTTTGAATGTGTGTTTTTGAGATTTCTGGTACCTAGGCGTGTGGGGTGTCCTTTTCCACTATATTTAGGACGCTGAATCGATTCGAATGAGTCGAATGAGGTTTATGGAATAACCAACCCCTGTGAAAGAATTTGCAGCGTTATTTATACCCAACATATTCATTGCGACAAACTCGGTTATAGTTTCAAAACGAGCAGGTAACCATGTATGTACTTTCCACCGAAAAAGGTTCTGTTACTGTTTAATTCTCCGTGGAAATCCTGCTAAATGAAGGCGCATTTTCCGGCGAAAAACCCGAGAGAAACGTGAAGAGAGGCTTTAAAACGATGCTTTCAATACAGGCACATCTTTCCTGGTGGAATTAGCTTCTTGAGAGCTCCGTCATGTGGAATTGATACCTATGTCCCGGAGGCCGATGTTTCCTTTGATCTTCAGGGGCATCATGTCAAGAGGAAATTGGGCTATAGTGACTTGATATTCACTCCAAAGAGGGTTTTGCGTTTTGGCCCGACGACAAAGTTGATAGACTACGTACGGTCGATTAAGTATTAGGTCAAAAGGTGAGTTTCTGTCGAAGAATCAATGCAATTGAAAACTATACAAGTGGCCGAATAAAGTATAGATGAACGGTGAAGATTAGACTCGAAGCGGGATATTCATTTTTGGTTGGTTATCACACGAATAATCAACCAATGTAATCATAATTATTTATTGACCTATTTTGGGGTGACGGTGTGCTGGATTCGGCGATATATATCAAAACGCTATGACTTCAGGTAGATGATTTTCGATTGGCGATTTATTCCTTTATGTACTTACATTGTTATTATTAGTTCTATTTATAGCAGTAGTACAAATGGAAACGCCCACTGTACAAGTGAGATTATACATTTCATACATGGTTGCCGGGAAAAATGATTCGAGCCACATTCGACAGTATGGGATAACAATTTAAAAGTTCATATACTAATCATGGCTTTACAGTACATTAAAAAACCATAAAAATAATGCCCAAACTTAAGGAATTATATTATTACGACTTTATTGAACTATATCAACACAGCGGAATGATTCAAGGGAAGGCGATAAATAGTCTTGGAAGGGGTGGACACTGATCATAATTCCATGTAGTGATTTGGAACTGTTGCTCCTCATTCGGCGTTTCGGTTGGTTATTCCTCAAATAATAATCAACCTGTTTTCATGCAAAAACGTCAGACTCCAATTCGGCCAAAAAAAAAAAAAAAAAAAAAAAAAAAAAAAAAAAAGTCCGTCTGCCGTCCACGCCAATTTTGGTGGTAGAGAATTTTCTAAAAATCTGAAATCTGGTTTTCAAGTACCTAATTCTGTAACCTAGGCGTGTAGGGTGTCATTTCCCACAAAATTTTAGACTCTGAATCGATTGAAGTGGGTCCGGGACAAGCCACACCCCCTATTTTCGACGATTTTGGCGAGTGAAGTATCGTTTTTCATTAATTTTTGGACGCTGAATCGATTGGAATGAGTCTCCATGCTCCTGGTCCGAGAAATAACCAACCCCTGTGAAAGAATTTTCAGCTTTTTAAAATGATTACCCTTTTTGATAAGGTAACTTACTAGGTAGTTATACATATGACTACTAATAATGTACGTGACTGGGTGAAACCGTAGTCAAACCGTTTCCCTTTAGTAATATTTTATGCAGAAGCAAAGTCTGTTAATAATTAGGTGAACTTAATGACAGTTCTGAGCCGGAAGTAAATAAATCGCTACAAGTTTATTATCACGGTAAATCCAAGGGAAATATTTACCCACCCGCTCACACTTCGAATTAGTGAGTACCTACGTGTTGGTTGGTAATTAACCCTTAGAAAAGAGGTGCCACGAAGGCGATACCCCGTGCTCCATTCCACCCCGAACAGCTCAATGCGGCTCCCCGAATTTAATTACAAGTGTTGATGCTCGTATGACTGATGGCTGTCATCAATCAAAGTGGTTCACCTGCGGTGCTTTTGGCGTCACCGTGAGAAATGAGCTTTAATTTCTGCTTGACAATGAATAGAGTTGATGAAATTCATGGGGCTAATGCTTTCACTA
Source organism: Cyrtorhinus lividipennis (assembly GCA_019603395.1). Lineage (NCBI taxonomy): Eukaryota > Metazoa > Arthropoda > Insecta > Hemiptera > Miridae > Cyrtorhinus > Cyrtorhinus lividipennis. Next base: position 4,875,951 of record CM034005.1, read on the forward strand.
ACGAGTTCAAGGATAAGGTAAGGGCTTAGCTCGGTATAAGTTGGTGAAAAAAAAATTTTTTTTAACATCTTAGTGAAAGTAGAAACTAACGTAAATCAAAAAAGCGTTGTAACTACATTATGTATCCCGCGTAATCTCGTTGAAAGCGCAAAATCCTCTTGAGGGCACTCATATTATAAAACTCTTCTCGTCTTTAGGAACGTTCTACCAAAAACATGTCCTTCACTCATTTCCGGATAAGTCATAAATTAGAAAGAATTCCTCGGAGTTAGGTACATAATGCAATGTAATCTAAAAGAGCGCGACGTCTGACGTTATTCATATGTGGGCTAAGAAATACTATCAAAGATCTGATTATGATGAAGTTGGACGAGCAAGCAGAGATATACCCAAAGAATACACTCATCCTGAAAGGTTTGCTCAGTTTTGAAGTTTTCCCTTTGATTCACAGCAATCTTGGTGGCTGTCCACTGTAACTAATGTAATTAATTTGAAAAGCAAGGAACTCTATTGACAGAAACAAAACACATATGACCATGTTAAAGACAATAAAATGAAGTACGGCATCGACAAGTTATATGAGAATATAAATACTAGAAACACGGATGTGATAGTCAGTAATTATTGTTAACATCACAGTCAGCAAAAGTCAATATCAGCGAAGGAAACGACTAAAAAAACCAAAGATTTTGGAACAAAACAGCTCACTTGATGCAGGAAAACTTGTGATTGTGAATTGAAGCATTTGTCTTGAAATAGTCTGAAAACATTCTCAAGAACTCTGACAATTTTCCTGCACCCCTGCAGTGCTGCTAATGGTGGCTGTCCACCATCACTAACAAGAGGGGTTGTTTTGCCCATGAAGTGAACAAGCCCTGCAGGTATACTATTGTAGAGGAAAAACAAGATGGACGCTCATAATGAACATGAATTTCTCAGAGTCACTTTAGGACCATATTTACGTCACCTATGCATAATATATTTCCCATGAAAAACACACATTCATCATGAATGCACTCAACAATGAATATTTATAATTTGTACAACAACTGTCATTTTCATGGCATTTTCATCACAGCGCCCTAGGTATAGCTCTCTTGCGGTAGTGGAGTGAACTTCTCTCAAAGCGGGAAATATGATTATTACATAATGCTATACTTCGAAATTTTTCCGTCAGACTGCAGTACGAGGATCTAACCTTTCCAAGGTTCCTCCCAATTTGACACCACTCGACTGATCCTCCGATTATTAATAAAACATAGACAAAACCCTTTCCCTTTCGTTCACTTAAAGCATTTCGAGAGGATAGCCAACTTTTAATTAGGAAATAACAATTGGCGGGTAGGTGGGTACTTAGCGAGGGTAAGTTTGAACATAGTTTTCTTCATCTCCTTTTTCATTCCCCAAAGACATCCCCCTGATGAGTTTTTTCATGTTTTCACATTACTCCTGCACCACTGTGATGCTTAACCAGGGAAATTCAATTAAGTGATTGCTTACCTACTCATAAAATTTCTCTAAAAAATCTTCCATCCGAAAAATATATTGTACAAGGCCGTTTTATGGGGTACAACAGTGAAAGATAAATTAATAACTACTTGGTCCATTCATTACTTGTTCATTTGGTTAATTCGAATTTAGTTTGCATGGAATTCCATTCAAAAACGAGCACAAGAAGTCGGATCAAGCGGGAAGGCTTGTAGTACGCATTCGAGCCACAGGTGACGCGGAGATCGCACAGCCAACATGGCGGAACCTTGATTACTCTTTGAATTTGAGCCCTGTGTACCTTTGATGTTTGAACTCTGTTTAATTTCTGTATGCTAATTATGATTGATTCAATACTCTAAACCGAGATCTGCAGTTTTGGTGCTCTTGGGAGGATATGGTTGTCACTGTACTGATGATGTATTAGTACTAAGATGAAATTCTCAAAACAGGCCTGGAATGTTTCCCATTCTTCCCTATCCAATTTTTTCCTCTGCGTCATAGTGGGACGCCTCAGTAAATATTTTATAAACATTTTCCTTATCCTCTGGCTCAAAGAGGAGAAGTTGCCTTGCTCTAATTAACACCGTTTCTTACGCTCTTTTGAATCGGTTGGATTTTTCCTAGAGAACTTTCGACGATACAAAAATAGATGGGGGATGATTGTTTCCTTCATTCCGTTTTAGTTTAACTTTATTTGTACGTTTTTTGTGATTTTTAATCGTATTCCTTAGTCTCTGCCTTTGGGCGTTACGACTACTTAATGAGCAAATTATTTAAAAATTTGATTTTCATAGATTTTTAATGATAGTTTTCAATTTTAAATCATTCCGGTAACCATAAACGGGTGAGTCTACGCACTACCTGAAAAGTTGCTTCGAATGAAACATTTTTTATGATTAAGTGTTAAATTTTCATTCTTGATTTCGTTTTCATACCTAAATTAAACATCTGTAGTTCGTCAATAATAAAGCCATAATTAATCCTTTTAAAACAACGATAACTATGATAGAAACGCATAGTTGTTATAATATTTTCGTTCTGAGAAGACGAGCGATATTTTAGTAAAAAGCCTAAGTGTAGCGACTACATGCTCCCCTCTGTGTGCGCTCAAAACAAAGGTATATCTACCTAAAATAATTGCCGGGCTCCAGTTTGGGTAAATGATTTCATTCCACAGGGAGAACTGAAGCATTGTTTACTAAAGCAATTCTCGTCGTACCGTCGGAATATCGCGGGTTTTCTCCATCGAGATATTAATCAATGTAACATGCAAACATGCTCGTCCCGGCTCAAACTAAACTGCGGGTGAACATTTGTTCTTAGAGAATTCGTAATGCAATTGGTTTCACAAACGTGCGAAAAAGTTGATGAATTGAACATTTGTATGAAACGCATTTTGAAACCACTTCGCTTTATTAGACCAGGGTGCAGGGCGGGATTTTGTAATTCGTGCACAAATAACTAGCCAGTCGTTGAACAATATTATTTCATTAACATGGAATCGTAGATATAAAGTTGACTATAAATATACGCTTATGTGTCTGTGTTCGCCTGTAAAGAGCATAAATTAATTCACTTTGTGCATTCTTATGTAAATATTACTGAAAAAATCCACTTTATTGGTGATCCATCACATCTGGAATTGCATCCTTCCCCACAATTCAATCACAAGTAAGTGTCACTTGCCTTCTCAGTGCACCCCCCCCCCCCTTACCCCCTTCAAACCCTTAGAATCACTTGCCACGGGAGCGTTAGGTTCAGGTTAGGGTGTCATGACAAGGAGCAACCTCGCGGGTGGCTCGCCCTAGCGGGTCCCATCACCATAGGAAGCCACTTTGTCTCCTCTTAACAGCCACTCAGTGCCACCCCCAGATTGTCTTTGATCACAATAAACACAGCGAGGGGTGTCGAGGGCATCAGTGGACCGTATGAGGGGGCTAGAGTCAAGTGAAACTATTGCGCCGCATTGTCTTAGAATTCTGTTTTATCTAAGACCTGTCAATGGGTCATGCGCGGCCAAGTGTTTAGTGACAATTTGTACATATCGCTTCGTATCACTTCTTATCATTTTACCTGTAATATTGGAGGAACTGTGGAGCTCTATGGTCGGAAAGAAACCTTAGAACAGTGATAGATCTACAAGATCATCTCTGATAAGATAATCACCACTTTTAAGAGATTTCACCATTCCTAAAAGTTGTTACATTGAAGATTGAGAAGTATATTTATACACCTGGTAGACCCAAGGCCATAAGGCCCTTATACCACTGCCCCAGGACAAAAACGCGTTGGCTATTTCTCGGCGCAGGAGCATGGAGACTCATTAGAATCGATTCAGCGTCCTAAATTTGGTAGGAAATGATACTCCACACGCCTAGATCACAGAAAATACCCCCCTCCATTGGTTAAATCGGGCTGTAACGTTTTGAGGACTAACTAATGCCAAAAACGGGGGTCCCTATCCGAAATTCTAGAATTTGAGAAATCGTTCTACTACCAAAAGCGGCGTGGATGGCGTACGGCTAATTGATTTTATTCATGGAATAAACAGCCAATTAAGAGTGCAGATATGCCATCTGCATCCGAGGCTTTATATCTACAGTTAAGTTGTGCCTGAGAACGCAGATAGCCCAAAATATGATATACCTACTCAGTTTGAGACCCAGAAAATACTCAAACTGACCTGTTTCTACCCTCATTGAGCCCAGAACACTCGAAATAACTCCGAGACTGTGCCTAGGGGGCCGACACATTCAAACCTGGCTTGAAACGATCAAATGAGCTAAACGAATTGGGTGTGGAGTCCGCTTAGTACGAAACAAAGCTCCATTCTGGCAAAATCTCACTCTTATGTTGCCAACAATTCAACAAACTCCTCAAAAAAAGAAAAAAAAAAACTGTTCACTCTTTAGAAGACATGAACAGCTTTTCAACCTTCGCAACTTTATTCCTTTCACGGGCTAATTTTCGAGAAAAATTTTAATGGAGGTTGGTTTTCATCTAGAACTTTTCAAGTGAGAAAAACATAGCTCGACATTTCAATTGCATTTCTCGCTAGAAGGTAGCTTTGAAGGGAAGAAACATTATCTTGCCTCCTAGCTATTTTCATTATTACGAGTGCGTTGAATGGATTGTGCCATCCTCTCACTTTGTCGCTGCCTAATGAAATTAACCGGCTCGAATGAGACTTTTGCTAATCATCATAAAACGAGAAAACCTCTTGCAGGGAGTTGTAAGATTTTATCGGATATTTCTCTTGTTTCTCTTCTCACGTGAGCTTGCTTTCGTTTCTATCCCCGTTTCGTAGGTCACGGAATGTGACAGCTTCAAGTTTCGCATCTATCGGTTCACAATATCCGCACGCGACGATCCCCAATGCGAGAAAACAGCGAAAAGGGCCACCAACCGCGTCATCGTACAAAAACGATGCCTTTCCTTATCTAATCATGACATCCATTTGGGATAATAGCCGTCGTTATTCGCGACATTATTGTGCTAGTTGTACATAGCCTGGAGCTGATAATGACGGCACTATCGAATGGCAACATGCCACCTCCTATTTTCTGTGCCGAATTCGGTGCAATTAGCCCTTAGCGTAAACTGTTCGGCTGATCCGAGCAAAGGGATGAATGAGCGACCGCTGTGGTCAAGTCCACCATTGAATTACTGCGAATCAAGTTGAAATGTTTAATATACATGGGATAAACTCCACTAATATTCAGGAATATTTTATTACATTTAATGTTATAGAGCGATAAGTTATTCTTAGCATAATTTGTGCTTTCAATGTAAGGGTGGGTCGGATAACTTGAAACCGTTGCGATATAATGTAATTTCCATATAATTTGCGTAACCGTCACTCTATTTGAGTTGTGAACGTTATGGCGTTATTTTAAATGTTCCAACTAATGGCCTGAAATGGAATAAAAATCAATAGTAGCTAGTACTACCTGATGATAAAGGTAGACGAGAACGCTAACGTTACTAAACGCCTGAGAGGAACTAGAATAAAATAATGGTTGGTAACAGGAGCGAGGATACTGATGAAACTTCTCCTGAAAACCCATTTTGATACCATCCAAAATCAAAACTCAAAACATGGAGGAATCTACATGATGCAGCTGATACAGCTAGGTTAGATCAAGGCGAAGTCGAAGAGGAAACGGTATTAAGATGTATATGTCCGCCATGCTTCACTTTCAGATTCAAAACCAAAACCATCCGCTCAACGGGTTGTTATTGTTATTGATATTGTATGTAGCTCATCAGTTACCTAAAACTAAAGCATTTTTAGGTCTTGGAAACATCAAACATTACAGAAAATGTTGGTGGGGGGCACAAAACTAAGCGTTAAGCTACATTAAGCTACACAATTCTCTCCCCTTTCGTTTAACGCATTTTTTCTTCAAAAATGTTTTTCCTGAATGGAAAATAACGATACGTTACAATTTGCAAAAATAACGCATATTCCTATTTCAATGAGAGTTTGCTGCATTCCATTGTTTCAGAAGATGCATTCCCAACCCTAACTTCCATCCTAAAACCGCCACGAGTGCACTCTGGCGGCGTTGCGGTGATTCAAATTTGAAAGAGTGGATACAATCATTAACGAAAGATCAACCGCGCATAGGTGTCTCACCCAGTTAGTCAGAGGTGCTGCATCACAAAAATGTCTTCTTTTTGTATTTCGATTTTCGCACAAACGGTTAGAGAGAGGAATTAGGCTTCCGAGTAATGTCGAGGGAGACGAAGCGATAGAATGCTCCGATTCTTACTTCATTTCTATTCCAATCGGATGTATTAGTTTGAAAAAGAAGACTTGCTCTGCGGGCAATGGCCGAGATGAGGGTCATAAAGGGTTGTGGGGCGAGTTTTGTGCTCGCACCCATCGGGATCTCAAACTGTGAATACTTCCCCGTGTTCGGCAAAGTTCTAGCGTCCTCATCATTATCAGAGGACCGGAAATTCCGGAATGCCGTTGATGAGAGAATCGAGGCAAATTGGAAGGATTCAACCCCCGAGCGCGCCGAGATTCGCAAATGTCGAGCCCGCGATGTAGGCTTTGAAGGGATGCGAGAGAATATCTTGCCTATGATGAAGGGTTCGAGATGGATCGAGTGGCTCTTTCCCTCACCGTATCCTGCATCAACTGAAACGTTCTGGGGTTTACAAGGTTTGATCATTATACATTCTTCGGCCAATCCGTATTCCGCAAACTCGCGGCATAAAACCCCTTTCTCGAGCCGTTCGGGCAAGTTACCATCCCTCAGCCGCATTTCTACCGTTACACCGTAACCCTTCGTACGTTATTATCCCAGTTATCCCTTCGCAATTATTCAGTAAGTTAGCGGAGATGAGAGTGAATTTATCCGTGTGGTTATTCAGAGAACTGTACAGACTCCGCCTCACAGTTTTAGTACTACGGTTAGCTGCTATAAAGCAAATGCTATCTATAGAGCTACCTACTGTAAAGCTTAGAATGTAGTCAATTCCTCAATAGGACGCACTATTCACTTCACTATCAGGTAAACTTGAATTTCAAGCCCAAGATCCTTTAATCATGAAGTCTTCACTTATCCTTAATAGCCTGAGTATTTTAATCTGGATTGACTAAAGTAGAAGAAAATGTTAGGAACGAATCTTTAATTCGCTTGTAGGAACTTAATAAACAGGACGGAGTATGACGCCACGCTCCGTGGGAGGATTAAATCCTCCCACGAAAATTTTTCATCACGCTTTTCGTGGAAAAACTTGAAAAGCGTGAAATTCAGCTTTATTTTGACACTGCGTTATACGCCGAGAACGGCGTAAATTAATTTTTCGCATAATAAAAGTCTACAGAGAAAAAAAATCCCAAATGGGGTGTACCCATGTGTTTGAAATTGGTCAAAAAGGTTTGGAAAAATGAAAAATGTGTCAGATACATCAGAAATAGTGTGGATGATGGATTTTCAAAAAAGCTACCCACTGAACAGTGACGTCACAACCTGCATGAATCAGTGAAATAGCGACTACAATGGAGACAAAAACCGGAAGAACTCCGCGTTTTCTGCTGCTGCGCTCTAGCAGAAAACTGTAGACAACTGAAAGTTTCCTCCCTTTAGTGTTATTATTGTTGTAAACAAACCTCCACAAACTAGAAGCAACAAAGACAAATCACACTAGATAAAATACTGGCCAAAGCACAGCTGCAAGCCTTTTTAAAATCAATGATAGTGATAACTCAGAAATCAATATCAATATTTTAGGAAACAGTGGAAACAACTCATTGTGGGCAGCATACACCACAAATCATGATAACATCTGCGCAATGTGGGATGTGCTGCACTTATCAACTGACATGAAATTTGAAATCGTCACCTATGTATACTATTCTCAGGCATATTGCAAGATTATTATTGAAGCATTGTATCCAATAAGACTCCACCAAGTACTGGATGGTGTCATCCACCTGTGTGATGTGGGTGCTAAAACATTGTTGGTGAGTTCTACAAGAAGTGAGATGCATTTCAAGATGTCAATTGGCAGATTGGGAGAAAATACCATCCACAGTGTCTTTCCATGGTTGACAGGCATCCACAACTGGAAGTTTCCTCCCTTCCGTGTTGTTATTGTTGTAAACAAACTTCCATGAACTAGAAGCAACAATGATAGAGCACACTAGTTCAAATACTGGCCAATGCACAACTTCAGGCCTTTTTGAAATCAATGATAGTGATAACTCAGAAATCAATATCAATATTTTTGGAAACAGTAGAAACATCCCACTGTGGGCAGCATACATCACAAATCATGATTGCATCTGCGCAATGTGGGATGAATTTCAAGATGTCAATTGGCAGATTGGGAGAAAAGACCATGAACTGCGTCTTGCCATGGTTGACAGGCATCCAAAATGCAAGAGTCCATTACGGCAGTTTGAGTGGGGAGATGGTTACCACTTATAGGTTATCCCAACATAACCTGACAGCATTGACACCATACTAGCCAGGTATTGTTTGTTAATCTCTATGAATGATTTGAGTTTCCAGTAAATAATGAAAATTGCTGGATTATTAGTCATTGAAATTAACTATTCTGAGCATTATAATGTAAAGGTAAATAAACTAGATAGTTACTCTTCATTTTTATACTCTTCACTGTGTTAGGCAGCAGTTGGATTTGCCATGTAAAGGGACTCCATACTAATGCTTCACTCGTAATGTTACCTGATAATTTACAAAATATGATCAAAATTTTCATTTACTTGTACCTCCAGTATACAATTTCTAAGGGAATCTCTCCCAGATGTATCAACTTTGCCAAGCATTGTATTGTGAGAATGTGACGTCAGACTCTCACAGTGTATGTACTGATTTTGATAAGGTGTCGTTTGGACCTTCGAAAAGTAAATTTTTGATTTCTTTTGTGACGGACAATATATTGCTGCATCTTCCTGTTTGGTTTGCAGTTTGCTAGCACTCCTGACTAAATATCACGACTGTTAGTCTTGTCCTCACGCCAATCGCAGTAATTCTCCATGGCAATGCCTTGACGTGCACCCTGGTACCTTCTCTGTTGAAATTCCACCAAAGGGAAGAGAAAAGGCAGTTAAACAAATAAAACATCACAAACTGTACTCGAGCGACAAAGCGTCGAGACGTTGGAAGTCTGATGAGCTTCGCAGCTTTGAAGAGCCTCTAACCGACTCTGTTCTCACCCCCACAATATGTTCAGTGAACCAGCTTCTCAAAGGGGCTCCACAAGTCCACAACGCGATGTTCTTCCTCCGACTCCATCGTCCCAAGGCCAACAAACACCCTTCAGAATCCCATGTTCCCAGACGTTTTCTGGCCTTTCACGGGGGGTTGTCAATAATGCGAAACCTCACACCTTTCATCCCGTCAAAAGGAACTCGGAGCGAACTTCCCCGCGCGGTTTCTGAGGTGAATCGTGCTTTAAAACTTCACTTTTGAACTTTTCATTTCAATGTTCAAAACTCTAGGCGAGATGAAAAGCCGGCCAGAGGAATGATAGTGGAGTGGCTCTCGAGTTAGAAAAGTGCAGAGCTTCCAGTCTTACTTCAGTCCGCTCGGATACATTCAAAAAGATGAATGTGCTTCTCGCATTGGTTTTAATTTTCCCTAGAAGGAAGGCAGCGATTTTCTTCCAAGTACAAGTCCAGTTGGGCTCCTGAACACACCGAATTGAATGCTCCTTTAAGGGAGTACCTACAACGCCGCGTCTGTTCTGTAGGGTGGTAAGACGCAGGAGCCTTGAGAGCTACAAAATGGTACTGGGTCCATCTCACCAGACTAGCAAGGCATCGTCCAGCCAATCACTTGCTAACATGGCAATGACCGTAAGTCAAATTATGATGAGGGTAGTACTTTAACTACTAAAACTACTCTCAACAGTGTAGTAGTAGCGCGAAAACACTATGAAATGAAGTCTCCATTCGAATGATTGCTGAAGTACCCTTTCCAATTCTAATTTAACCTATTTTTAAAGTCCCGAAGCTTCTCCTGTTGAACAACTGGGTAATACGAGAGAATTTCTGTTTTGAAAACCAACCTTTGTTTGAGAGGATGGGGGGGATAGGGGTGAAAATGTGTTTTTTGAAAAATGGATTTTCAACATGTTGGGCGATTTAGGCGTGGCGTCATTTCCCACTACATTTCGGTCGCTGAATCCATCGAGATGAATCCCATACCGATTGGCGCCCGCTGAAGGTGGGTACGGGTCAAAATAGGTACTACCTACCTATTTAAAAAGTGGGTTTTTGAGATTTTTGGTACCTAGGCGTGTGGGGTATCATTTCCACTAAATTTCGAACGCTGAATCGATTGGAATGAGTCCGGGATACTCCACATTCACCCCAAATGAGTTTCTGAGATGAGAGAAATATTATTCTAATAATTCCGTAAGCCACTACAGCGGTTTGATGCATCCGTCATTCAGTTATTCTTGTTTATTCTCGTACATGATTGCTTGTAATCAAACCACTTCGAGTCTGCAGGTACTGACGAAAATCCCTCCGCATTATGCCGGTTGAATCTCGATCTGAAGGCTACTTCAAGCAGAATACGCTTTGCGTGACTTCATAAATTTACAAATCTAATAGCTTTGGTTATCAATTTCCATAGTCGTAAAATCTCCTACCCAGTAATTCCCACTTCCTACGTCGGTTGCCTACGGTTTCTCGCTTATCATTACGATACGCTCCTCTTCCTGTAGGTACATTTTTGAAGAACACGGAGCTGTAGAAATCCATCCATTCGCTAACAATGACAAATGTGAGCACGTTGCCGGTTTTTATAATTTTTTCTTTTCTTCTGTTCGCAGGTCGCCCCCATGAAGGGTGTCATTCTGGTGTCCGTGCTGCTGCTGGTGGCTCCAGGAAGAGCTCGTTACGACGACAAAAAGCGTCGTCTCGACCATACTCACCCAACTTTATCGTCCTACCGATCCATGAACGTTTGCGACCTCCAACAAGAACACGAAATCAACATGTTTTGCATGTGCGACCGAACCGAACCGACCAACGCCACAGACGCGAATTGTTGGTTGTTCAACACGGGGGAAAGGGAAGATGCGCCAGTTTGGAATTGGTTCAGGTCGCAGAAAAATTTGACGAAAATTACTGTTAACGTGAGAGCCGTCTCGCTGCTGCCCTACGTCCCGACCAGAGCCTTCAAACAGCTACCTAAATTGAAAACCATCGAAATCGTTTACGCGAATATTGAAACCGTCGAGCCGTTCGCTTTTGCCAATTTGACGCTTCTCCAAGACCTCGCTCTCACTCGGAACAAGATTCAGAACCTCAAAAAGTTTTCCGTTTCTTTCTTGCCGGATTTGAAGGTTATCACACTCGGAGAAAACCGTATAAGTGAACTGAACAGGGAAGTTTTCGTGTCCCTGCCTTCCCTGAGAAAGTTGTACATTGACAGGAATAACTTGAGTCTGATTCATGAAGGGGCGTTCTCAGCCTTATACAGTTTGGAAGAGTTGGAGCTCCACGGCAACCAACTGACCGTCGTGACCAAAGAGACGTTCAGAGGTCTCACACGCCTTAAGAGGCTCGACTTAAGTTTGAATTCACTCACTTACATTGCTGAAGGGACATTCAAAGAGATGCCGGCTCTGGAGGAATTGCTGCTGGAAAGGAACAAAATCGAGGCTCTTGATCCTGGCGCGCTAATAGATTTGGAATTTCTCGGAAAAGTATATTTGACGCAAAACTCCCTCAGGACGCTGCCACCAGGTTTGTTCGAAGACACGGTGTCTTTGCGGTTCTTGAACGTGCGCGACAACATCCTACATACGCTGAATCACCAAGTGTTCGCTCCGATCATCCTCAACCTCTTCAACCAGTCAGCCTACCTTCTTGTTGACGGTAAGAAATTGTAGTCAACCAAAGTAGACCTGATAATCAGGTTATAATTACGTGACGGTACATTACCTTACAGCATGTTGTCCCACTGTCCCCACCATCGGTCGTGGGACGCCTCAATGTCCGACTGGTCTGACGTTTGAATACATCTCCAACCAACGATATAGAGTGTCCCGCTTCGGAAGCTCAAATTTCTGGTCACGTTAGGTTAGAATCTTACCTCACTCAGGAAATACCAGATTAACATTTCCTGAGGATTCTCTTTAGTCTGATGAAACACTGTAAAAAATGCCTGGGATTTTGTGAATAATTCATGTTGGAAGGATTCACTCTTGTGTTTGCATGAACACTTCCCTCCCCTCACTCCTTAAAATAATACTGTCCAAACTTCCTCCGTTTGGGCAGAAGAAGTACTTTAAAATGCTCCTATAAACCCGAATTTCAGCCAGGTGTGTCCAATCAATATTCAGCTATATCGCTTACTTTGAAAACGTTGAACATACTCCTTTATAAATTAACGAGATCCACCAAGAATCGTGAACCTTCATAAACTAGAAGCAACAATGATAGGGCCAGATTAAAAGGACCCCATACACTAGGGAACTTGGATCGGCGAACTTGGTTCCCCGAACCAAGTTCATGCAGGGTTGTCCCACACACTGTAGTGCTAAAAAACACTACACACACACTGCACACTGTGCACTGTAGTGCTGCAGTTTATTTCGGGGTCTAGAGATGAGTGTTTCAAAGCTTGCAGCTGCTGTGTTAGTTTTGGATGAGTGTGGAGTGTTCAAGAAGAAGCGAAATTCGGAAGCTTTGTTTGAGACTCAATTCTGTCTTTAACAAATTTTAAATCGGCCGTGGGAATTGTTTCCCAAGTCAAAAGCAACAGATTGGTTGTTTCGTCACGCTTGTTCCTGTCCCTATACTCATCACATTTTATCTTCCACAAACAAGGATACTGTCTAAATGCTTCAATAAACTCACTCAAAAAGCTAGGGTTCATAAACTTAGCACTATTCACATCAGACATCTCTCAAGAACAAATATTTAACCAACACAAACACGACCACGCTCCAAAACAACTCGCGCTGAACTGACAAAATGGCGAACAAGGATCGCCTATGCCCACACACAGGCGAATTTGGTGCGCCCTGGCGGACGAACCGAACAAAGTTTTTAACCCAGATTGAAGACCAAATTCGTCACGAATTTGGTTCGCGGTTCGCCAATTGTCCACATACACTGGGGAACCTGGTTCGCAAGAACCAAGTTCGCCGATCCAAGTTCCCTAGTGTATGGGGCCCTTAACTACTGACCAAAGCACAGCCGTGGGCGTTTTTAAAACTAATGATAGTGATAATACAGAAATCAAGGTTGACTTCACTCGGGTTGTCTAAACAGGGGCGGGAAAAGAAATGCTAACACTGATGTCACCGAATTTTTTTAAAGTTTAAAAAATTAACTATTTTGATTTTAAGCAAAAGTGATGTAAGGACCCCTACCTAACTATTTTGTTTACCTGATTATGCAGCACAAAGCTACTAACTTAACCGCGAAATTCATCTGACAATTATGTCACTTAGTGCACAGCGGTTTTCCAATCACAGTTGGAAACAGGCCTGATTTTTCAAATTGATGAACTGGAACTTGATTGCGTTCAGTAGCTAGTGCATACAAACATCCTCTTACGAATGAGGGCCGTTTAGTATAGTTTCGTGAGTAATGTTAGCAACGGGACAGGTTGATAGGACGCGAATCCCTCTGCCAGTTTACCCGGTTTCGTGAGTCTAATTAACTTGGCAAGTTCCAATAACTGTGGAATTCGATTGTGACTTTGGTGACGAGATAATCGAACAGTCGTATTATCTTATCTCCGTTCGTGATTTCGTATAAGCCAGTTAGCCTACTCCGCTTGATACAACACCGTAGTTATTAGGATTTACTGCCAATTTGATTGAGTCTTGATGAAACAGTTAAAATTGCTATAGGATTTTTCATTCTCTCATAAATATTGTTCAACAAAACGTGCAATACGTACAATCTGTGTCTTGGAAGGTAATGCAGATTCAACAGTACGGTAATGCGCTGAAATAGCGTGTCATTTGGCATTCGCAGCAGGGATAAAACCGCACCTAACCAACCTACTATTCAAAGACTCAACCTGCCCTTAGGTATGCCACTATATCGGTTCTTTCCAGTTATTTTTACAGGAATGGCAGACAAAACTAGAAATACCTCTCCACTACTTCTATTTCAGTATCGCGCAAAACCGTTAAGCATCACTCCGCGTAATGTTTTATTCAAATCATTTCCCATTGAAGGTGATATCGAGTTTCCAAGCCTTGTGGAAGGTTTTTCATAACATTACGTCATCTTCTAAACCGTAGTGGTGATCAGTTCGATCGGAATTCCGTTTTTCAAACTCTACACATGGTCTTTTATTTGTTCAACATTTTGTGAGTAATAATCCTGTATTATCATGCCTGTTGTTCATCTCTCCTAATCGCCCGAAAACTAGAAATTTTGAATTTCGTCGACCCAGAGTCCAAATTCAAAATGTTTCCTCATCTCTCCTTCTTTATGCCGTCCATGCATTTTTATAAAAACAAATGTTTTTATTTACTATCATTTGGGCGATTTTAGCAGGGAGGGGGGACGTATTCGTGGGACACCCTGTATGCAATATAAGTTCACGTAAATTTAAATGATTTTTATGCATAGTTATCGTAAAACGTCGCTTTTGGACTAAAGATTTGATTGCCAAGTGTGTTCAGTTAGCGGAACACACTCATTTGCAGAATTCTGGTGAAAGTGAGGTATTCAGAGAACTAGTTTTTACCATAAAGAAATAGAATAAAAATGAGAGGATAAAAAAAAACTCTTTTTAGAGACTTTAGGTGGAGGTTGGAGTGGCCCTTATAAGAGCGCGCTGAGCCCTGAAATTTAATTTAATTTCTATATTTTATGACAATAAGCTGCTCTATACTCTGCCACAGAAGAAAAATAATTAAATTAATAAAGGTGAGGAATACTTCTAAGATGTATTATTCAACTTTTACTTGTTTACGAGCCCTGAAATTTAATTTAATTTCTATATTTTATAACAATAAGCTGCTCTATACTCTGCCACAGAAGAAAAATAATTAAATTAATAAAGGTGAGGAATACTTCTAAGATGTATTATTCCACTTTTACTTGTTTACGTCTTAAAATGAGGAGATTTGCAATTCAAAATTTTCGCTTCTCCACTATATCAGTTGAACAATTTGAAACTCTGCACATTGATCAGTAATATTATAATTTTAAAATAAATATCTTCACCCAATGAAATGTGGAAGTAAGACGCTAGAGAGGAATGGAGAAATTTGCAAATTTTATTGATACATTTTAAGTATTTATATTGTGATGGACAATCGCCTTATATCGTAATATGGATGGGGTTCGAATTGGGCTAAGACGCGATTTGTCGGGGCTTAGGTTCAGATAGGCTTTCAGCTTTTGTCATAAAATTGTCAAGTCTGGTAGATTTATAAGAACCACTTTCGTAAAGGCAAGTTCCTCGTACACGGAATTGTCGTGTTCTTTGTGGCCTAATGGTCGAATCACGGCGATAAGGACCGAAAATGACCACCGTTAGCCCGTGTTGTACACGACTTAGCCGACCGGAGGATCGTGTTATGAAGGTTCGACTCTTACTTGATACGTGAATTTATCTTTAAGTTCATTTTATCCCTCGTTCTAACTTGGATACGCATCTAACCTACTTCTCCCGGTAGGTAATAGTGATATCACCACAGCGTGCATATGAGAAATTCAAACGTACTTCGAAATGGGAACGACTGTTTGTTGAAATGGTGGTGGGTGTGGGGGTGGAACATCCGCCGCGCAACCCAGAAAGATAATCTGAACTAACTGGGACCACCGTTTTGAAACCACCATTACCTCCGCCAGACCGCATAATCATTTTGAACTCGAAATTAACGATCATGTTAATTGAGTTCTTGCCGTATCTTGAGAGGGAACGTTTTCCAGAATCTGTGTAAACTCCGGAGGTCATTTCGAGAACGTGAAAGATATATCGGAGCCGAACGCGCGATACTACCATTAGACCGTCATTTGGCCACGCAAATCTTTTCTCTCCTAATTTTCCCCCCCGACCGAGTCGAAATAGTAACCAAGTACGGCCAGTATTTCACGCATGTTTCAAAATGTGTCGCTGGTGGATGAGATTATCATCGCCTATTGTTTACTGTCATTGTTCTTCATTCGTTTGTCTCCGAACAAAAGCCCCTCTACCGAACACTTTTCGGGATACTGCATTGACACGAGGTCTAATGCCTCATCGACGCGCTACTGTGCGTTCCCAAATAATTCAAAAAGAATTATCCTCGTTTTAACTGAAAATCAACGACTGAAATTTAGTTGGAAATGAAGCAAATTAGTCTTTTGAAAGGTCGAGTCAGTCCATTTTAGGGTTAGGTGGGAAAAGCCTCGCTAATGAAAATCTCCTAACCTTGACCTACTGTAATTCTGAGTCTCTTTAATCGTACTTTAACGGAGATATATGGTAAAACCCAAGAATAGGGACCGTTATCACTGATAAGTGCAAGTATCGATAGTGCGCTCGACAGAGCGTACTATCTATATACGCGAAATGTTATATCCCTGTCCACCATATTTGTTTTTATAAAAACGAGAGAAAATACTAAATTGAAATAAACTTAAAAATAAATAATAAAAATAAAATGAATAATAAAATAAAATTATCGGAACAATGTTAAGTAAGTAATAACAAAATGAAAGGCATTCAAGTAATATCGATACTCACCGTATGCGCGATATCATTGCTATCAGTTGATTACGTGACAGCGGTCCCTATACTTGGGTTTAGCCAGAAATATTTATTGTTCTAAACCTGAGTCACCAGAACGATGCATCAATACAATCATAAACGCTGCAAATTCTTTCACAGGGGTTGGTTATACCTTGGACTAGCAACGGACTCATTCGAATCGATTCTGCTTCTAACATAATAAACTATCTCAGATAAAAATATTATTCAGATAATCGGGAATATCGATATTACTTAAACCATTTACACTTTGAATTTTATTGCATCAATAAAAAAAACTGTTATTAGGAATGATTACTGTTAACAAGCAAAAGAATAGCCGCAAAGAAACGGTGAAAGAATAAGGAAAATATCAAATTCAACAGCAACAACACTGGTGTGTGGACTGTGGAGGAGGTTAGCCCAGCTCAATTAACAAAACACTACCTAACATTGCAATGTTTACTCCTAATGTGATTGATAATGTATCACATTATTAACTTCCTTGATAATAAAATACCTTACATTACTTCATTACTTCTACTTACATGCAGTTGCGCTCTTGGAAACTATATGAATTCAAACAACAGGTTGTGGCGACTAGGTGGTGATAATAAACAGATGTCCACCATTGAAGGCAGTTGGACCAGTGCGAGGCTAACCGATACAGGTGGCTGTGGTAGGCGGGTAATTTGAAATGAATGATGTTGTGGGTTGGTGTCAGCTCCAGGATAGGCCTACATAACTCTGGCCAGAGGCCATTGCAATAGCGGTGATGAATCAGTCATGATTAAAACAACACCGCCAATTTTGAGACTCCAAGTATGAGTTCATACATTAATGGTTCCAAAAGTATTGAACTCAATTTTGTGTAAGTTGCCAGTGGTTCAGTCTTTTTTGGTAAAATGACAGTGAAATCATGTTCAAAAAGCGCTGGTGATTTGCCAATGGTGAAATGATCAGGTGTTAAGAATGCTCAATCAGTCATTGTAGATAAGGGCATCATGTATCCCCTTTATAAATCGCCCTTCATACAACAGATTGCAGTGATCAGATGATAAGAAACAGATACAGGTGGCAGTGGCCAACCAATACAAGCTGTGGATGGCTGTCTCAAACCGGTATGGTGAATTCATTGAAAATTCATACTGTCATTTTAACTATGAAACTTCCTTACGGTTTGGAGAATACTATCTCTTCTCCTGAGGACATCATAGAGAAAGCATCAGTGAGCACAACGTCGATCTTTAAAAACATTGAGAAATACAACAATTTTTCGATACATCGATTGTTTTACTGGAGGGAAAAAATAGTTATTAACACATAAAACCTCAGCAAGTTTATCGTTTTCCCTCTAAAAATGTAGCGAAATGTCCGTATGGCGGGAAATTTGAGAAGAATGTATGATGTGCAAAGAGAAAGCTGATACACATGATAAATACGAAGAATTTGAGGTTGTCGATGATAAGAACACTGATAACGAATGAAAAATTCCGCAGTATACAAGATTCTGACCTCTCTTTCGTTCGGGAGCCCACCGCAATCCAACCCAAGTACACGCGATTCGATTCAAACAAATCGATATTTCTTGAATATGTATAGTATTATTTTTATACACGGACAATAAACAACCGAGCTTGCATTAATTTATAAGACAATACTAAATATTGTTCAGTTAAAAAAGTAGGAACGTAATACATCGATCTTGATAAACATCAAAGAGTAAACATCGATCTAGTAGTATCGTTTTTACTGACGTTCAGAACAGTCGTTCGAGGTTATTTTGGCTAATCTGCAGCGTCGGGGCCTCATTGCCATATTATCTGGTTCGATATATCGATAACAGTTTGATAATAAGTCATCACCTGTGTCAATATTAAAATATGTATATTGAATAATGAATTTTCGAGATTTTCGGCAATCAAGGCGTGTGTGGTATCATTTTCGACTAAATTTTGGATGCAATGAGACCAATCTTTATCGATATCTAAATAATATTGGAATATTGATATTTGCATTTGATATTGATATAGAACAAAATATCAATATTTAGCTTCATTGCAGCGACCCTAATTAGGGGGGCATCCCTCTTACCTAACATTCTAGTGCATGGGGGCGGGTGCTCTCTCAGTTATTGAAGTGGCCAATAGCCAAATACTTGTAAGAGAGAAGAAAATAACCGAAATAATGAAGATAAGTAGTCAGTTACCCACTTGGATAACATGGAGAAAGGAACACAGGTAAAAAAAGTGTTCCAAGAAATACAGAGCGCCTTCTCAGAGCTGTGTAGGTGAATTCTGAAAGTGATGTGATGTCGTTCTAGAAAATATGTAGGGAATAAGGGAAATACGAGAGAGTATAACCCATAAAGAAAAGAGCCTGAGGGAATCAAAGGGTCTGTAACAAAATCTAAAGAATAAAGCCATCCAGTTGTTTGGTGTCCGGCCCCCACTCGCTCGAACCTCATTGAATTGCCTTCGTTCTATCTTGCATTTGCAATATCTCTTGTGAGATCGTAGGTTGAGCGTCGAGAGGAGGATTGGTTGGAGGGAAAATCTCATAAGAGCGAAGAATGAACGAAAACAAAAGGGATAAGAGGGGACCAAAGGAGAAAAAAAGTTGCGAGAAGTTTTTTATATTTTTTTTCCTTCGTATTCGCGAGTAACAGCCCCTCAACTTTCTGTTAGTTGGCAAACGTCTTGGGAGATTTCACAGCCCCCAAGGCGTGAGTAAGTTGGCGAAAAATTTTTCAGAGATACCGAGCACGTGAAAACTGGAAATCATCGCCGCAGTATGAAGTGGGAGTTCGTAAAGAGAACGAGGAACACGTTTTAAAAGGAAAAAGAAATATTCAGGAGAATGAAAAACAAATAATAATATCCAGGAACATTGATCGGCACATGCATTAATGAATAAACTTTTTTTTAAATATTTTAAATGTATACTTTAAAGATAACGGTAGACAAATCACACGCCATTCATGGTCAAAATAAGCAAATTTCCGCCCGCCGTCCACGCTGATTTTGGTAGTCGAAAAATTTCCAAAAATCTAAAACTTTGGTCAGAGACCTTCTTCCGGCTCTAGTTGGTCCTCGAAACGTTTCAGGCTGATCGGATCAAACGGAGGGGGGGTTAGGTAGTCAAAATGTGTTTTTCGAGATTTTTGGCGATTTTGGCGTGTGGGGTATCATTTTCCTCTAAATTTTGGACGCTGAAATCATTGAAATGAGTCTCCATGCTCCTAGACCTACGACTTTCTTTGAGACGAATAAAATTAGGCTTTGCCACGTTGTTTTGGACCGCTGATGATGCGGTATTGTCCTAGGTGGTAACTCGAAACTGCGAAAACCAATTATTTCAACAAGATGAAAATTAGGTTCGATGGGAGAGGAATGAGGGAGCTCCACAGGTGTTTTGTGCTAGGGAGGTTAACCACTGTACTGTACTGTACAATCTTTCTCATGTCTATTAATGTAGCGCTTAGCAAGAATCCACGATATTTTGCTATCTTGCTGCTTCGTGAGTTTGATGTAGCGTTTGGCAATAGTCCTTATTCCAATCGTGTCTACAGCAATGACATCGCATATTGTTTTGCCTAAACTTGGAGCAATGTGCAAAAAAAAAAAAAAAAAAAGAAAAAAAAAAAACGCTGGTAAATGTTTGAGGTCATTCCACGAAAAAGGAGCATAGAGATGCATCCCAATCGAAAAATGATACCCCACACGCCTAGGTACCAGGAATATCGAGAACGCACATTCAAAATGAGTAGAGGGATACCCATTTTGACCCATAACTCTCAAAAATCTCTAAAACCCATTTTCCGAAATGGGTATTTTGACCCCTAAACCCCCCATACCACACCAATTTGGTCTAATCGGGCTGAAAAGTTTCAACGACCAATTAAAACCCTGTTTAAATTAAGATTTAATTAGATTAAAGTCCCTGATCCAAATTTTAGTTTTTCAGAAAATTGTCTACTACCAAAATCGGCGTGGACGGCGTACGGCGAACGGGCATTTGCTTATCTAGACACTTTGAAACGCCCAGAAAGATTTTTGGGCCGAATCGGAGAGATTGACATTATGCATGAAAACATAATATTATAATATTATTATGTTGATAATACAATAATACAATAATACAATAATTACATAATATTATTATGTTGATTATTCAAGGAATAACAACCAAAAAACGCTTATGGGTCATTCTCCCATTTCGTACAATATTCACTACTACAATTTCTGCACAAAAAAAATTCTTTTTTCGATTTTTTTTTTCAGTAATCCCTTTATTACTGACCACTAATTGCAGTCATGCAAAATCTCATCATAGAAATTCCTAATTAAAAAGTTATGGCAACGTGACTATAATCACTGTGGTGAGGGAATTAGGTAATGAATGAGGGAATTAGTAAATATTCAAGGTTTGATCTATATCAACATTTTAAAGTCACAAGACGAACAAATATTGCTTCAGTCAAACTCTCATATGGTAAAGGGCCTTCAAGCACTCCGTCAATTTTATTGCAGCAGGTCAGGGGTTGCTGCCCTGTTGGCTGCCACAAAATTTTGAGGATGTGACTCCTCAGAAGTTGTTAAAGTTGATGGATTGTCAACCAAAGTTTCTATCAACTCACTTGGATGAACCTCTTTGTCCTGGGCAGTAGGCTTGTTTGCCGGAGCAATAGCAGTTTCAAGCTCAAGGTGTCTTATCTTGAACTTGTCGCAGTGCAAGCAATCAAAACAGCTTAAACTCAACTTTCCCCATGTTTGAATATGTATTTTCGAGATTTTGGTACCTAGACGTGTGGGGTATCATTTTCCACTAAATTTTGGACGCTGATTCCAATGAGTCGGGTCCCGGAACGATTGGTGCCCTCTGGATGAGGCTATGGGTCAAAATGGGTACCTATCTACCCATTTCGAATGTGTTTCCGAGACTTCTGTAACCTTGGCGTGTAGGGTATCATTTTCCACTAAATTGTGGACCCGCAATCGATTGGAATGGGTCCGGGACCCGCCACACCCACTGTTTCTATTTTCCCCATGTTGAAGAAATGAGTCTCCATGCGCCTGGTCCGAGGATTTAGGGTAGACGTCCCACTGGAATAGTCGGTTCGGCGATGTGCCACTTAAAAAACTTTCATGGTACCTTTGAAAGGCAGGATTGTATTTGGAATCATGGCAGCCATCCCATCAATCTCTTCAGGTGTGATCACATGAAGTAACACTTTTCTGGACTTTTCCTGCAGCACTCTGACAAACGATTCAAAATCACTGATGTCCACATGCAACAGCTTGGTCTAATGATCGCTTCATTGCTCCTCCAATACCATCAACTGCGCCCTTGCCATGTCCGGGTGCTGAATAGTTCCATGTGGTACAATGGACATTGGGGATGAATGCATGAAGAGCCTGGGACAAGAGATGGAAAATCGTTCTGTTTCGGTATTGAGTTGCTGGTGAGTCAGACTGGAAGTGAACTGTATCGACTTTGATTAAATTGTCAGCAATAAACTCAAAAACTGGTTTCATGTGTGCCCATACTGCTGCTGGCCCATGTTCAGTACTCGACGAAAGAGTTCAAAATGATCGAAAATTCACTTCCTCGTACTCAATCTTCCTGAAGTAAATCTCAACTGTGTGCAACGAGAATTGCTTCCGACTCCCTCTAAAATGAAAAGACTGGATTTCGCGCCATACTTCATCTGGTGATTTTCTGAGAGTCACAGTGTATGAGAACCTCCTTGACTGACAATCGAGCTTTCAAGTCTCTTATAAGCGCTCGAAATTAATGGACTCTGATGGCTTTATGGTGCATGAATTCTTTTATATTCGTTTAAATAAATCAACGGTCTTCATGATCGCCGATTCAATGTTTACTTTACAGTGCTTCACAGTTTTCTTGGCGTTGGTTTGCTGAGGATCTCTACATCCGTGGTAGTCCACTGATTGTTGGATAGTTCAGAGGAATATGATGAAGTTGTCACCAAATCTAGACATCTAAAACTAAAGGTCATTTGAACCTAATTCCCTCACATGATTACTAATTCCCTCATCACTAGTTTTGTGAGGGAATTAGGTGTGAGGGAATTAGGTGTTTTTGGAGTTTTTCCGTTGGTGTACTCCCCACACACGTTGCATAGAAACTAAAACAATAGAGCACCAATCTCCCTTCAAAAGCATGTGAATTGACATTAATAAAACTTGAAGTTGAGCTTACCTTCATCAAAATATTTCCATGTGAGGGAATTAGTCTTTTGATGGACAACTGGCGATTTCTCAACTTGGAAATCTAGTAGCAAACTAACCTGAGCTGACATGTCTATGAGGAAAGGTTGCCAGTGTTGGCAGCAATTTGACAATGTTGCCAACATTGAAAAATTATTATAACGATCGCCTGGAGAGTGTTGGCGCCTGTTTTTCAAAAATGTGAGGGAATAGGTAAAATCTGATGGACACCAGCAGTTGGGCCCCCCTACGTTTCTATGCGAAACTAGGGCCCTACCATCTGTAGGAATATCATTTCAGAACCTAACAAGCCTGCCAGAAAAGATCAGAAATTATCTTAAAAAAGGTGGAAGGTCTTACTGGCCATCAAAGTTGGAAACTCGCGTCAGGGGACATGTGAGGGAATTAGGTTTGAGCATTTTGGATTTGATTTTGGGGGTGAAAGGCTGTATTATCTAACTGAAAACTGACTGAAAAGATAGGAGAAAGGGTCCAGAAGACGTAAAGAATCATGAACATCCAGAAAATTTCAAGCAAAAGCCGTAGTCTCCTAGGGACTTAATTTTGCATGAAATGGGAGAATGACCCTTATCACAATGTTATGAAATTAATTTAATTACGAAATTGATGCTTACAAGTTTAGCGGTTTTTACAGACAGCCTTCCTTTTGATAGTTTATTGTTTTTATAAAATATATAGCTAAATTATATCGGTTCGATCGATGTAGTTAGGATAACTAATGTAATCACCACCAGTTCTATCGAAATATCTGGTTGGTGGCCAGAAGGTTTATATTTTACTTACTATTGATTTCATATGCCATTATTATTTTACTTTCTTTTTATCTATTTAGTAGTGATTTAGTAATAGAATTATATAATATAATAATAATAGAATTCTATTCTAGTTATCGAAGTAGGTAGTTATGGTCATTAGCTGTGTGGAGCTTGGGGTCAACACGCAGAGTATTTTTCAGCACTGATGCTTTTCATTGTTATTAGTACATTTGTGGGGGAGGGGGGGTCATTAGAGCTGATACAGCTCATGACAGTATACATACTATCGTATAAGCCTTTGGCTACGTTTAATACGTATCAAATACGATGCAAACTGCCGATTATATAGTTCCGTGTATAGCGGCAGTTACCAACAATTGGGTTCATTTTGTCGGAACGAAAACAACGATAATATTTTCCTCTTGGTCAATTTATTCACTTTTTCTATCACGGTTGAAAGTATAAATCTGGAAATTACTGAATTACGCACGAGGAATATGCAGGAATGTTTCTGAATGCGCTTTTCGTCGGGGTAGGTAAACCATTTACTATTTCGGTGCATGATAATGATCGAATTGAGAAATATCGACGAAATGTATGTCGCCTTCTCATTTACTAAAGAAAATAATAATGTATCCCGTCGGGGGAGAAACAGGTGGGCCCGGAAAGGTGATGTTTATTCCTTCAGGGATTATTCGTGCCCCAATATACGTGCGCGTGAAGTATCTTCCCTTTCGCCCTCTACTTATTTTCCGCTAGTAGAAATGAAGCTGAACACCGGAGTTTTCCGTTTGCAAGACGCGTATATACACAGTTGAGCGAGCAAAAACCCGGGCGACACTAATAATATATATCAACGACGTAAATCAAGTAGAAAGGATTCGCTCAAATATTTTGTCTTCACGATTATTCGCAACAATGTCCGCCCCCCTTCCTAACTAATAAAGTAGCGCCTATTGAGAAAGTTTCACGGAAACAAGAACCAAAGTAAAGTAGGAGTGATGCGAGAGTGGTTTCGTATCGTAAGGTCGAACTTGGAATTCGTAGTGAACGTCTTGGTTGTCGCATTATGTGCGCTTCAACTATAGTGGCTTATTTTAATGGCTTTCCCCGATTTAGGTACTTTGAAACTTACTTGGAAAGTATCGTTACATCACATTATAAGGTGGTTTAAATGAAGAGTAGTGTAAGAAAAAAAATCGAAGTACAACCGCATGTGTTGCGAAAGAAATGTTGACACACATTTCGTCTCAATCTGATTGGTTAATATAATCCTCTGAACGATGATCTTCTGTTTTCATATCAAGAATCTATCCAATTTAACATTTTATATTTGAGACGCAAACGAGAATGAAAACGTCCGTCCGCCAGTTGAAGTCTTGGCCACAAAATTGTAGCATTGAATTATTGCATTGACAAAAAACGCGACTAATTGCAGTATACCTACACCTGTCAGACAACGATTTTTCAAGAAAATCGTTGTTTTTGAACCAATTAATTGGAACAATCGATAGTTTCCTTAGAATGTGGTAATCGAGTATTCGATTTCAATGTTTTATTTTTCAATTTCGGAGAAACTCGGATCTACTCTGCAAGAGCTCCCCCCCCCTCCCTCCGATCCCTTCTTGCATGCACAGACGAGCTACGAGGATGCAGGACTTCAAGGGAGAACAAGCTATCAGTACAACTTTAAAACAGTGGAAATAAATTAAATTGGGTTGTTTGAACCTGCAAACCCCATAGACGGAGCCACCCTTGTTTCCAAGTACCCCCATTTTGATTGGTTATTCCTTGAATAATCAACCTATGTTTTCATGAAAAAAAGTCAATCTCTTCAATTTAGCCAAAAAAAAAAAAAAAAAAAAAAAAAAAAAAAAAATTCTGGGCGTTTAAACTGTTGACATCAAAATAATCAAATGTCCGTCCGCCGTCAACGCCGACTTTGGTAGTAGAAAATTGTCTAAAAATCTAAAATTTGGGTCAGGGGTCCGTTCCCGTCTCTAGTTGGTCCTCTGGAAACTTTTTAGCCCGATCGGACCAAATTTAGGAGAAGTAGGGGTAAAAATGTGTTTCGAAAAATGGATTTTCGTAATTTTTAGCGATCAGGCCCTGTGGGGTATCATTTTTGACTAAATAATCGGACGTGAATCCAATGAACGGGCCCTGGGACGATTGGCTCTCACCGGAAAAGGTTATGGGATCAAAATGGGTATCTATTTACCTATTTCGAAAGAGGGTTTTCGAGATTTCTGGTACCTAGACGTGTGGGGTATCATTTTCCGCTAACATTTAGGACGCTGAATCGATTAGAATGAGTCTAACTTGCTCCTAATCTGAGGGATAACTAACCCCTGTGAAGAATTAGCAGCGTTTTTCCCCTTCATTTTCGTGCGGTTGGGTAATGACAGTATTTTTGTACTACCCTTTTGCACAGTCGAAGAAAAATAACTTTAATTATTTTTAGTTGATTTGGTCGGTAGAATGTAAATCCGTGTATACATCACGATGGAAAGCCAAAAATGTACAAATATTTCTTGTATGAGAAGATGATGTGTTACTTATGAGAGAAATAAATAGATTAAATATAATTATTATTTTCAGTAGAATATCTATCAATAGTGATAATTGTCATGCAAAACGTGTTTACCCTTATTGCAGATTTACGATGTGACAATAACGGCTCCTTTGGATAATTGCCGACGGTAACAAGCAAGGTTTCCTTCCTCACCACCAAAACCAGTTGGATATTCCGACCATTCATCATCCAGTCATTGTTACTAGATGAACGCTGGAGGATATCCACGTTGGGAATATCTACGTAGAGTTCGCCGGTAGATATAAATTACCACGATTTGGGGAGGAATGAGGAAAACTAACTGTTAACGAACGTGTTTTGGACTATTCTGGATAATGTTGATGCCGAATAGAAGCGAGATGGGAATGAGGTTGTTGTGTGAAGTTGAGGTCGAAAATCAAATGAATGTTTTTACGGAACATAAGTATGTATGAATGTGGAACCTTTTGGCGTTTGTGTGACGCTTCTTATGTGGTTTGTGTCAATGTCGAAGAAAAAGACGAATGCCTAGCTTTCTCCGTGTTCTATTCCTGTTCTCAGTATTTTGTGGATGGATGGCACTGTGCACGAGTGTGAATGAGTGGATCAAATGGTATTACTAAAGTCATACTGTCTTGAAGTGAATCTGAAAAAAACGCTGCAAATTCTTGCACACGGGTTGGTTATTCCTCTGACCGGGCGCATGGAGACTTCTCCAACATGAGGAAAATGGGGAAAACAGTGGGTGTGGTGGGTCCCGGACAACCAATTCCAATGGATCAGGGTCCAAAATTTAGTGGAAAATGATACCCCACACACCTAGATACTTAAATCTCAGGAATCCATTTTTCAAAATAACATTTTGACACCTACCCCACCCAAATTTGGTCCGATCGGGCTGAAAAGTCAGGATCAGGTAGAGCCGAAACGGATTCGCTGACCAAAATTCCAGATTTTTAGAAAAATTTTCTACTACCAAAGTCGGCATGGAAGGCGGACGTACATTTGCTAATTTTGATCTAGACACGTTGAACGTCCAGAAACATTTTGGGCGAATCATAGAGATGGATTTGGATGGAGACATAGGATGATTGTTCAAGGAATAACCAACTAAGAAGGTTTAATGGGAAATGGTTGATTTGAATCTGTAAAGTCTCGCCATGGAGTATGGCGTGTATTGGGCCCTCCACGCACCTACCACCTTCTACATCCACAGACCCTTCTCTCCTCTTTATGTTGATCTACATTCTCTTGGATCCACAGTAAAGCTTTGGTTGCAGTTGTCGATGCTTTGATCGGGCTATTCCATGACTAATAACAGAGGAGTTTCAATTCCGTGTGGAAAGGGCGCTCGCATATTAAACCCTGCAAGGACCGTGGGCTCCCGTGGTGCAATGAAGCCTTTCTCCGACAGGGTCACGGGCTTCTCAGTCCAAACCGATGATTGACACTGAGAGCTGAGTGGGGTTGGCAGGTGGTTCCCGGGGCCCTGAATCTCATCAAGGGTTCCTAAAGCCTCCCGCCACAATATCCGATACAGAAAAGGATCATCTCACCTTTGTATTAATAACAGGCATCCGAGCCACGTGTAAAGCGGGCAGTTTAATGCCTACGCAGCCCTG
>CM034005.1:4903857-5123586 GCA_019603395.1 Cyrtorhinus lividipennis
CTTGGCCCTGCTGCCCGTTTAGTTCCTTTCTTCTTCTTCTCACCATTTTTAGGTTTCGCGTCTTTTTTCTTCCCTTTGGTCGGCATCTTGCGGTCACTCGCGCACAAGTACACGTGTTCGTTCTCTTTTCGCTCACTTTCCCGACTGCAGACCCACTGCCATATCGAGGAAGCGGACAGTTAAGTCGATGCAAACAGTTGCTGAGCGACTCCGTTCGAGTTGGATCGATGTTCAAATGGCAACTGAAGAAAACACAGGGTCGTCCTAGGCCCTTTTGTAAAAGACTGCAACGATGCCCCACTTGATTAACATCTCATAAACTCACTCCCCATCTTGGTTTTATTCCTCACAAGCTTGAAATTGTATCAAATTGAAAACATACCGCATTACGTCCTATTGCATCACCTTTAGGCCTTCGTAAAGCCACCGATGACCTCTCCTTGACTAACGGTACTCTACTATTATACACGGATCAAGTTAACGACGCTAACGGACGTCACGCCAAATCAATTAGACGATCTGAATCACAGACGCCAATGACGCGTCACTAATTTAAGTTTTGCATCCGTGGAAGTTCTCATTTGTCCTTGGTTTCACGCCTCCTTCGGGAGAACCGGTGATCTTCGAGACTTTAAATAGCATATCGATTTTTAATGAGTCTGCATTTTGCGTCATTGTCATGGGAATACGTCACACTAGATTGTCAGATGATCTGGAAGCTGGCAGGAGCAAAAACTAAACTGATCTTATTTTATTAAACAATTGATGAAAAGTTTTTAATGGTCAAATTTTAAAAATAGAAATACTTAACAAATAGGTATAATGGAAAATAAAAAAGTAGAAACATTTAGCGAAATTTCAAGAATTTTTAGTAACATTTCAAGATGGGCTGCAGCGTAGAATGAGTTTTTACCAGGTCTTATATTGAAGAAAATACCCTTAACATCTCAATAAATATCTGTGTATGTTTCTGCAACATATTTTATTTAGGTATTTACTTTAATATTTTATGTTTTCTTTTTCTCAATACTTGAGTTTGCCAGCGCGAGGAGAGTTTTAGGCAGCAACACGAAAGTGAAGCGGTGCAATAACCATATATAAATACTTAAATACAAAGAATTATTCAACTAAAACTTTTTTTCATTCTAGTTCTATCGTAACAATAAAATGTACACCCGTTTTTCTTTCAAACTATTATGATTTTATTTCGGTAACGAATAATTTTAAATTACAGCGATTGATTGGTGATAGGACTATCTTAGTTTTGTTCGTAGGTCATTGGTGCATCAGGTTCCTCATTAAACCTATTGTATGAATCGAATGACAGGTGAATGATGTTTGTGTTACATCTGATTTCCTATCTTCTGACAAATGTAGGAGAAACTACTTCGGTTTGGAAATAATTGTGGGCATTTATCGGATTTATTTCAACGAATCTGGTCGTAAATAGCGTGATTACGGTTTGGAGTGTATCAAGGTTGTACTAAACTTTCCCTTGTGTCACAAGCACCACCGAATGGGCACTGGTTCCTTGGTGAAGGCCCCTTCGGTTGTATAATCTACCACGTGAGCAAGTTGCCTCCCCGCAATTAGCGGTTTTAGGTGTTAATGTACGATGCACTGGAGCAATGCATCCTAACTAACTGGTGAGCCCGTCAATGAGGGCTTAAAGGTAATTAACGAGGACCGCAAACCCTCCAGCGACGCCAAGCCTAAATCTACGGTTAATGACTCTCCTGTTTAACCATGGGGCTCCTTGGTAGGAGGGGGCAGCCTGCAAGGATGGAGTCCTACCCGGTGAGCGAGGATTCAGTATCGTTATCGTAACACGGTATACACGCCATGAGCCAACGTAGGGTTGGTTTACCACTTTGGATAAGATATCCACGGCGGGTTTGAGATAATTCCACTTTCTGGGCACGAGTCTTGTGAGTTCTTGATCTGAAAATAATAAGTGGGGCCTCTAATAGCGACATTACCATGAAAGACTTTGAAAAAAGGGCTCGAGCAACGAGCTACAAATGAGATCTTCGCCTAGTACCTCCGTACAAATGAGACGTCCTCTAATTTGACGTTAACGCGTGGATCATAACCATCTAAACACTGTTAACTCCCGAGCGATACAGCATCACGATGAGGCTCTAGAAGAACATTATTGGCACTAAATAGGAGTTCGCTCGGGGGGTGAAAGCCCTTTCAAAGAGATTTCCAGACTCGCTCGAGCACGCACGACATCAGTTGTTTCAAGTGGCCCCTGGCATGAGCAGACGAGGAGCAGCTTCCAACGTCCCAGATGCGTTTATTGCCACGTTGGCAGCTAATAATATTTTAAGCGGCTCGTAATTTTCGAATCGTGTAGACAGACACCTCATAAATTCCATGTTCTTCTGCTGAGCGTTCACGAGATGTTCTCGCAAGTTGTTCAACGCCCAAAATTCATGATGAGGCACTTCACGAGAACGGAACATACCACGTCAGAATGAGATGAGTCTCCTTGTATAACAAAATGGCCTACGCACGATGTTCTAACTTCGCTGCCAGAATTTTAGTCAGATTTTTATGAACTCAAACAGGAATTGTTCTGGTTGGCAGAGTACTTTTCTTACAATCTGATTTGTTTTAATTTGGGGAAAATAATTTAAGAAACGTTTCAAATAATTCCACTGCGGTTGGTTATTCCTTGAAGCAAGACTATCGTGAAAACAGTGAGTGATAAGTGTGCCAGGCTTGTACTAATCGATTCAGCGTTCAACATTTAGTGGGTAATTATACCCCTACGTGCCCGAAAATCTTCGAAAACCCGTTGAAAATAGATAGGTAGGTGCCCATTTGAACTATACGCACCTCCACTGGTCGCCAATTAGTCCGTTCTAGGCGTGTGGGGTATAATTTTCCACTAAATGTTGGACGCTGAATCGATTGGAATGAGTCCGGGACACCAGACATTCACTGTTTTCCTCATAATCTTGCTCCAAGGATCCAATCACTGTGTATTTATTAGCAGCGTTTTTAATCTAGAAGCGCAAACCGTCAAATTGTGGGTCCAATCGGAGACCTCTTTCATGAAAATAAAGGTGAATTTTTGATTTTGATTTTGAGTCAAATATAATTCTACGTAGAGCCATAAATCTTAGCACGCCTCGCCGCTTACAGATCACATCATTATGGAAATCTAATTTTTATTAAGAGGTACCCCAATTAGAACAGCGATGATCGAGGGTTCTCAGAAAACAAGCGCCCACCTTCAGAGAATGCAACAGTAGTACGACAAGCCGTATTTCTTTATAGAGGTTTTAACGGGGGAGAAGCTCATTACGGGGTCACGACTCAAGTGTATGTTTTCCAGAAATAGTCGACTTGATTGCTATGCTAATTTTGGGTTTAAGGGACATGTATTTGACAGATGCTGATTTGCATACAAGATATTAGGCTTTGCCCGTTCAAACCCAAAGTGGAGTTGATTTGCATGCATATTCTCCCACCTTCTTTTTTTCCCTAAACACTCCACGGACGAGGGTCGTTCATTTTGAATAATTCAATACGTCCAACGGCGGCTATTTTATACAAATTGTGCTCTGACCAAGTTAATTTCTCACCCTTCGGTTTTCCCCTTGAGGTCGCACGTGTGGCACAAAATATCCCTGCTGAGATGATTTCAAACAAACGACCCATCTGAGTAGGTGGTTGTAGATGAATCGCGATGATTAAAACTCAAGTGCGATATTCACCTCGAAGTTTTCAGTTATCTCGTGCGTTATTGTTTCTTGCATTGTTTCAGTGCCCTCGAGCGACCGCTAATAGTTCTCGAGTGCCCGCCGCGAATTATGTAAATTGAAAGTTTTTCTTTCTTTGCCCCGTTTCTAATTACACGGCTCGCGAGTGTTGCAATGATGGATCATAGTGTGCCCTTGAAGCTCGAGGGGAGAACTGCAGTGCACGTCTAGCGGGACAATTTAGAAGGGGAAACCGCTTGTAGTCACACTACTCACAACTGAGCGGCCACTCAGCCAGCTCGGCGCGTTGGTGAATTGCATTACACGGTTCGCTCATCCTTCTTGTCCGCCTTCAACGCGGGAGATGCTGTCTGTTGCGTAACTCGGAGCTCGAGAAAAGTGCGCTAACTATGACATTAGTCGCACGAGGGGTGGTCACTACATGTGCTTGAATATGAAATCCCTTAGTCTCAAGGCGAACATGTCAGGCTTGCTGCCTCGAGGGTCCTTGCTGCACCTAATCGCTTGAGGGTGGCTCAAAGAGGTCCAACACATGAAAAGAATATTGAGTCCTTAATTCGCTAACCAAATCTTCAAATTTTCCGTATCAAATTTTGGGTTTTACACATCAATTTTGATGATGATAGAAATACATTATCTAATTCTAAAAAATCAATAACAGCAAATAAGCGAGTAAAATGTAACATTCAACAAGTAAGAATGATCATAATAACGGAAAAGAAAGAACAAATTTGTCAACGTATGTTTCTTCCTGCTTTCGTGACTTGAAAAATGCTACAGAATGAGGCTAATCAATAGCCACTTTCAAAAGAATGGCATTTGGAAGAGATCGATTAAATGTCTTCGTCACGGAATAGGTATTTTCAGAATATACGCAGGCTAGCGTTGTAGCTTTTAGAACTAACGTCAGTCGGAATATTTCCGTCAACCTCCAATTTGAAATGGAAAACTTCCTATTTAGAATGGAAAATCTTCAATTTGACGTGGAAATTCTATATACACTCCTCCAATCCATCTTAATCGATTCAAAGCCCATATTTAGCGGAAAATTGTACCATAAGCTAGCCGACAAGCAGTAAACGTGAACGTTAAGCTTCCGCCTTTTCGTGGAAGGCCATCTGCCAACTAATCCTCACCTTGATAGCCTAAATTCAATAATGAACTCCTTCCTTTTCAATCATAGTCGATATGCCGTCGTGATTTTAGTTGTCAGATTTTTGGAGGGAAGAAGGCCGACGATTCTTTCACAATTGTATAATTTATTCGAAAAACCACATTTTAAATGCACATTCTGATCAATACGCTTCTTAAATCTGTGGCTACTGATGCCAGATCCATCTTAATCGATTCAGAGTCCATATTTAGCGGAAAATGATAACCATTTAGGCCGACCAAAAGTTGAGCTCCTGTCTGTTCAGGGTTGTGCCTACTGCCAACTATTTTCCACCTTAATAGCCTTCAATTCAATAAATTTGGTAAATTTTAAACTCCTTCCTCATCAATCACTATTGATATGCTGTCAAATTTCGTGTTTGGAGGTAGAATTATTATCTGTAGATTATGTTTAGGAGGAATGTTTCCCGAGTCTTGAATCAATTTTGTGATAATTCAACCCGAGCACGAGTTTTGGTTAGAGAACAGTCACCTCGAATCGAATATAAGTGACATGGGTGATTCTTGGTTTTCGAGTTGATAGCTTTTTATCCTCGTCGAGTTTAATCCAAAGACAGCTAACGGCAGAAGCATGACCGTGGTAGAGCTCATTATGGCCGCTTCTTTCAGGAGAACCACATTACAGGGTTTAACGGCCAAAAGATGGGATTGTTAGTTTAGAAGACCTTCGAACAGCGGATCGGATGAATTCGTCACAACCGGAGCCTCGCGGCCTCCGACATCAGCACGAGCCTATCAATTACGTACGAGTTCTCTTCAACAGCCTTTCCTCACTCTTCGACACCATCAAAAACACATTTACCAGATCTCGAGAAGACCAAAGAACCAAAAAGAGAAAAAATTCGAGAAAAAATACAAGAATAATTTCGATTGATTATTCATGTCACTTTTTTCCTCCGTTGAAACGGGGCACGGTCTGGGTCGGTTAATGTGACGTGGGTGCTTTCTCCGGTGACAAAAGCGTTCGTCACGTTCTCCTGTTGCGTTTTGACGCACCCGAGAGACGAGTAGCTTTTTCCATTTCGAATGGACGGCAGCCAGAGCTCGATGGGATAAGAAAGAAGTGATTACTAAGCGTGGGCACCTACCCGTCACTAATCCATTAGTTACCACAATCTGATCGCCTCTCCTCGAACTGAGTGAATCTGACAGTCAATGGTTATAATCCGAAATCAATGAAACTACGTCGATGTTCATTCCTTCGAAGCTTTTGAAGGGAAGGAAATGGTGCACCGGTACTTTCCGTTTTCTACCCCGTAGTTCTATCCCGTATTACATGGCGGGATACTATAAAAATCATGTTCAATGACATTTTTTGAAAATTGTCCTTTTGTTTACCTGTGACCCAATACTTGAGAAAACGGGAATATTCAAAAGCAGTTGAAAAGGGTTGGGGGGAGGGAGAGACAGTGACCAAATATAAGTTTTTTAGACATTTACATTGGCCTTAAAGGACCCCAAAGTACGACTCAAGAATTGTTGGCTATTTTCAACATTTTTGTAGAGTAAAGTTTTTGTGATTTTTTGTGATGTGACGTGAAAATTGCCCATAGATTTATTAATGAAACTCGGGTCAGGGTTGAAGAAATTGAAATGCTGTTTTCAATGGGAACAATATAGGAAAACGACAATACTGGTCGCTCCTTTGTTGCGTTTCAGTACTTCTTTCATTCTCATCCTCAATTTGAAGAACACAAATCCCTTTTTCTTTTCTCTAACGAGGTCACAAGACCCTGATTACATTCCTAAGACAAAAAATTGAGAATTCATTTGTTAGAATAAGTTAGAAAAAAAAACGTCCCGTTGAAAAATTAACTACGGAATTTCTCAGCAGCCGGGCGCGAAGTATAACAAAGCCTATCATCCTCTTTTCACCCCTACAAAGGCCAAAAAGCATGGGGGAAAAAATCTTGAGGAAAAGAATAAGGCAGGGATAGTCAACAATGCAACAGATTGGCTCCCAAGTGTAATTAGGAATTAGGAAGGGTGGTATTTGCATCAGAAAGTAATTAGAAAGAGCGTTCAACCCTGACATCAAGGTCGGGGCCCCTCCTGTTCAATTTTTTTCGTATTACTAACAGATCCCCTTAGGAAGAAAAAGTTCTGATCCGCAAATTATTATGGGGATTATGTCGCTTCTTTTTCTTTTCTTTCTTTTTTAATTCTCTTTGTTAAATTGTACTATCTCGTAATGACAAAGCTAATCTTGTTGTAGCATAGGTGATGGTGTTTCGGGATTAACCACTTACTACCGGCCATTCTCATTATGTTTATACTGGTATTTCTGTTGTATTCAAATGAGTAGTACTGTTGAGAGATGTTTCACGAAGGGGCTTCAATTTGACGACGTACAACAGAAGGTTGGAAAAGGACATGCTCGAAAGATGGACAGGGGTCTGTGGAAGTTGTATTGGCGTGGTGAACCATGTGCGGACACCCCCTCCCGACCATTCCACGTCCTCCTATGTACACCCCAAACCACTCAACTCCCACATCTCTATCAGCCTCATATTGCCTCACCCTCACAATAATATCCCTTGCGAAACCTGTCCCTTCATCTACAGAGGCTGCCCTCACTTCGCTTACGTAGCGCTTATCTCTTACAACCTCCGTCCTTCTTGGTTATTTATTGGGAAACTACTCCCTTTTGAGACGTGTATTATTTTAATTACCAACGCGATGAAAGGTTTTTGTCCCTTATCACACTGAAAATCGGGTGAGTTATGGGCACATATTCTAGACAATTGTCCCTCTCCAAGACTCTGAAAGCATGCATTGAAATTATGCAATTGTCAGTAATGTTCCCAAGACACTCAAAATCAGTAGCCAACTCAAAAACTAACATTCAATTCTAAACCCTCTACAAATTTCACCTCATCAGTCTACTTGAGCATTCTTACCCCAACTTGTACGAGAATTTTCCCTCAAGACATACTTTGTTCTTACATGTTCTTTATGCCTCATGAATTAGGATTCCTTCACATTGAAGATCGAAAATAAGTGGGCATAATGAATTTTGAGTAATCTGTATTTTTAATTTAATTTCGTGAATTCCTAACAGATGACTGGATGAAAAATAAAATGTCGTAATGTGGTGGGAATACTAATTTAGTGCGCTGACGACTATAGGGTGGTTTTGGAAGTAAATTTTCGACATCTCCTACCCCGGTCTGCTATTGGCGACGACCGCAATACTCACGAAGATGTTGATTGTGAACGAGGGAAATTCGGTGCAATGAATATGCGAGTCGCAATAACCCGTTGGGCTGTTTCCTGCCAAGATCCCGGCAACCTCGCTTATTTATCGCAGGCCGTTGATTACTCGCATATCCGACAGAAATAAATTGACGGGCTGCGTTTTAGAGGAGGATATTTAATACTCCCCTTCGGGCCTGCTCCCAGTGATTTTTGGCGGAAAAGGAAGGAATAGGAGGGCGATGAGGGGTCGGAGGGGGTTCATGATCTCTGGTGCCCATTCTGTTTTACGACTTTGTCCCCCCCTCCTCTTCATCTCTTCATCACCTTCTCGCCGGTTCTCCCGTTCCGTCTCCCGTTTATGATCTTCTCAGTTGGAAGCCCGAGGGTTCCATATTGCTCCGATAACTGATTCCTCTCCTCCCCCTTCGTCACTCGATGACGTTTTCGCCTTTTCCACGGGATCCATCAATCGCTGGAGCTTCTTTCTACTCCATATCCGATTAGTGATCTTGAGAGATATTGGAAAAATAAAGCGAAGGATAAAGAAGGGGAAGACGTGGGTGGAAGATCACTTTTCACGTGCGACAGACTCTTCCCTTTTTCTTCTATTTGCGACCCTTTCACAACTCTGCTATTGAATCTCTCCCGGCCCACAACGAAAATGAAACTAAATGACCGAACCAGAGCAGATTCGAGTCAAACGCAGAGACGCCACGAGCTACGTCGCTTCAACCTTAGCAGATTCTAATCTTGAATGAGGCCCTCGCTGATCGCTAGTTTTATTCAATAAAACTTGAAAAAAGAGTCATCCTTCATTATTTTCATAAAAATGCTCACCACACTACATTTCCTAATCGATATGTAGTTCTTAAAGAAAACACCTAAATAACAAGTTGTTCTTAGATTTTCAAGTGTGGTGTGTTTCCGTTTCACTTGGATTGCATTACGTACCCCCTCACGACTGTCCTTGAACTACTTTGAAAATTCGTTCATCAAACACTATACTGCTTGGAATCGTTGAGTTTCTTTCCAACGTTCTCGCCATAGGGCATTTTAACGACGGAGAGTGGTGAAGTGTTGATCCAACTGCGTTGCAGTTGATGCCCGCAGTGACAGTTCAAGCTCTAATAAGCGACTCTTTGTTCTTTACACGTTTTCCTTGGACCAGAGCCAGTTTCTCGGCTTCTAATCTGACCTCGGAGCAAAATGATTGTCAAGTAGGCGCAATTCAAAATGTGTTGGTCTCCGTTTCGAAGCGGTTTCTCAGGCTCGAGGCACGACCCGAGTGAAAACGAGGACGAAATGACGTAGCGTTGCACTCACAACGTTGCACTCGTATTTATGGGTACTGATAGCTAATATTCCTCCAATGCGGGTCAGCTCCTGCGTGGGGAATGAATTACATAATAAATTGATGAGCTACACAACTAATTTGTGAATGTGTTGTTCCAATAAGCATTTAGAATTAATTAACTGTATAAAATCATTTCTAATGTTTTGTTTAAATTTTGAGCTGACGCGGGAAATCAAGGGTGCAGGTATGCCATCGATTACTTGTGGACTTATATTATTAATATAGTTTTATGAATATTATCAACAAATAAGAATAAGAGAAAGTAATTAGTAAGAAAAACCTCGTCTGGTGGCGTTGGGGGGGTCTGAATGCCAGCAATTGATGTGTATCGTATTAATTACCCCCGTAATGGATAATATCTCGATTGTGGAGGCCATTTTGTAAGAAGGAACAACGAGTGCAACAATTGATTCAGTGTCAATCGATTTCAATGAAATCACAAAGAGTACGTGAAGATGAGCAAGAGTTAAGCACAATTAGTGAGATGCCTAATGAAATATTGCTGGTCCCTTTTGGTTGGTTATTCCTTGTATAATCAACCTATGTTTTCATGATAATGGTCAACCTCTCCGATTCGGCTCAAAATTTTTTTCTGGACGTTTCATGATGTCCTGATCAAAAAAGGTCAATTCCGTCCGCCGTCCGCCGTCCGCCGTCCGCCGTCCATTGTCCGCGCCGTTTTTGGTAGAGGAAAATTTCTAAACATCTGAAATTTGGGTCAGGGGTCTGTTCCCGGCCGAGACGGGTCCTCGAAACTTTTCAGCCCAATCGGACCAAATTTGGGGAGGGTAGGGGTCAAAATGTGTTTTTTGAAAAATGGATTTTCGAGATTTTGGGCGATCTAGGCGAGTAGGGTGTCATTTTCCACTAAATTTTGGACGCTGAATCCAATAAAACGGGTCCCAGAACGATTGGCACCCACTGGAAGAAGTAATGGGTCAAATTGGGTAATTATTACCCATTTTGAATATGTGTTTTTCGGGATTTCTGCTACCTAGGCGTGTGGGGTATCATTTTCCACTAAATGTTGGACGCTGAATCGATTGGAATGGGTCTGGGACCCGCCACACCCACTGTTTCCCCCATTCGAGGAATAACCAACCCGTGTGTAAGAATTTGCTGATTTTTACTATAAATGGATCAGATAGCATAAACGGAGACCTCTCAAATCTGCTAGGTGTTTTTTCCATGGGACTACTTTTATTCAAACTTTACAGTAAATCAAATGCAAAAACACATGAGTCACCGAAGGCCGCCTCCAGGGGGGTAGCTTCATCGCGGAAGTATCTGTTGGCTAATAATGCTAAACAGCCTTATCATAATATCGCCTCCTCATAGGAGAACCTTATGGTTTCTGTGTTTAAAGTAATTTTGTTCCGCAGTCGTTTTGCGGAACGCTAATTAGGCGATAAGCTAACTGCGTATTTCTCGTGATTTTTCTCCTTGAAACAAATTTAGCCCTCAATCTTAATGTCTTTTTTCCTTGAACACTTAGAAGTTCGTTTACTCTTGAGTTTTCCTAGTATAGTTTACACCAACCAAACTCTGACTAATTAATTTAAGAGGAAGTGCGTAATAAGGAGAAGAGTGGAAATCTCCAATTTCGGGGTTTCCCTGCCACGTGAATGCAGCTCAGTGTTGAATTACCTTCGCTTAAAGCGACATTAATAGTGATTCCGTCACCGGTAAGTAATCTCATTAACAGGGATAGTTCATTTGGACGGCTAGTGACGCGACTTGTCAAACGTTATTTGCCTAACTGCCGTTTCCTCGAAGGGTCGAAGGCTTCAGATGGGATCACATCCCTCGGCCCTACGCGATCATCATAATAACAGGTTGCCGCTAATGGTAGGGTTGTCTTGGCAGGGCAAGTGGACCCGAGTTGAATAATGTAGCCTGAGGTTGTTCCTCTTCACAACAAATCCATGTCAGAAATTCAAACGCACTATAGCTCCGACCACGAGCAATGAACACTGCCTAGTAGATAACAAATCAATTATTAGCCTGTGTGAAAACAGTCAGATATTTTATTTGCAAAAAATGGAGAAATAGATAGAAATAGAAATAGAAATAGAAAAAATTGGGGTTATTAAATTTTAAATGTCTTTTCAAAGTTGAATTCTACTTTTTCGTATGACAATTGTATCAAGTATACAAAAGCTGATATATTTTGGCCTTGTGTATACTTTGATTTCTCCCCATTATCAGTTTTTAATGGGAAAAAAACGTCCATGCCCCAAAATAGGCTATAGATAGATCTTGAAAGTATCTACCATGCCAAGCCTACATGACAGGAAAATTGGAATGAACCTCACGCGCGACGATGAGCAAACCTTCAGTCAAGCGATGTGATGTCGATGGCATCATATGATAACCTCGTATCTCCAAAATACCAAATTTTGCCGGAGAGAAAAATAACTGTGCAGTTCTACCAGCAATGTTAATTTCAACTTCGCCAAGGTTATCATTTAGGGCGCTAGAGAGGACGAAATGAATATTCCGCCAAAATTTGAATTACAGCTTGATGAGATACGAGGTTCTCATTCAGAAAATTCAA
Organism: Cyrtorhinus lividipennis; assembly: GCA_019603395.1. Lineage (NCBI taxonomy): Eukaryota > Metazoa > Arthropoda > Insecta > Hemiptera > Miridae > Cyrtorhinus > Cyrtorhinus lividipennis. Next base: position 4,915,874 of record CM034005.1, read on the forward strand.
CTTTAAAAAAGTGGTCAAAAATTGAGATACGAGGTTATCATGTGATGCCATCGATGTACTGGAAGAGGAGGAAACTTATTCCTTTTGACCCGACACTTAGCGCTGCGTTGCGGCTCCTCCCAGAACTAGCCATCGCCAAAGTCGAGATTGTTCTTATCGAGCAGTGGGTAGAGTAATGTCATGTCCTGAAAACTCAATAATATTAAATGCAGGCTTACAATTTGAATGGTGATTCAACAATTATAAACTTTCAAACAGTAAATTTATTTTTAGGGGTATATCTGCTCAGCAACGAGAGTCCTGAAAACTAGTCATATTAGCCTTTCAAATCTTGTGAAATATTCAATACCTTGTCCCAAACTTCTAAAACATCACTTCCTTCCAAAAAGTAGAAATAGCTGTGAAAGGTGTCAACTTATAAACACTAACTGGATGCTTACTGGACATTTTGGACAACCTCTCGGCTTTTATCGGGCGCTCAAAACATAATTATGGAGCTTGAAATGAAGTTTGAAGTTCATAAATTATTCTTAGAAAGGTCAGCGTATTGCGTGGGCTCTGGGGTCACATCGGGTTTTCTCGGGTGACAAGTGGTGTCAACAATTTACAAGACAGACGTTTGTGGAGTTTGTTCCGTTGTTGCCGCGAGTGACGTTGAGGGTTGGCAGTATCCGCGGAAATGTCGAGTTTCACGACCCCGGACATTTATGAACTCAATTTGGAAAGATGCCGTGGACCTTTGCTGAAGGCAAAGCCTATATGGGTTCAATTCTATATTTGTAAACGCTCAGTATTTGTTAGAACCTTGGAAATATGAGAGCAGGTTGTGCAGGAAGCGACAAGTTACGATGAGATGAGCAGAACCAAGGCCGACGTCATACCTGGCACATACGCATATGGAGCAGACAAATGTGGTCTCGACGCGATTATCGATGCCGTTCGAGGGAAAACTCCTCTTGCTCAAGGTCGGTTTATGTGTAGAACGACATCGCTACAACTCCCATAACGTGTTTACCATTCCAGCCCGCCACTAATGGATATTATTCAAGAGAAGGTTCTGTTCTATGACTTGAATACCCAATGGGCTTCTAGTTGAAGTTGCTTCTTTGTTCTCCGCTAACAATGTTTGTAATGAAAAGGTGTTGAACACCATGTAACAGGACTCTCGCGCTGTTCAATTACATTGGTTTCTCTTCAGACTTCGTTCACTGGGGCAAACGCGATATTTTTACTGCTGAAAAATTTGTTAATCGTATTGCTATCTACTCTATGCAGGTGAACCCTGAGAAGTGAGGAGACAGTGGATTGATGGGGTTGATGGGCTTATATATTTTCCTTCTCGTGTTGATAATTGAAATATTAGAGTTTTGTGAACAACTCACGCGTTTTTCGGTCGGCAGCAATATCACGTTCCAGGAAACACTCAACACCTGCGCAATTGTTTTTCATTCGACTAAAATGACCTTTCACTCGTGAAAGACGACCTCCCAGCAACGGTAAGTAATAGCCTCGACGCTCATCATTTTCCATCTACCCTAAATCAAACACAAAGGCCGGATATTGTGAAATGAACTCAAACATGTATCTGGCAACATGAAGCCTCTCCAGTCGAGTGGCAACTCTATTTACCATACTGGCCAACAATCGAGGGCCCTATTTATATTGTTTGCTCCGTCCACTGATTACTCTTCAGAACGGACTGGGTCCGGAAAAGGGGTTGAGAGGATTTTAATGGTGATGGAGGTGGTCAAAGTCTCAGTTCTGAGCTCCTGGCGTCCTTACACAAATGTCTACTCATCGTGAGTCGAGGCTTTTCGTTAAGGTTGTTCCAATGTTGACAGAATCTTATGATTTAAGACCGCTAATGTCGAAAGAGATGAAATTTGGGCTCCTGTAGATGGTAATTCGACCTCATGACGTTTGGAGGAAATGTTATGAATACGATTCGCTCCGGTATTTTAATCCATTGTTGCTCATAATTTGCCCTCTGAAATTAAATCTTTCATCATTCTTTTTTTTCTTTTAATGTACCTTCCAAATTTATGTGGTTATACATTTTTTAAGATTTAATTTTGTAGTTTTAACGCCGAATATGACCATGAATGGAGCACAATTTCATTTCTGTTGGCTTCAACGCACCCAAGAATAATATTGACACCTCCAGAAGGCTATATAGGTGGACAGATAGGTGCCTACCTACAGCTGCTTGTCGCTTTATTACATACAACGACAACCAAACGTATTCTGCTCCTAAACCGATCCTGTTGCCCTATAAATTTCTCCTGAATCCTCCCAAAAAAGTTCATTGCGTATATCGTGAACAACATTTTCGAGCAGAAACAAAACAGGTAAGGAGACGAACCAGTGTTCGATTCTATGGAGGGAGACATCGAGGCATGTGTCCTCGTCGGTATTGTACCATTCAATATTCAATATTATTAAAAGATCGGATGTTTCTAAAGCCGATGTTGACTAGTTGCTGTTGTGTGTTGTTTAGGACTCAGCGCTCTCTGTTTGGTTGGTTGTACCAGTGTTTATACTGGTCTATTCCGTGTTAGTGTAGCTGTCTTCCTTGCCAACCCAGTGAAAGAATATGATGAACATTATATTTTTGTCAGGACTTAAGTAGTGGAATAGCATGCGCTCATTTTCCCATCCAGTTGCCATGAGGTACATGGCATCAGATGCCACTAGTGTGCCGTGTGGGTGATTTTTTCTCAAAATCTGGGCTCGTTTTCGCCAAAGAGAGGAACAGGCTTGAGCTTTTCAAAACTTTGTACTTGACAAGGAATTTCTATATTGAACAAAAAGATGCACAATCGGGGCTGTTTATTTTAATGTGGAGATAGAAGAGGGAAACATGTCTAAAATACGCCATTTTACTAGTACGAAATTTGTTCAAACGACACATTAATGTGACCAGATAGATTTTGAAATGCCATCTTATTTGAACTGCCGGGTTTTTCGTGCTAATAGTATAGAGACAGAGAATGTCGACTTTTTCCATTTTTCTTCTGAGAACATTATTTTGTACATTTCTCCTACGCAGGCTATCCGAAACAGGTCTACTTCCCACTTTATTACGATCCTCCTAGGCCCTTATAATAAGGTCCTTCGCGAACCACGTTTCGAAACGAGAAGAGCTCTGAAATTGAAGGAAAGAACAGTAGTCACGTTGTAGTAGCGAAGTGGAGCCAATACATTACTTGTCATTTATAGTTGGGCTCCCGGTTCTACCTTCGAAAAGAAAGAGATTGTATCGTCGTGAAGACCGAACCTATAATTTGATACGGACGTTGTTGTTTCGCTCGGGATACAGTAGTCTATGGGGCAATCATCCGTCTGTTCCAGCAGTAGAAAAGGGCAGCCTCTAGGATTAGGACTGACCGGGTTAGTAATTAAATTCTACCCGTCTTCCTCTCCTGAAAGTGGAGAGCATATTCATGGTATTAGCTCCTACGTGCCCTGTGGGCTTAGTAGAGGGATGAGCCGTATTCCTTCTCTGCTCTCTTCTCTCTCGGACCCGAGCTAATGATCTGGTTAGTGCAACTTTTTTCTCCGCTTCGAGCCTCTGGAGTCACGTGCTGGTTTCTTTAGTCTCAACTTCCACTTCAAGGCTAATTCAATATTCATGGCTGGTTATATTTTTGTCTCAACCCGTCTCTGAGGACCGTTTTTCTACTTTGGGCGCGAAGACCCATTTATTTCCCATGTCGTTATCACTTCGCATCTTAAGTCTGAAACGTTTCCATAAATTTCTGATTTCCCATACGCTCTGAATCCTCATCGAACAAATAACAAAACTCGACGGTTTTCGTTAAAAATATCACATCATTACTGATGTGCGCCCCTTGTTAATTTTGATGCCTCTTCATTAAAAAAGGCTTTTGAAGAGATATCATCGGTATTTGTTAAAAAAATGAAGCACAGTTTTGTTGAAAACTGCGATGTAACGGCTAAAAATTAAACAAAAGTAACCGATAATGATAACCTAAATACGGATTTATAGCGTTTTTTCTGTGATGCAAATGAAGGTTTTTTGGTTGGTTATTCTTTGAATAATCAACCTATGTTTTCAATGCAAAAAGTCAATCTCTCCGATTCGGCCCAAATTTTTTTTTCTGTGTGTTTCAAAGGGTCTAGATCAAAAAATTCAAATGACCGTACGCCGTCGACGCCGACTTTAGTAGTAGAAAATTTTCTAAAAATCTGAAATTTTTGTCAGAGGTCCGTTCCCGACACTAGTTGGTCCTCGAAATTTTTCAGCCCGATCAGACCGAATTTGGAGGGTATTTAGATGGATTTTCGAGATTTTTGTCGATCTGGGCGTGTGGGGTATCGCTTTCGACTAAATTTGGGAAGCTGAATCCAATAAAATGGGTCCCAGAACAATTGGCGCCCTCTGGATGAAGTTATGGGTCAAAAAGGGGACCTACCTACCCATTTCGAATTTGTGTTTTCGAATTAAGCCTTGAATTGTCCGTCTTGGGCGAATGCATAGTGAAAAACTCACTCGGGGACATTAATCACAGTTCAAACGTTGATTATAGACGAAGCGTTCCTGAGTATATATTCGTATCATGCCGTTAAATTGTAATATGTATATCATAATGTATGCAACTGCTGTAAACGCTTGATTGATCTAAGCACGTATCCGCTAACTATCACGTATTACACAGATAATGCGCGATTCCCGTTCCTCTTGGTTTAGGTAGGCTCAATCATCCAAACCTTAATTGAAAGCGAGAAGCTAATTCTAAAGGCATGTAGGGACGCAGGGTGAGTTCATTATGTACGAGAAGATTACGTTTTTTGCATCAATATTACCCTGGAGCCCGCATGTCCATCTCGATAACTCACATTTCCGGTTCAATTACCTTTCCAACGCGAGGAGACGGCGCCCCATCCAGGCAATCACCCTCGAATTAGCGAAAAAAAAAGGATAGGGCGAAGGGCCCAAGTTCGATCAGGAGGCTCGCATATTGTTTTTCGCCTCGGGAATTGAGTTAAGTTCTCTAATGCACGGACGGATTTCAAACAATGGCGCCCGAGGGCTGGTTCACCCTTCTTGCCAATTTGAGCAGCTTCGGTTACCTCGTACGCGCCATTTCTCAATTTTCAATCCCCAAAGCGCATACTATTAGCGATTTCCTAGGCTCAGCTCGATCGATTTCGCCAACCCTTTTCGATGTACCACCCGCGAGGCTATGCTGAGCGACTTTGGATCGTCATGGTGAGTTAGTTTCGTCCATTTGGATTGCTTCAGGCTGCTGAAAGAACTTTGAGGGCGAGCAGATGTGCTTTTCCCTTTTAATTCAAGTGCTTATTTTTAAAGGGACTAGTATCAACAGATTCACTTGTGAATAAAGAAATCTCAAAGAACGTTTTCGTGAAATACCAACAATTTCTTTCTGAGTTTATTGTAATTTACTCACAAAATTTCGATCTCCATTAATTAAGATTCACATTCATGATTGTAATCTGATTTATATTTTCAAAAATCACTAATAAAAATCTGACCTAGTCCCACCCTTCGAACATTGATTGTTTACAGTAGAAAGATGAAGCACTGTGAAAGTGGCCAGATGCAAGGTTGCACTGAGTGCACTCTTGTGGCACCTGATTCGTCCTCGGGCAATGCTAATGAAATAGCCCCTGAGATATGCATGCAAGGGTCAATTCAATCATTCGCTCAAAAACAATTTTAAAGCGTGATTTTTACTCTTTTATTTCGATTTTCATTGATTTGCCTTTAATTAACGAGGTATCGTTGTGTCTCTTTTTTTTACCAGCCGCATTACCACTCTAAACCGCCCTTTTTGAGTTGTTTAATTTTTGTACAATCCCTCTCGAAACAGTCGGTGATTAACCAAGACATTACAAGTTGCAAGAGTGTGTTATTATTGCGAGACCAGTTTTTCATCCGTTCAACGAGGGAGGGTACCGCGTTATTGAATGCAAATCATCAAAAATTTGTATGGGTCGTATAAACAATTATGATCGGGTGTGGGGATCGCGGCTAGTGAATATAGGACAGCCGCCAGTAAATTTTTGCAATTCTACATAAATTTGTGTAATATAAGTCAAACTGGCTTTTATTTATTTATTTTTATTTATTTATTTTTTTTTTTTTTTAACATTTTTTGAAAATGATTTTTTCCACCTCATGACAAAAGTATGGCATATCAATCATAAATTCCAAAAGATGCTCTTGCAAAAGTATGCACAGCTCTTAAGTTCCTATTTATCAGATCGATATTTCCGCGTAAAACATGATGATGCCTATTTGGAACCCAAAATGATCAATGCTGGAGTTCCACAGGGGAGTGTACTTGGCCCACTCTTGTATTGCAGCAATATACCTTAGCTAAAAGGAATTTAGTTGACTTCAGTCACAAAAATAACATTCTTCACATTCTCTCCTGCGTTGCTATGATTTATTAAAATATATTCATTTTAGAGGAATATCATCTACCAACAGTGAACGTCAACTAACTCAGGGCTTCTCTACCGTCAAAATCTTCAGAATAAGACGGGAAACGATAACCATGTTTTCTTGGGCACCACAAATCGCTAAAATCCGCGAGAAAAATAGGTAAAAGTTTGTAGGTATTGTACTTCTCGATTTAAAATTGTTGAGTGAATTGTAGTCACGTGTCCACCTGTTGGAAGTAGTATTACCAAGGAGTATTACCTATTTCGACGGATTCTGCGCGCGAGAGGTCATGATGAGCTACCGATATTCGTTTTGCCGGATCGTGGCACAGGCCTGTGCGCGGGGTCGAGATGGCCTTGGAGGGCCTCGTGACGTCACGTCACGCTTGCACATGCAGCTGCACCTTCGTGACGTAGGAGTCGTACGCCGAGCCGGAGACTGGAAAGGGGGGTGGGGGTGGAGTCAAGTTCGGTGACCTTTCCCCCCTAGGCTTCACCCCTCCCCGCCGCCCCTCGGTCCTCCCTCCACCCCCGCAGTTTCAGACGAGAACATTATCTTGGTAATCAGAGCGTTTCGGAACGAAGCGTCACTTTTGCTCTACATTTGAGATGACATCACCTAGCGATGCATTATTCACTAAACATCCTGATTACCTACATTTTCACTCGCCTAAAGTAGGTTGATGATAAACTGCATAACATTAATCGATGATACGAACTCGATAACCCCAGTGGCCCTCTTCAACAGATTTTTGACGTTCTCACTCATGATCCATTACATTTGGATAATTTGGAGAAAAACTCCATAACTCTGAGAGGGCATTTTCATCAGCAGGGATTCTCATTCATTTTTCCTTTGAGAGGATTCGCTGAAGCACATCCATTTGAAGGGTGCTCTAGATAGCCTCAAGAACTTGTACGCTTTCGAAAATATTCTGTGCCATATTTAAATTTTTATTTGTTTTACCCGATTTGTAACTACATGTTTGCCTAATACTAAAATAAACTTAAACTTACATACTTAAATTTGAAAATAAATTAAAAGACTCGAGACTAAATGCATCATCCTTGAACCAAGGGCAATAGGACTCACTCCAATCGATTCAGCGTCCCAACGTTAGTTGAAAATGATACCCCACACGACTAGGTACCAGAAATTTCGAAAACCCACTTTTGAAATGGGCAGATAGATATCCATTTTGACTCATAACCTCTTCCGATGGGCGCCAATCGTTCCAGTACCCGTCTCAAAATGTAGTCGAAAATAAAACCTCACACATCTAGATGGCCGAAAATCTCGAAATTCCATTTTTTGATACTCACATTTTGTAGGTAGGTACCCATTGTAATGTAGTAAAAGGTAAAAATTAATTTTCAAGGAAATCGAGTGAAATGTCTTGAGCACATATAACAATAATTGAGAAAAAACTGATTTAGTTAAGTCAAATCCACACGCTTCTGCTGGACTACGGCCTGCTATGCGACTAAAAACGAAAGCGTGGCAACCAAATATGTGAAATTCAACAATGTCAATCGTACTTCGATGTGAATTTGGTATTTTGTGTTTTTCCTATGACGATAATGCGGATCAATGTCCCAAGTTTTAGTGGAAAATGTGGCCTGGTTCCTTGAATATCTCCAGACTCCATTTCAAAATAATAATTCTCTTCAACTTCCAGTCACCTTTTGCGTTGAAAATGAGTGTGCATGGCTGGTACCCGATCAAATGAGCGAAACGTTCATATTTTTGAGTTCGTGAGGACATTTTGACACACTTTGAAACGTATAAGGTCCAACTTTGGGGGGCAAAATGTTATTTTTTGGTCGATAAGAATACATGGGAGTATACTATTGTTTCAATAATGTAATATTAATAATGAACCAACATTGATGTGCCTATATAGGAACTAGGTGAATAACGTCACTGTGAGCTATGAACGCTATTCTGATCACTCCGTGGCCATATAATCCAATGACTGCTTTCCATTCTGAGGACAAGAATAGGAACTGAAAAATTAATTAGAAAGATAGCAGACAATAGAGGTGGTCCGGGAGCAGCCAGCCGTGCTCAGGGAAATGAAAAGAGCTCCCGGGGTGATGAGGCAGTCAAGTGATTCTTCGGATCAGTTGTTCCCGTCCTTGCCTTCCCTCATCGGAACCACCCCGATCCTCCCTCGGTTGAAAAGTCACATCATCATTGTTCGCCAGCAATTACTCCTTGCTAATGAGGCGGGCAACCCCGGTATTCCTCTGGGATGGAATTTTTCAACCAGCAATGAAATTCGCGGATTCTCCTTTTTTTTCATCCAGCAGCGCCCTTCTGAGGCAAAAGGTCCTCGTTTGGGAGCAAGTCGCCCGTAAACTGTCCCCATTCAGGAGGGTTTCCTCGCTTTATTTTGCTCCATCAGAACTTTTAATAAAGGCTTCAATTTATTTTCAACTCGAATCGTGCGGCGTTTCATTCCCATTTGAAGGAAAATAGGTACAATGGAACTCTCTAGCGTAAAGAATTCACTTCAAAGCTTCACTTATTTTCCGCATTCGCTTGTTTGAGGGGGTATTACATGACGGGGGAATCTTGGATCGAAAATTGAACCCTAGACACTCGAACACTATCCTCCTTTATACCTTTCTTAATCACTCTACATCACCAAAAAACAATAATCTGCAAAATAGGCGCTGCTTGATTCTTTATGGCTCAAATACGTCCGTTCTTAGTTAGTAGGTCATCATTACATACCACATTATCATAAATATCGTATTGAACATGTTGACAAGTATGTTAAAACAGAAGATTGATAGAAAACGACAGGTTAATAGAGTTCATCAGAAGCTCCATCAGGAACAGGTTGAATAACCAAATGGTAAACCAATTGAGGAGGTGGGGGTGCGCAGGTGCCTTAGTAGGGTGGTTCTCACCCATCAGCTATCCCCTCTGAGTAACCTTCTCCTGGGCTAGCCAGGTATTGTATGGATTTTATTTACAACCTCTACGCTAAGTGTCAAATGTTGTGCAATGTGAGAGATCTCGTTTAGTAAACACCATTACATTAAATTCATGAACATTGTTTGGCCCCAGGCCTCCCTATAAGATCTAAATACGCCTAAGGAACAGCCAGTTCAAATTACCCGCCGTTCAGGTCGATCGGGGTAGGACCATTTTGCTCGCGCTAGATGACCCGACATCAGCACTTACTCGTTCTACTAACTAACGGGGTAACCGTCCATCCAAGGGAAACCTACTGACTTACTGTTCTGTTCTTCTACGAAGTGATCGCCTCGCTGTGCTCATAATTTCTGTATCCATTAACATCCGTTCAGTTATTAAAAGGTCAATTAACTGTTACAAGTTCTTGAGTTCAAACCCACGCTCTCACAAACATAAATACATTGAATGATGTAAACTGATGAACCCAAATTGAATGGGCTACCTATGAGGTGAGCGTTGAAGGAATGAAACGTCTGTGACGTCACAGAGGGGTTGGGTTAGGGGCTTTAAAATTGGCTGCAACTGTCTTTATTATTATTCTTATTTATTTATTTATTTAATTTTTTTTCTTCCCTATCTAGTATTTTTAGATTATTTTTATTCTCATAATTAGTTCCTCAATGTCATTTTAAGAAAAAAATGAAGGTTACAAGTATATTTGTAGTAATCCCCTACCTTGTTTCACTTTTTTGCCATAACATTACAGTGAGGGAAAACAAAATGTTGCACGAGTTTCCTTAAACAGTTATAAATAATCGATTTTTTGTTTAATGCACTGACTCTAGTTGATGTGACATTTTATGATCAAGAAGGAAATTTATATACATGGTTTGATAAATTTTGTAAATTGCTTAAATGTTTGTAAAAATATGATTTCAGCCAGGGTTCCGTAAATGGGAAATACTAAGTGAATCATCCTCTTAATTGCTTGTGGTAGTGGAGTGAGAGTTCTTAATAAGATATTGAAAAGAACGACCGTACTGATTTCATCAGTACGTTTTGATTACGTCAGGACAATATGGCTATTACTCGTACTTGGGTCAGGTCAACATGATGTTTATGCCTTGTAACGTGATGAAATAGTTTGAACGAGATTGTAAATAATGAGATGAAGTCACCTTGATGAGGTTTTTCTTGATGACCATAAGCGGATCTCAGCTGGAGGTAAGACGTTTGCCGTTGCACATGGGGAGATTTGCAATCAAGTATAACCTTGGCTTTAGTTTGCTGTCTCAATCATACAAATTAGATTAAGAATTATAATTAAATAGAGTAGGAACCGCTGGTTGAGGCGTTTCTGGAGTATGAGCTCAGTCTGACGAGCAATGTCAATTTTTTAGCGACTGTTCAACCAGGCAGAAGAAACCACGGTATTTCTTCCTTTTGTTTGCAAATTTGTCTTCAACTCGTCTCTGGGCAGATGATTGATAGAATCGGGGATGTCGTCGGTCGTAAAATAAAGGATATTATAGCCGATCTCGACAGGAACTGTCCGTTTCCAACGGTTTTTCTCCTTCAACTCCTGCAGTTCGTCATAACGTTCCTAGAAAAGAAAGCAGTTACCTTCAAAATCATCCTCCACACGGGTAACATCACCGTACTTGAACTTCGCCTTTGTGGACACGGGAGAGGGTAATGTCTTTCGGATGAATACCATTATCCACGCTTGAACTACAAATGAGTTTCGAGCCTCATGTGTAACCCTTTGTAATCCAGTCACGTTCGGGTCTCAATCATCTTGGTTTCACCGGACCAACAGAACCTTACGTTAATGTGAGCCTGTCCTCGTTCTTCCTACTGATAAATTCATAATTTACAGGTTTCGTTGAGACCCCTAAAAAATATTAATTTCAGTCAATTCTGTAGGCTTTGAAATTATTACACATTTCCAATTTTTCAAGATCCTGCCATTAGAAAATTCAGTTGAAAATGATAATTAGTGGTTATTGATGGGATTACATTTAATGAAGAGGTTGATTGAAAATATCACTCCTTGTTTATTTTGTGCACGGCAATGACTCGAGGGTTGAGGACACAATGACACTTCCACGTGAAAGTTGACTTACAATAGAAATCGACATTGACCCAATTGTAACGCAGGGTCCACACTCGCGTCATCGAGTTTGATTATTATCGTACTTTTGAAATCGAAGGATCGACAGAGACCCGAGTCACAAAGGAGACGACTGCATTAGAAGGATCGCCGATTAGAAAGGATGGTCCCTCTCTTATGTTAATCCTATTCACCTTGATCCTACCATCAGATAAGTAACCGGTCAATATAAATAACAAAACCCTCACGACACTATTACAACGCAGAAGAAGACTAATACATCATAGTCCACATCATATCGAATGAGTTTCGTTAACTATGACGCCACCGTCATTGAATCTTATTGATTAGGTTCACATTGATGAATCTCTGACACATAAATTGAAGATAAATAATTTGATTCATTTAAATTTGTTAAATATTCACAACGTCTTACATTTATTAGATATTACTCGCAGAGAAAACATGATAGGTGTGTGAGTACAAAATTTAATCCAAAATACACCAATATTTCAGGATAAATGAATATAATCATGCGATATACATTTCTTCAAAATTGTTTTCCGAACTAGGTTTATTACATTCAACAAAGAATTTTCAAAAAATTCCAACTGAAAATGAAACTATCAATTTGAAAAGGCTAAATTAAGCGATGATAGTGAGTTTTGTTTCGTTTTAACTTAATTTGATGGGGTCGTATATGAATGTCTCATAGTGTTTTTTTTTTTTTTTTTTTTTTTTTCCTCGTCTGGTTTATTTTGATTTGGGCAGTTCTGACAAAATTATAATAATAAAAGTAATATAATAAGATAAAAATTCCCTTGGCATGCGGAGATTGTGCAGAAATTAGTTAATATTATTATTACCCGGATGGAATCTATATTGTGATTTTTGTACGTTTTTTCTTGTTTAAACCATTTAGCTTACGGTTAGGTACTTTTGGCCCAGCTAGGAGACAGACGGTTTGGCAAATTAAAAATTCATTTATGCGTTTGACAAAGGGATACAGTTCTACAAAGTGAATAGTGTGACTAATTGATGGTATTATGAATGGTTTATGGGTTGGAGTTGTCTAAAACCTCGAAAAGCTGGCAAAGAGAGGCTTGAGAGGTCACCCCTTACTGGGGATCACCATATTACCAGGTGGAAACCACCCCTTGAGTCCCCCTCTGTGCCTAACCTAGTCGTGCTATGTGGTTCGTCTGTAGTTTCATATAGTTGCAGTGCAATTTGTAGGTAAATATAATTTTTAAAAAACTATGAACATCAATTTCTACAAATATTTCATCAACATATATGATGTGAACAATTTTCTTACTAGAATCTATCAATAACAACCCTGCAATCATTTTTTTTTTTTCGACACAACTGATTGGTACCGGGTAGACTTCACTCCCCCCCCCTCCCTTTTTTTATTAAATGAAAATTTATCGTTCAACAGGATAGACTTTGTTCCCGTCGCAATTACAGCACCATTACGATTTATACTCCCACCGGTAAGGAACTTGGCTTTGTTAGCGGTGGCAACCCTTTTCAAAGTCATTCCCTCCGCGGTTATTTCGTTCCATCAAGACTCCTCATGAAATCGCAACGGAATCCGATCGTAAAAATTACACTTCACCTATAGGAAAGGCATTTTCCAATTTTTCTACACGGTTTTTATTGTCTCTCGAGACAGTAATGAGATTAGTGGAGGTAACTAGTTTGTTTCTAATTACTCTCAAATAACATTTTCAAGCGCGGATATAAAATGGCTTTGAGGAGGCGTCGGAAATAAATCGATTCGCCGTTTATGGGGAAAATACGTTTTGATGGCGATAACCTGTACTATCTACTGCATGTGCGGTTAACAACCTTTTTTTCATGGATTCTTTGAAATGAGAAAAAAATTGATTCTTGGAGAGGCCTGTTTTGAAGGTTCGTGGAAATCGTATAAAAATGTAATATTAGGTGCTGGATCAGCAGAAATCCGATTCTATGGCGTCGCTTATTTGATTATAACACAAGCAAGCTCAACCGGTAGTTTCCAATAAGTTGCAAATACTTTTGAATTTCTTGGTTCAAGGTGGCAACAGTTTAATGCTGTATTATTTATGTTCTTGTTAAAGACAAAAATTTCTACAAATGCATCTTAAATTTTGCTCGAGGGCGGTATTTAGGCCCTAATTGTGCTTAATTGAGTCATAGTCAGCCTAATCGGTGTCCGGGTACGAAGGAAACTGTGTATTTTGAAAATGTGCTTTCAAGACTTTTGAGGGTTCCGGGGCTTGGGGTATTATTTTGACCGCAAAAAGGGCTGACAACCGATTAATTCACATCTGTCAATCAAGAAAGTCATTAGAAAAACGCTTCATCCACAAAGGTTAGTTATTCGTCGGACCAGGAGCGTGAGGCTCATTTTAATCGATTCCAAAATTTAGTAGAAAATGATAACCCACATGCCCAGATCACCAGAAATATCAATCCAAGGAATAACCAACCAAAATTGGTACCTATTTTTAAATTTGATTATCAATTTTAATCAAACTTCCTCTATTTACAAGGAGAAAACTATAATAATTAAGTAGTAAACCCCTTCTATTATTACATTTGCGTCATTATCATTTCAGGGAGGCAACAGCTCTCAGCTCAACAGTTGAGCGGAGCCACAGCACATTTCAGGCTAATTGGGCTCAGATCAAGAGTTTCAGACCCTGTCTAACCGGCGAACTACGGGTAAGTCATTTTTGTTAGCCAAACGAAGATTTGTTAACAGTTATTGAGAAGAATTGTCCATTTTTTTTAAATTAGATATTTTTTATGGAGATCTCGAAGATACATTCTTCCTTATGAGTGAGATCTTCCTAGAACCGTTGGCTATTACATTCATGAAATTTCATTTAATGAAAATCATTTGAATGTTGACATTTTGTGTCCCTGCTGTGAACATATTCGCCCAACGGCATCGAAATGGGTCAAATGCGCGATTTTATTTCCGTACAACACCTCATAGTACTTGAATTTTATAGTGTTCACAACTATCGGAATCTCGGCTTTTCATTTCGCTATCGATGACCGTAGAACTTTGGCGCGCGTCACATTCCGCGGTTTTGCGAGATTTGCGATCCAATATCCATTGCTCAGGATCAGTGTCTTTCCGTTGACGAGAATTATACCCTTAAAGTCATTCCATTTCCACGACCCTCGTCATATTCATCGAAGATCTTCCATTTTGCTGGGCTTTTTTTTTCTCTTAGTGAAAACGCCAAGATGGCTATCGCAAATTTATACGACGTCTTAGGAAGAATGTCGATGTGTAAATCCGAGAACGGAATAAAAAATATGGCGTTTCTCAAGTAAGGAGACTCTTCAAGGCGCCGCGCCCTCTCTTATTTTTACCATTTATCCTTGGGAGCGTGGATGTTGATGCACTTATTAATTCGAAACGGAATTTACAATCCTCACGAAGCAACGTGTTTCCTTCTAAAGTGCCTTACCGTGAATAGGCGATCAGTCGAGTGTGCGGTGATTTCCATTAGAATGACACCATTTGGCTCACGCTTGGGTTATATTGGTATACGGCCGACAATGCAACTCGCAACCAGTTTCAAGGTTGTCGATGGCTCCTCAATTAAATTATCGTGTCAAGTCAATCGGCGATGCTTGAATACTGAAGGTCCGATCGCTGCTTAATGTCGATCAATCCTTACTTAAGCTGGAGTTTGATATGCAATGCACACTATCAATACGTACTCCTAACTGCATTTATGCATTAAATTGTCAATACATTTTATAACAATATTTAGTTTTTATTTCGACATACACAGACAGCAGAGCCCTTTAGAAAAAAATTATGTATGTTAATCTACGTAGTTTTTACCTTATGTGTGAAAGCGTAAATTTGAGTTCTCCGAAGTAAATTACGGCCTATTTTGAGAAGAAACAAAATTCAGACCACCATTTTTTTTTTAAAAATCTAAAACCTCCTTCTTTCAAAATATCTCTTTGGAGCCGTATGAACCCAATTTGAATCAATTTGGTGTCCACAATTTAGTGAAAAACGATTTCTTACACGCATAGGTACCCAAAAACCAATTTTGAATATACAATTTCGTTTCCATTCCCAATTTTTGTTTATAATGATCGTCCCAGAAGATATTTCAATCGCTTTGGCACCAAAATTTAATGAAAAATGATCATCTACACGCCTAGGTCCTCTGAAATCTTGGGAATCCATGTTCATTTTTACCCATACCGGCATCCGTATTGGGTGATTGAACTGAGTGATTTCAAGGATCAACTAAAGCCAAGAGTCACGGACCAAAATTTCAGCTCTTTAGAAAAATCCTGACTGCCGAAAACGGCGTGAACGACGGGCAAACATTTCGGTTTTTTAAATTTTGAAACACACAATGTCAAGGTTTTGGGTAAATCGTACAGATGGGCCTCAGTCATGAGAATATAGGTTTATTGGGTTGTTTTACTTGACTTTTTTGTTGCCACCTCAAAAACACTTTTCAACAGCCAAAAAACTTCAAAATTTCGGATTTTTTCCGCTCTTTACCATTGCCCTCTCTAAGGAATTGTGACTCTTTTACCACTACATTCAGGAAATACGGTCGAAGTCGACGGATAGTGATGTTCAACTCGTACACGGTCTTATGCGTTGCCTGCAGAAAACTTTGATTTTCCGGCAAGAATAAAATAAAGAGACGGAATTTCTTCTGACGGCTTATAGAGCTACTTGCCTTACGTGGACGAAGTGTTTAAGGACAAATGATCACCTTTTTTCTAAAAAGAGATCGACCTAAAATGCTAAGAAGCCGTCAGAAACTCCGCCTAATGTAATCAGCTGGGCTCCGAGTAATGAACCGAGCTGTTGGCCGCATAATACCGGTAGCTCGGGCTTTGAAAGCTCTATTTTCTGACGTGTGCCGCCTCCTACGGTGGATTGCCTCTTCGAACCTTTCGACGGCCGTTGAACCGTCGGTAAGTGCGAGAATTGAGCTAGAACTCTGGTTGGCGTTTTGGGAGTTACGACGGTACAGTCCAATCAAATTAGCATCGAAATTACTCTGTCGTTGGATACAATTAGGGTATCAGCGATTTTTTTGTCAACAAATTTCAAATAAAGCAATTTATCGTCATCGATTGCCCTCCTTAAACATCTTTCCGGCCCAAAAACTGCTAATTGTTGGTTTTTTTTTGTTTTTGGCAAATTTGACCATGGAAATGGACACATTCCATACACTAACACATCATTAGTTACTACTACGATACAATAACAATTATAGCTAATCGATCTTCCTGAAAAGATCCAACAAATGGCCTAGAAACAGAAACAGATTTTTATGAAAAATTAGAGCGGATTTAAATTTATTCTGACGTTTCTATGGTGTTTCTGGTTTACTATTCCTATTAGAATAATATTATAAAATATATTTGAGTAAGGAAAAAATCACGCGTCCACCTTTTGAACGCTTTATTTTGGTGTACTTTAATTTGATTTCTACACAAAAGTGTGATGTTTGTATGTGATTCGATCTAAAATCTACGGTGATGTTTATATGGAAGTGAATGGAACGACTTCATAATATCTGACTCGAAGATATTGTCCGTAATTCATTTTGTCCTCAGACCACGTTTTTATCTTCTTGGAGTCCCTTCGAGAGCCCTTTATCATTTTTAAACAGCCTAGGGCAAATCAGGCCTCTGTAACTCGTATACAAAGAGGGAAAAAGGAGGATGGAACCAAAAAATAGACGAAGACCTTAAGAAAGAGGAGGCTGAAGAGATGAGATTTATAAATATAAATGAGGGGCGGGGGAGGGGGATCAGCTGATGTTAGGACCGGTCTGGCTACTACGGCCTACTACGCAGTTCAAGTGAGGGCAGTTGGAGTAAACAGGGTGATGACCCTACTAGAAGCTGGTCCTATCCGCCTAGCCTCCTGCACCTTCGGGAACAACACGAAGGGTCGGGAGGGCGGTGGTCCCGCAGGAGCGGAGACGGGTGGCAGTCCCGCAGGTACGGCGGCGGGTGGCAGTCCCACTTGAGCGGGGACGAGGGGAGGTCCCGCACGGGCTCCGGGGATCATCACCTCCTCCCCGCTTCGCCATCACCCACAGGCACCTCTTGCTACCTATCAGACAGGCTCCGATAGATGGGAAAACCGCACAAAGAGTAATCAAAAGAGAGATCTCGATAAATTTTTACTTTATGCCCTATTCCTCGAAACACACTAAACTCCAATATCCAATCCAACTGATATAGCAAAGTGCACAGCAATACTTGTCTGAAACCTCACGAATATTTCCCTCAAACTCATGTTTATTAAAAACTCAGCATATTATCAACGAGTTATTGCTCGATTATAAATTTCAATCTAGTCCGGGTCGCATCAGAATCAATTCAGATCCTCTTCTGGTGTGCGGGGATTGATCTTGAATCAATTACGCATTCAAAATTCTGTCGACGATGATACCCGACAAGTTTACCAAAAAAAGTTCGAAAATCCACTTTCAAAATACCCAACGTGACTTAATTCGTGGTGAACTGTTTGAAAATGAGCTAGGTACCTCTAGGGTAGTCGTTCTATATGAAATGGTTCTCTCTGTTCCCAAAAAGAAGAATACTGTTTTTAAAAAGTCCAAAATTGTGCTGTTTTGTAAAGTTTTTCTATAATGAAAACATAAATCAGGTTCTTGTTATCATCCAATCCCTAATACCAACAAGAAAATGACATTACTACGACAAAGCAATCTCACTTCTTTTTGACTGGACTAATTCCAAGGTAGCAAAATCTGCTGGCAAGCTGGCTAATATCGAATTTTGTAGGTAAAAGGGTCAATCGGACCTTATTACAAGCCGAAAGTAGGCTCGTGCTCCAATCATTATGGACGCCCTGATCTGCCAGAGGACGTAAGATAAAAATGTCAATAAATTAATGTTCGAGGGAAATTTTTCTCGTGCTCATGATGATTAAAATGTACTATAATCGGATTCTGAGAAAAAAAAGCGGAAAATTCGTGTTTGTTATACTCAGGTAGAGCTCAATCGTGGAGTGTTTTCATGCTCTCCTCACCATGTCTGTTCGATTCGCTTGCTCGTAAATTTGTCGCTACAAATATCCTTTTCTGCCTGTAGTGGAAGGGTTCTCCCCAAAAGCTGAGTGTAAGCATTGTCAATTGTTTTCTAGATCTCAGTCAGTGTGGAAGGGGTCCCAGCCTACAAATTTGAGTGAGTTAAGCTTTCAAAATGGAAGCAATAAACGCATTGGTTACTAAATTAATGGGGGGAAATTATGATAAATCATTTCTGAGTCGTAGCCTTCAGATACGGCGACAGGACTGCAGATGTGTTTGAATAATGCAATAACACCTGAATTTTCTATATTTAATCAATATGATTATACTCACGGTGGATTTAGAAATTAAGGTGAAACCTTTTCTTTTGTTCGTTTGATTGAAGCCCAACTGCGTAGTAAAGAAGTACATTCAGCACATTGCCGCTCTTTACGATTCTCATTTTCGCTGAATCGTACCTTGTACGTGTTTCTGCCTCCTTTGGTGCTCTTCTATCGGTTGTAACGGACGTTGACGCGAATTGAATCAGACAAGAACGGCGTTTATCCGTGTCAACTTTGTGCGAAATATTCCTCTTCAATTCTCGAACGCCCTCGAAAAGGCTCCCCTTAATGTCAGCGCTACTTGACCTACAAGTCACTCACGGCCCCAGACCGACACGAACTCAACATTTTCGACTGTTAAAATACCACGAGGCGTTGTGGGAGGATTTCAGACGAACTCAATTAAATCGAACAAACGCAAATATTCAATTAAGTGAGACACGTCCACTTCCTTTGGCTCAACAAGGGATCCATTAATGCGAACTTTTTTTTTCGAACAAAATTTCGTTCTTCTTATTTCGGGATAACACAGTTTCCCTTCTTAGTTCTGAACACTCCGGAGACGGTGGGTAATTATCGAAGAAAAAATAACATTCTTTAAAAATCACCTTGACACATAACTTTAACCTTAATTTTTTAGGGGAAATTTTGGAGCTTCTCTTGAAGAAGTTGAAACTTGTTTAACGAACTACATTAAATGAAAATACGCAGTTTCAAATATTTTATACGATTGTATTTTTATTTCAAAATTTGACTCAAACGAGAACGAGTGAACGAAAGATGTTAGTGAACTGAAAATGATTGTATTAAAGTGTAGATTTGACGCGAGGCCGGACTCCTGGAAAACCAGTTCTCGGGCGCACAGTAGTCCTTGGTAATCTAGAGGCACGGGCCTCCGTGATAAGTGTGCTCGACTACGGTTATTTCGTTCAGAAGTGGAAAATACGAACGCGATAACTTCAATCTCTTCGGGCAGCGTCTGCAGTCAGTTGCATCTAGTAATTACTCTCGTTCTCTTCAAACTGAACCATTTTGAATAGGGAAATTATGCGACTTTTTCCAAACATTGGGTCATCAGTTTCATATTGGTTTTAGGAAAATCTTCACTCCGATTCAATTCAGAACTAATTTTGGCCCCCTAAGCAGACTCCCTTCCATCTATCTTCTATCACTATAACTTCTATCACCAGGAAACGTTGCAAGTTCTTTAAAATGGTTGGTTATTGCTCGGACCAGGATCATGGAAGAAATGGGGGAAAACTAGTGTGAGTGAAAACGGATACCCTACACATTCGTACGGTTCCAGAAATCTCGAAAACCACTTTTGAAGGTTGATTGATACCCATACTGACCCATAACCTCTTCCAATGGGCACCAATCGTTCAGGGACCCGTCCCACTGAATTCAGCGTCCGAAATATATTGGAAAATGATACCCCACACGCCTAGATCGCCGAAAATCTCGATAACTCCTTTTCAAAAAACGCTGCTAATTCTTTCATGTGGGTTGGTTATTCCTCGGACCTGGCGCATGGAGACTCATTTCTTCAACATGGGAAAATGGCTAAAACCGTGGGTATGATGGGTCCCTGACCCATTCCAATCGACCCAGGGTCCAAAATATAGTGGAAAATAATACCCCACACGCCTAGGTACCAGAAATCTCAAGAACCCGCTACTAAAATAGATAGATAGATACCAATTTTGACTCATATCCTCTTTCGGTCGTTCTGGGACCGGTTCCATTGGATTCAGCGTCCACAATTAGTCAAAAAGATACCCGTCACGCCTAGATCACCAAAAACCAGGAAAATCTATTTTTTGAAAACACACATTTTGATCCCCCCACCCATTAAAAGTTGGTCTGATCAGGCTAAAAAGTTTCAAAGACCAACTAGAGCCGAAAACGGATCCCTGACCCAAATTTCAGATTTTTAGAAAATTGTCTTCTACCAAAAACGGTGTGGACGGCATACGGCGGGCGGACATTTGCTTACCTCGATCTAGACACCTTGAAACGTCCAGAAAAAAATGTTGGGCGGAATCGGGGAGATTGACTTTTTTGCCTGAAAACATACGTTGATTATTCAAGGATTAACCAACCAAAACAAATATTTATTAATTTATTCAACGACCTTGAAAATTGACTCTTGATTATGAAGATAACCTCAATTAATTCTAATAATCGTTTTTTTATTGTCATCGGGCCACTGGATCAATTACCACTGGTTTCTCCCCCGATTTCGCGTTAAAAATAAAAATAGTTGTGACCCAAAATCTAACATATTACGGGCGGATAGTTTGACATTTTATCTCGGGTGTTTGTCAACCTATAAATCCATAGATTTTATAAATTTATATTAAATAATAATTACCTATTACTTTATTCGTGCATTTATTTAACTTTTGTTGGAACTATACAATACCTGGAATTCGTATCGATCAAAAACCAAATTGGTTCTCCCCGTACGTACTGTACCATGTACATGTACGTCCTAAATGTCCGTCCGAAAAAAGCTCAAAATTGTGCACATGGACTTTTTTGAGTCAGTTTCCTGCATATATCATCTTCAGATGTATCGAAATCAACGATACTCTTTCCCGCACAATCAAATACGATAATAAACGGTCAAACTAAATAAAGAATGATGAACATTGTGAAATGATTTGCAGCAATTTTCTTGCATGGACGCTGAATCTGTTGGGATTGGTTTTGGACCATTACCTGTGTCTCAAATCAAGACGGGTACTTTGATGCCTCAGTGACATAACATCTAACCTAGAATAATAAACCATTGTGGGCTACGTTTCTATGCAAAAAGTCAATTTCTCCGATTCGGCCCAACAATTTTTTCTGGGCGTTTTAAAGTGTCTTCATAGAAAAAGTCAAATGCCCGTACACAGTAGAAAAATGTCTAAACATTTCTGAAATTCATGTCAGGGGTCCGTTCCTGGCTCTAGTTGGTCTTCGACACTTTTCAGCCCAATCGGACCAAATTTGGGCGGGGTAGGGGTCAAAATGTGTTTCCGAGATTTATGGCGATCTAGGCCTGTGAGGTATTATTTTCCACTAAATTTTAGACACTGAATCCAATAAAATGGGTCCTAGATCAATTGGCACCCACCGGGAGGAGTTATGGGTCAAAATGGGTATCTATCTACCCATTTCCAATGTGTGTTATCGAGATTTCTGGTACCTAGGGCGTGTGGGGTGTCATTTTCCAATAAATTTTGGATCCTGAATCGATTGTTCAAATAGGATTTTAAGCTTTTGTCCTGAAAATCAAGTCCCTCACAATAGTTTTAAACGTCAACCAAACCAATTACCCAGGTAGAAATGGCCCCTTTTGGTCCCCTTCACGGTCTTACAACGATTTTCAAGGAGGTAATGAGTTTACTGATCACAGCGGGCAGCCGTGTTCCACTTACACAAATACACGCCCACTGTCGGTCAATCGAAACTGACTACCATGCGTGCTATTCTTACAAAATCGTAAGAAAGCTAACGGGCGTGCTTGCAAATGGATCGTTTGTCAAGTCGCGTCCAATCGTCATTAGAAACTTTCTCTATTTGAAATGACCTCGAAACGTGTAATGCTCCCTAACGAGGTGAGTTGTGGACACGGGAGAAGATTTTCTAAAATCAGTTCAAAACAAATATACGCCACGGGCAAGTGCCCATCGGGTTAGTATCCAATCGTTGAATCTGATGGGTCAAAAAAGAATTTAACAATAATTTGATTCAATTTCGCTTCGGTAGTTTAAAAGGCTCTTTGTGTCAACGGAAAGGTTAAAACTCAGTCGTTTCTCCTCATCAAGATTGAAACAATTAAATGTACTTTTATTGTTTTGCGGAAAGGTTAGTTAACCGCGAAGTTAATGAGCTTATTGGTTTCCCAGTTGGCATCCGGAGCTTTTTATTCGTATTAGTTTCAAAAAGTAATTAATTTGCATTTTAAAATATTTGGATTCTGTATCCGTGACAAAAAAAACGTTTTAAATGCTTTGAAAAATCTTAAACATTTCAGATAGACTCCGTTTGGGTCCTATTTCTGCTTAACACGTTTTCAGCTCGATAATTTCAGACGGAACCAGGGTATGGGCTTAATTTGTATTTTCAGAAAATGGTCCCCGTCTGGGACCCCCGTGAAGAGTCATTTTTTAGCTAAATGACTGAAGCCAAATCGATAGAAATGCGTCCCTTAACAATTGCCATGGTCAAAAGGGGCGTATGGGGTGGAAAAGTGAATTTCGAAAATGAGATTTCGAGGTAGTGGGATATAATTGCCCACCAATTCAGAAACCAAGTGGCGCACAGAACTACCTAAAATTACAAATCATTACCTATGGAATGATTTGTAGCGTTTTTGGTTGGTTATTCCATGAATAATCAACCTATGTATTCATGCAGAAAGTAAATTTCTCCAATTTCAGGGCGATCCAAGAAGTCTAGATTAGATTTATAAGCAAAAGTAGTATAAGCAGAAAATTTTGTAAAAATCTGAAATTTTCATCAGGGACCCGTTTCTGGCTTTAGTTGGTCTTAAAAACTATTCAGCTCAATCGAACCCGTTCGGGGATGGTCAAAATGTGCATATCGAAAAATGAATAATCGAGATTTTGGACGGTCCAGGCAGGTGAAGTATTATTTTCGGTTAAATTTCGGACGCTGAAGTCTATGAGAGGGGTCACGTTACGATTGCCACCCACTGGAAGAGGTAATAGGTCAAAATGGGCATCTATCTACCTATTTTCGAATGTTTTTGAGATTTCTAGTACCTAGGCGAGTGGGGTATAATTTTCCACTAAATTTCAGACACTGAATCGATTGGAATGAGTCTCCTTAGTCTGAGGAATAACCCCTGTGAAATAAATTGCAGCGTTTTGTTCATAAGAACATTGAAATGGCTTCACTGATCAATGTCTGTTTATTGGACTCATTAGTAAATGATAATTCTTGTAGACCTTCTGACGACTTTCATGACACTTCGTTTCTGATAATGTAGTATCAGATCTTAATCATGTTGGCCTGAGAAATGACAGAAGTCG
Source organism: Cyrtorhinus lividipennis (assembly GCA_019603395.1). Classification (NCBI taxonomy): domain Eukaryota; kingdom Metazoa; phylum Arthropoda; class Insecta; order Hemiptera; family Miridae; genus Cyrtorhinus; species Cyrtorhinus lividipennis. Next base: position 4,939,786 of record CM034005.1, read on the forward strand.
GATACAGCTCATCTCCAATAATGAAATGCAGAGGAGAATCCACGTTGAACTACAAAATTCTGTTTCACTTATCACGACCGTTCATCTCAATAAAAAATAATTGACGGCGAACCGCGAATTTCCATGATGAACCTGTAGTTTGTTGATTAGATCCGGCAACAGCGCTTCCAAGACGGGGTGGTTGACCAGTTCTTCAGGGTCTCCGCCTCCTACACACTCGCGCTCTCTTAGTTGGCGACTTCCCATCGCTCGATGGACATCTTCAGTTCGGCGACACTTTTCAGTCGATTCGAGAAGACGCGCGATGTGGACATGAATTTGGAACGAAAAACGCTGCAAATTGCTTCACAGGAGTTGGTTATCCATCTGACATGGAGAATGGAGACACATTACAATCAATTCAGCGTCCAAAAATTACTGGAAATAGATACCACCACACGCCTAAATCGTCGAAAATATCGAACATGGGGAAAATGAGGAAAGCATTGGTTGTGGCGTGTCCCTGACTCGTTCCAATTGATTCAAAGTCAAATATTTAGTGGAAAATGATACCCCACACGACTAGGTACCAGAAATCTCGAATACACCCATTCAAAATAGTAGATAGTTACCCATTTTGACCCATAACCTCTTCCAGTGGGCACCAATCGTTCCAGGACCCGTGGTAACTCTGGCGAAGTTACCTCTGTCATCCTTCAGTATACATAACATCCCTTTTTTGGCGGGACAGTCCTGCTGTACAGCAAGTTGTCCCGCTGCCCCCACCATCGGTAGTGGGACGCCGAAATGTCCCCCTTTGGAGGTCAAAAGTACTATATAAAATCCCCATATTATTTTTTTATATTATAATAACTCCTAGTTAGTGATGTAAGGTAAAACAAAAAAGAACCCAACCTATTATATTTTTATTTCTTTAAACAAATATTAAGCAAGCAAGGGCACCATCAAGGTGTCAGTTTGACTAAATTCGTAAACCTAGTACAATTTTTTCCGTGCAAGTTTTGAAGTGCTGTACTTCCATTAACTCTATTAATATCATGTTTTAGAATAGAATAGAAATTATCAAAGATATTAATTCAAAGTATATTAAAATAACAGTATTATTATGTCTAGATAGCCTAAAAACGCGAGATTATAGTTATAATTTTCTAAAATTTGTTAGGGTTTGATTCAGCGCTACGCCCATCGGCCACTAGAGCGCAGTAATGATTGTTTAACCATTCGTCACCAAGGTCCTTTCAACTAAAGGGCTCATCAGAGAGGCTCATCGATCATTCCTTTAGCAACGTAAACTTGTCATGAAGCTTTCCAATAGTATGATAACAAACGCATATTTCTAGGCTCTGACGCTTCTTTTCCATCAGTTACCGTTAATGGAGAGCAAATATAGGCAAAAATCTGTCAGTTTTGACTCAAAGGTACACCACATTGCATCACTAAACATATCGCTCTACAGCATGCTGGCCAACATTGCACATAAACACGGGGATAGGATCAGCCAATTGGAGGCACACCCAGTCAAACCTCATGGCTCTGGTCTCAGATACCCAGAAAAATGACTCAAAGGAGCACTCTCGGGCTGTTGATACTGAAATGAGACCTAATTTCAATCGTGTTTTTGTTAGCCAATATGATTGTAATCAGCAACACGATCATAAATCTCACCTAAGCGTTGTTACTCGTGAATAGTGTTTATCCAAGCTTATTACAAACTCAAAAGTACACTTCAACGCAAGTTCTTCAAATTTCGTGCGCAGTTGACTCATCAATATGCATATAAGTAGTGCACACCACGTACGTAGATGACCTAAAAAAATGTTAGAAAGCTGCGAGAAGTTTTATTTAACGCATTTCCCTGAACATGACATACGACATCGTTTACGACCTCGGACTTAACGACCACGCGATGAGGCCGAGCATGTTCGTCCAGCCCCTGGCCAGGGCACGAGCTCGGCGATGGTATTCAAATAGCCCCAGTCGCCCACTGGTTCTCTACAATAGCTGTCGTAACTAGTGGCCCCTTGTTCCTTCTGGCGACTTCGTACGTTTTATAATCCCGGTGTGCGTTATTTTTATTTTTTTATTTTTACTTCACGATAAAATGGTGATATTTTAGTGGATGGAAGGCAATACGAATTTTTAGGGCACAGTTCATTTTTCACAGATAAATCATCGATTGACTCGGTAAAACGATAGGTTTTACATGTTCATGTGCCTCTTAAATATCAATTTTCTATTCGTAACTTCTCTTATTTTAGAGTCGTACTCATACTTTTCAATACTTGTCTGAAAGTACCTTAAAAAAATGACTAAATTGTCAAAAAACATTAAAATTCAAGTTCACAGTATTCTTTTCTTCTATTCGGAAATTTCGGGGCGAATTTTAATCGATTCAGCGTCAAAACAATCATAAATGATACTCCCCCAAAAGCCTCTTCGAGAATACCCAATTTGTATTTATATTTTCCCGGCGATTTGGGCATTTAGGCCCAAATGGAGTTTGTGAGCCAACATTCGAATTCTTTAGACCATTTAAAAATGAAAAAACAAACATTTTTGGTCTGCATTTTTGTCAACATTTACCGTCAAGACCATTTATTTGGGGGAAGAAGCTCGAATATCGATTCTTGAAGTATGGACTGGATTACCCTGTAGTTTTTGAAATTGATTCAGTTCGAGGTAAATGCTGCATTAAGGTAGCTCAAGTCAACAAAAACAAACAAGCAATTGTTTTGAAGATTCCTCTATTTTCCTCTTAATTTAATTTTTTAATTTTTTTATGCCTCGAGAATGTGTTTATTTTAGAAAACAGCCTCGGTTGTAGCGGTTCCTTTTCAGCGGATGATATTACGAGCATACGCTAATTTTGTACTGTACCGTTCTTATAAGCATTATTAGTTACAATTTCATCCAAGTCACCACACGACGCGACGGATCCATTTTGAAATGAGCAAACCAGCTGAGCTCGTTCGGTAATTTTCCGCGGATCTTGTTCACTCGAGCGTCGACGAGCAACCTTGAACTGTTGTTCCCGTTTCATCCTGTCGATTCTGGAAAGTGCTGACTAGCGAAATCCGATCGACGGCTTGTGGGTGTTTCCGCTGATGGGAGAACAATGGTCTTTGAAATACGAATAGTCGCCATGTATGACTCACGACATTATGACGCCATTTCTTCGAAAGACCTCCCTTTGAATTGGTTTCATCTTTCATCTATCGCCCTATCAATTTTTTTTCTGAACGAAAATTAATTCTGCCTACTGTAACGAGTATGTCGTATTAGCATACTTGTTTTTCCTTAGGTAGCTTTCGCTTTATTATTATTCTTGGAAGACCAGACTCCCTATAGCCGTGCTAATGATTGATTTCCTCTGAAACTTGTCAGGTTCATGTTTCGTTATGCACCATCTAAGGCTCGTACAGCCAAATTTGTCGGGAAAATCGATCAGATCTTAGCCTTACCAGTCTAGGAAGCACAATTCTTAATCTGCAATGTACCCCAGTGATCAGTCCAAGGCCCATACAGTCAATTTTGTCGGGAAAATCCACCTTGGGGAAATATTTATCATTGTATTTAACAAGTTACGGGTCAAGCCAGTCTTGTCGTGATTGGCTTCCTAACGTAGTCCTGTTAATATAATTCGAAATCGAAATAAATATTGAAATTAACGAAATAAATTATGTCGGACCCGGATAGGTCCCGCAGGATTGTACATTCCAAAATTTCGTTCGAAATTCGTATAAGTCGATATTAATTTTCGATAGCTCTGCAAATAACCCATTACCAGTCATAAACTAGTTGCACTGCAAATGGTTATTTGAGAGAAACAACTTGTTGCACAGAAGCTACAATTTTATTGCAACATGTTCAAATATAACAATCAGCAATTGCATGGCCTCCTTTGTAATACTAGAAGTTATTTCATTTTTAAGGGATTAACTATTTTAGGATTATTTATTTCTAATTTTAGTTAGGATTTATTTATTCGCATTAATTAATTAATTTTTTTTTTTATAGATGATGGAAATGATTAGGGGTGTATATTGAAGAATATCTGCTCATCTGGAAATTCTTAAGCGCTATGGAAAGACTTTTGGAAGAAGTTCTTGTTGATATCCGTCAAGTTGCATGTTCCAATTAGTTGTCAGCCACTTTTTCTATTGGCTTCCTAACGTATTCCTGTCAATCAGATCTCGTTTCTCGCAGCTCCTATTGAAACAGATTAGTTTGGAAGCGAGAGCACGGTAGCTACCGTATTATTGCGCTCGTGTATCTTCCTCTCCTTCTATCTCTCGTGGCCTGTTCTTCCTTTTCTTTTTGTGTCCGGTTTTTTGCCCCCCCCCCCCCTCTTCGTACCCACCTGGTGCGGTGCACAGGTGTGAGCGGTGTTGCCGGCTTTCTCCCTGTTTATCCTCCTATTCCTCTCTGCTCTCCTCCTTTCTCATCCCTTCCCCACGTTGATCGTTCCCTCTCGAGTAGATTCTGCCTTAACCCGTTTATCCTATTGCTAACCTTGGAAATATAGGCATTATCTTTTATAACGGGAGACCCCAAACGACTAGACGCTCCCCGCATAAAAGTTACGGGCGTATTTTTTATGAGCTTACATTATACTACACTTGAGTTTCTGACCTTGCGGTTCCAACTTATAGCAACGATCCGTTTCACCCTATCAAGTAAAGTGGTTGCTTTTACAATGAGTCCACACCTTAGACAGGGCAGATGCTGAAACAATTTGCTACTAGCGGGTAAAATGAACCTAATACTGCAAGCCGTCGTTAAATGCGGAAAAAATATAACGAGACACTACACTTCTTCGCCTACAACTGTCATAACCCCTTTCCCTAAGCCCATCAATGGACACGCCCATATTTTTCTGTTTTCTCGCCAATGACTCGCTCATTAAATCTAGTTATGGCTACGAGGAAACCCGCGTTTCTGGTGCCTTCAAAGGTATTGCACGGTTCACGGAATTGGCCAACGACTATTAATTTGCATTTTGTCTCCCTTCAGCACGCATCAATTTGACAAATGAACAACGTTGGTCTGCTTCGTTATGTAATCGTGTCAGTTTACAACCCTTCGACTTTCCTGTTGCAAGAAAAGCAATTCACTTACCATTCAATCTTTCTCTTATCAGTTATTGGAAGAATTGATTCGAACTCAAGTCCGCTGCTTGCCGAAAATTCTACCCTAATGCTCCACTTTTCAAAAGTAAATTATTTATTTATAGAAATGTAGAATTCAGTTGTTGATCATCTTTTCGATCAACTCACGGGATCGGCCTCTGTATTGATATCAAGCAAAACTAGTTATTAGTCAGGTATAATCTATCAATAAATCGTCAATTTCTGTCTTCGAAAATGAGTAGGGAAGCCCTATGTGGTCCTATCCGCAACATCAATGGTTGATTTTTTCCCACCCAGAAATTATGTATAGCCAAAAATACGAACTCATCAACCGTGAGGGCCGAAAAACCTCGATTTTGTCGGATTTTTGTAGTTCATCCGCTCTGATTTGAAAAACCAATTGTTTTATCAACAAGCACATGCCATAATAAATTAATGTACGCAAAATATCCTACAAAATGAGCATGTTTGGCTAATTTCATACCAAGCGGTGGCTGAGATATGTGATGCATAAGTTAAGCAACATTTCTAAAAAAAAATTTAAAAAAAAAAAAAAAACCCAAAAGTCGTAAAAACGCGTTTTTTTTTTTTTTTTTTTGCTACATTATTGAGTAAAACTCATTTCCATATTTTTCTCGATAATCTATGTAACTCCCCACGCCTCTCCGCCGTATCATCATTCCCCAGCTTCGTTTCAGAAACGTCAACTCGTCAAAACAAGTCACAAAAAGTCCAAAATATCGCTGTTTTCTGCCTTAATGTTAGCACAGCGTTAATCTTTTCGTATTTTTGGCCTGCATGACTGATTGGAGCACTAGGAGTCAGTGACACGATTTCGAACGATGGTTCCTTTGATTCCAGTCTGATTGGATTGGGGGATTGGAGAGACTTCGTTCTGTTCTGATGGATGGTAGGAACAAACTATTGCCTGTTTGGTTTACTTTGCATGTGTGTAGTAGTGGTAGGAGCTTGTGAGCGCAAGATCGAAAGGCTAGTGTAACGGTTGCGATGATTATGAGCTGAGCGCTACCTTAAATGATTTGTGGATCTTCTCTCTGAAAGAAAGTCAGATCGGTGCAATGATAGACCCCACACTCATTAGTTTCTTTTGGTAAAACAAGCTGGTAGGAACAGGGAAGTGGTTCTGGTTGGTAGTGAGGGGAAGGGTTGAGGGGGGGGGGGGGGTGTCTGTGCCTCGCATTAAGCGGAACTGCGTGTTCCCGGAGGACTTCATGGAAATAATACTCCTCCTCGAAGATCGTTCTGTTTAAGTGGTAAGAAAAGTAGTGAAGGAGAAAAGGGATGGAAGAGAGGCGAAGGAGGCGATTCGTGTCAAAAAAGAGGAGAGCCCAACCAACACCACGGCAAAGAAGAGAGGAGGAGCATGAAAAAAAGGTTATTGGCCGTATCGAGTAGTGTCTGACCCATTATATCCCCTTCTTGCCCTACTCCTGGCAAGTAGGTGCGTCACAAATGAACCATCCTCTCCTCCCCCACCTTCGCCCTCTTTCGCTCTTTACACCGTCCTTTTTCTCAACCCGTGATGTCGAAGGACTTTGAAAGAAAAAAGAAAATTAAATCTAGTCGAGCTAGAACCAGTTAATTGCGCCCTCTTGATGATGGTATACATTACATGAGTGGGACCATAATAACCGCCAGTACGCTCGAAATGATGGGGTTATCTTCTCTTTCTTCTCGACAGCAATCTTTCCTTCAATAATGCGAAATGGAATCGAGAGAATAATAACTTCCAAGAATATACAAGTATCACGTTAAAGTAACACACATCGTGTGATACCTTACTCCCCCCTCCTTTGCTAGATGGTGCATCATCGATTCTGTTCACCGTCGACGCTGTAAAACCCCGCTATTATGCAGATAAGGGGCGATGAAACCATTATTAAGTGCTCCACCTACTCGAGGAATAAAAATCGAGTAAAAAACAAACAAAAAATTCCCTCCTTTTGTAACCTTGAGTCGAAATGATTCATAATCTACGCGTTTGGTACATTTTATGATCAGATAATAAGTAGACAATTAACGCAATTCGTATTATTTCAAGCTTATTGAAAAAGGAAGGAATGAGTAGAAATTCATTGATACGGAATATGAATAAGAATACGAATTAGACAAGCGTATTATACCTACAAAAATGTCATTAGACTCCCCATTCATTTGTAAAATTTTCAAAAATTTTTCTTTTTTTCAAGTTTGATGCATTTGTTTGAATTTTAATATTTGGTCGGTTGCAATTTTTTTTAATGCAAGTTAACCTATGAAAAGCTTTCCGAGAAATCAAGCTTTTTTTCATACATTTTTCCAGTCTATCTAATTTTTGTTGTAATTATTTTGAATTGACACAAACTTTAGTAATATGAAGCGTGAATTCTCACGAAATAATCGCATTTTGTGGAACTGTAAAAGGGATGGAAATTTTTGGGCATTTGGAAAGGTACTACCCCAACTTGGAAATGATCAACGATTTCTACTCAGGTTTGAAATAAATCGTGTGTGCAATTTTAAACCTCTTGTGAGGACCAATGGTAAGCTTCGTATTAACATAAAGCCAAATACTCGTTTCTATCATGAGATGACATTGAAGTTTGTTTTGGCATAACAAGGGAATAATAACTTGTATGTGGGGAGCTCGAAGGATTTTTCTCGAACAAAATTTAATCATATTCGATTCTCTGCGAATTTGCCATCAGAACCATGTTTTCTCTGCAATTGATTTGCAATATTTTGACGGTCAGAAAGGCCGAGTCGGCTACGAATTGTATGACGCATTGACAGCCCACTGATAATTTTCAACGTAATCAGATCATGTGCCCGCGTAAAAGTCTCCCTCGGCAAGTACGTATCGTTTTGCGGTTGTCATTCAATTTTATTCAAGATTTGACGCATTTATGAACTTACGATCTGCGCATGGGCTAGAGCAGTACGTTTGACGTATTGTAAGGGCCAAAAGGATGTATCTAGCAATGTATTTCGTTCAAGGGTTTGTTTTTGCCCGTATTGTCCTGCTACGGCCATAATTTTGATGGCATTTTGGCAGTGTATTTTTTGTCTCCATTTCGGTTTCCACATACGTGTGATCTTATCTCAGTAAATGGTATCTTGTTGATGTCTCATCTCCAACCAATTGGAGTTGAATTACTTCTGCATCCAATGCAGTAGCTCACAATGCAAATCCACGCCGTACAAACCAGTGTTTGATTTCTCGAAGAATATAATGTGTAGTGGGGAGGTTTGAGGAGAGACTCGCGAGAAAGAGCAATGCCCGATGACTGGTGGTCGGGATGGAACATCTGCGGCTCTGGTGGGGAGGCCTCTAGTAAAAGTGTCCTTGAATCTATAGTAACACGTGGTCCGACGCGATTGTGACGTAGGCGTCTTGCGTAAACCCATCGCGTGTCCCTTCCCAACCTTTCCGCGGCTCGAGTAATTTATGCTCAGAAATCACCTCTCTCGTCTCCCTTCCTCCTCATTTAAAGCCTCTAATTTGGCTCAGAGATTAGGACCGCTCAAGGAACAAAGACCACCGTTTTTTGGTAGGAACGACCCGTTCTCCTGACGACTTTGGACATGTTCCGAGTTGCTGAAAGGCTCAGGGTGTAATTTCGCGGGGATGTTTTGATCTCGGCTTTATTGCATTAATTCCGCCTCGAGTCCTCCAACTTGCCGCCTTTTCTGACATAGTCGTGACTTTAGCTCTCGAGAAACGATTCGCAACCGCAACCGTATAGGTTCGTTTGCATCCCAAGGTCCGATAAGTACGTACCTGTTCGAGTCTTGACAAATGTTTCCAGCGCCTGCAATGCTCCCGGCGGCCCACACAATGCGATAGGAGTCTTCAATATTTTCCTACCCGTCGTAATAACTCACTATTTATCACATCTCCTGCCAATAAATTGACTTCCTATGCGCTACAAGGTTTCGTATATTATTTTCAATCTTCGACTATTTCACATCGGCGTACTGTAAATTACTGTTTCGAATGAGATGGGATACCCTTCTAAGCTGTATAACCCTACAAATGTATACTCCAGGCTGAGGACGTCAAAATTGTAGACCAGAAAAAATTAGTCGCTGTCAAAACCTGATGTTTCACTTACTTTCTTCAATTTTTGAAGATCCATTTTTGTTCAACTCCATATATTCTTCACTCCACAATTCATCCCTATAGCAATCAGGTATCTTCACTTTTAAGAGGTTAGAAAGTAAGCAGACTTACCCTGTTAGTGAGGGCTGGTTTTAAAAAGCAACTTGAAGTGCCAGCTTGAAATGAATGAATCAATGATAGATTTATCATAAGTGAAAATGAACAGCATTTTGTACAAACTTAAAAATAAATAAATAAATAAAGATACTGGTACTTTTTTGCCTGGCATGGCCTCCTAGGAAATCAAAAAGTGGTGGAAAGGTACAATATTGGGCTCTGACCGGCCATAATGAAAACAGTTATCTATTACTTCGTCCACATTTGGAGCCCTCTGCTATGAGTAAATTTTCCTAACCTATCCTTCTTCTCTGGAGCCATTCATGGGTAAAGGAATTTCGCTCAAATTAGTGTAATTTGTAGGGTAAATTGAATTCAGAAAAGGAATTGGACGAAATAAATTTTGGTTTAGTAAATACTGGAAAATATTGTTTACTATCGAACAATTTATGAAAATTAACGCAAAATTTTTTAATATGAGTTTAATTAACACGTAATTTATGATGCGTTTTTCTGAGGGTTTTAGACTATTCTGAGTCATGGAAAAATTAATTATCGCATCCATAACAGTTTTCTCACAAAATCGATGCATGGATTGGTTGTAGTTATTTCTATTTTCGTGTACCTAATCGACTCTTGTCGCACGATTCATCTAGTTTGGCTCCAGGATGGACGTTTCTCCGAATACGTGGCGAAAAGAGTAGCTTGAAAAGTTAACGAGCATAGCCCGAAATTAGTCTTCCGAAAAATTGTTTAGTTGCGCAATGCTGTACACGTGCGTCAGCGGTCTTCATTGCAATTACACGGGTTTTTTCACAGTTCAAATCGACAGTTAGAGAAGTAATTTGAGCGTATTTACGAGCGGACGGCGAAATAAACAACGAATTTGGACAAGCCTTGCTACATCAGCTGGTCCCGTTAGTTCGAGGGCTCGTGTTGTTAGCGCAAGCTCAATATTAACCGCACGCTACAGGGACGAAGCAGGTTGAGAGATTGTTATAACTACTATAGCAGGGCAACGGGCTCCTGCCCATCCACTCCGGGCCACGCCTTGGGACTCGAAACTGGTTTTTCTAATGCGTCAAACAGGCAATTAGATCCTTCCACTTTTCGTTGAGGATTTTTTTTTTCGTCTCCAAGACGATGCAAATCCTCCCTGAACTCGTCCGCAGGAGTCGAGCGTGCCCCAATTTTCACGTTTCTCAGACCTAACCATGTTTGCTTAGGCTGCTAATCGTCAGATCTGCGGTAAATTGCAAGTTATACCCACCGAGTGGGTACGCGCAACTGGAGAAATAGCGACCGATCGTTTAATTCGCGATATTATCTCCCTTCTCATGCATAAATCCAGTGATAAATGAAGGCCTCACGGTGGATAGGCCGATCAAAAGAGGAAAATGTTCAACAAAATCGATGCACGTTAAGAATTACCATCTTGAGACCGTATCAAATTATTCAAGAAATTGAATGCAGTACGCTGCCTACCCCTCTGTTTATCAGCTTTATTGATGGCAGTGCACGAAGGCAAAGAAAATATACCATATTTTGATAACATGATCAGAGGCAAAAGGCAAAACTTAATGTATTTTGTAAATGTTACATACTCCTCCAGAATCTTATTATTCTCCCCATCTGCAAGAATATCGTTTGTACGCTATAGACAAAGTATGTCCTCACTCTGAAGGACAATAAAGAACCATAATAGCGGTCCAAAACTGAATTCTGAGAAAGCAGAAAAGTATGGCTAGGGAGATGAGTACTTTCCCCCGATCCATGTCCCGGCTCATCAAACATGACCTCAACTTGACTGAGATGACTGGGCAAAGACACACAGTGGCTCAAGAAGAAATTGGAAGGATCAAACGAGGCTTGGTGGGGAGTATTTGATAACACCACAGGGCTCCATTCGGAAACTACCAGGAAGCTCTTTTCGAGGGAAAAAGTTGGGTCTTACAGCAGGACTCTGCTCCAGCCCGCAAAGCTGAAACGACTCAGCAATGGCTGGAGCTGAACGTTCCTGAGTTTATCTGTCGCATCAAATTGGCCCGCAAGATGCCAGAATCTGAACCGGCTGGACAACCAGCAACATTGCTTTAGTCCCATGTTGAGCTGATGAGGACACTATAGTTTGGAGAGCTTGAAGTCGTCTTTGAGGAAAGCTGAGTTCTGCCATCAATGCTTGGCCGAGAAGGTTGCAAGCTTGTGTGATGTCCAAAGGCGGACATATCGAGTCAAAGGCATCGTTTTTCCATCGTACTAACAGTTTACGATGTGGAGATAAAATAACAACACTCGAGGTTGAAGAATAGCTATGTGTCTCCAAGCATTTTTCATTGTAACAGAACATAGGTATTTTAAGCTTAGACCATGTGTGAAATTAGTGATCCGTTTCACGGCAACTATGTGACTTTTTAGTCAAAGGCGCTTGATTATAACAGGTTGAAACATTAATTGGCCTGTCTTGGAACGATTAAAAGCAGCGCTCAACCATAGAGCACCCAACTGCAGCACAACAAACAAAAGTCGTGTTCTCGTCGGTTCGCGATAAACTAAGTGCCTTGCGGTGATAATCTTCGTGGTAGAAACCCCGTAAAACAAATGGGTGTTTGCAAGATAATGTGAGTGATGAGCGAGTTGTGGGAGGGGTTGCATAATGCGACGGCCTTGTACGTAGGACCCGGAAGAAGCTGCCGGCCGTGTAATAAGCCGTGATGCGCTTGGCGATGCACCGTGCGCCGTCGCACGCTCTGCTGAATGTCAAGGCCTCAGCTTCGTCATCCGCTCACTCGAACAGGCCCGACAACTGGGTCTACCTGAACTGCAAGGCCTTGGTGGCCCTCGAGTCCTTGGAGGGATTCGATTGTTTATGATCTTCGGCAGCTGCTCCCTTCCACTCGCAATCAGCCACCAGAGCCCGATTAACCCGACGCAGTCATTACCTTCGGCCCACGCTGCCCGATAAATACGCACACCACATTCTAATAGCCCGTTTAATATTCAACCGAACGGCTCGTTGACAGTTTTTATTGCGACTTTGAAGGTTAAAAGGCCCAGCGCCTCCCACAAACCATCCAACTAATCTCCAAGAAATCCATAACCAGTCATAAATCGCCTTTCAAACTAACCCAGTTATCTTGTCTTTATTCTATTCTAAACACCCGCGAGGCAATTTATTGGTTTTTAAACATTATTCGCATAATTGAAGAGCCTTTTACACGATCCACACTGGTGGCTCAAGGGCGCGTTCAATTACGCTATGACGATAAATTTATGGACGGCTATTTACCATATCCTTATTCAACGCTACGGTTTTTCAGTTGGAGTAATAAATTGTGCGTATGACCTAATTAATGCAACAATTGCAATATAATATAATTTTATTGCTCTGTATTTTATGGTCCCATTTCCCGACGTTTGTGCCTATTGTGAATGCCCTCATCTTCCCACAACTACCTAATTTGGAGACAGGCTTTTATCTCTTTTGGACTGTTTTAGTCATGTCAACAGTGTGTAACCGGTGGTAATGCATCATAGGGTCTCTTTCACGTTGTCATTCGGTTCAATTGTTATTTTTACAACCCGTGGCTAAATTGTCTACCTGCTGACGGGAGCATCACTTATACCTGAGCCTCCTCCTAGTTGTCACAACCTTTGTAAACGTAAAGACATCATTTTGTCAGTCCTACCTTGTCTACAATTTCTCAGGTGGCGACATCTCTTTGTGAAATCATATCTCTCCACGACGTACCTGAATGGCGGCTGCCATTTGAGACATCAGCTGGTTGTGTGGTCTCAAAGATGTTCCACTGGTACGATCCTCCTTCGCCTTTAGCTCAGCAGGGTGTCCGTCCTTGGCTGCAGAAGGCACCAAACCTCAATGTCTTCCTTTGACTTCGGCTCTTTCTAGACTTCACAAGGTGCCGATGTCGTTTTGCTCCCATCGTTTTCGCTATGTCTCATGAAAAGCATCAAAGTGCGCCCTGACTGTCCGACGCATCTCTAAGAATTTCACTGTGGCCCCAACAGTGTCGTTATGCAAGTTCAAAGAGCACCGATTCGAGTGAGTTGTGCCGACAGTGTCATGCGACATCGACAGAACGACTTACAAGTTGATGTCGAAACGTCTCTTTTTTCATTTTTCTATCTCGTGCCTAACGCGGAATTGTCCTTGGGAGATGAAGAATCGCGGATTGAAGAGGAGATCGAGTTGAAACGAACTTCCTCTTAGCGAAGTGACTAACCACTGTTTAAATTCAGACCTCCGTCAACGCAACGTTACCAAGCAATCTGAGAGGTTGTGAATTTCCTTCTGCTCTGGGATAGATTCTACCGCCTCGAGTTTCATTCAAGAGTTCGTTCACATTTACACCTTACCTACTCATTTTCAAGAAAGCAAGGATACTTGAGACTTGTCATAACTAAATTCAGCTTCAAAAATAGTTCAGTAGTTCGGTATTTTCATGAGAAAACCACGAATTGGTCAAATTTTGTCTACTTAAAACGTAATTTTCACCATTAAATTACGTCTCAAAAGTAAGTTTTAATGCACCATTGAAAAACTAGAATTTTAGGACAATTTTTTCAGGAATTTTTTCGGGGAAAATATTTATTTCCTTTAACCAGCAGCAAGTTGACAGGGGTTCGTGCTTTCAATTATTTCATAATTAATGGCTGAATTATACCGAATACCAGTACTTGATTAGCGGAGTCGAGTCGAGAGTTGAGAAACCCATCAGATGGGAAATTCCCTTTCCAACAATTTGCTCAGATTTGAAATTATCTCGTAAATTAAGGGAGATACGGCCGTTTTAGTAATGTCAGGTGGACAATTCGGGGAAAAATCTTTAATCATGAATAACTCGGAAACGATGCCTCCAAAATAAATGTCCTGGAGACACTTTTTGCTGAAAATGAGTCGTAAAATCGAGTGCCGTAAAGTTTAATACTGTATACTACCGCATGTATTACTGTAGAGTAACTCTATTGTATACAACATACAACTATTGTATAAGTCATCCTATATCTGTTTGCAAGATAATGGAAAATCACTCAAATTTCACAATCGTGTTTTTGTTACTTTTTCCATTCAATCTCATCTAAAGACCATATTTTTTAGGGGATCAACGATTTACGCGACAATTTCCCAAAATTCTCAAACTTACCAACGTAAAATTAATATAAATACGAGTAAATGAACCTCACCTGTATGGTTGATGCTTCTTCAAGATTTTTGAAGAAACATTTTTCACCTCCATCGGTATGCAGCGATTTGTCCGAAACTGATATCAATCGATTCAGCGTCTAAAATTCAATGGGAAATAATACTCGTACCTCCCATACGCCAATGTCCTCAAAAACTGTTTTTTCAATGAATTGGGCCAAAATTGTTTGGAGCATTTTAAAGGCTTTTTAGGGCAAGGCATTGGCCGGACATTTTGGTTTTTAAATATTACAAATAGAATAGTTGGTATAAAAAAATAACAATAAAATAAATCTTAATAAATTTCCACGATTCATCTATAACACGAGGATAGATTTATTCAATAGTTTCATTTTGTTTTAATAAAATAATTCATTTTAATTTAGAGAGGATTTCGTTTCAACCTGCGATTTCAAGTTAGCCTCGACCTGCGCCGTCCCCTTCTGTAGAACTCGCTCCGCACCACAAATCGGCTTTGCGTGTTTGTATACACGACTCGTTTTCCTCCGACCTGACCTTCGGCAAATTGTCACGGCTCGGTATATTGTTCCCGGCAATAACCATAATTAATCTCGTGGAACAGTTTCAACTCAGGTTTGCGCAACTGTTCATTGGGTCCACTCAAGGTTTCAGTTCATTTCTTTTCTTTTTTGCTCCATTGTGCCTCTAATGCCCCTTGTAGAGTCGATGATGAAGTCATGCTACGTACTTTTCAACTGACAACGTGATTAATACGCGATCGTTGATGAGATTATCTGAAGCATTTTCTGGTTAGCTGCGTACCCTGCATTACATTCAAGGTTATCATTTTATACTTGCATGTTTTGCTCCCAAACAGGAGTCGTTTAATTCAACAGAACTCACAAGGTGTCACAATTGTGTGATTTGAGACAATATTAATTCGGCAAATCGACGAATGAGAGGGAGCCATCAATATTTCATAGAACGGACGTGGTCGCTTGTAAATCTTTCCGGTTGGGGAGATAAAAACAACTATTGTACAGCCTTTTCGGTCTACGTGATTTATACGGAAGATACCTTTTATATCATTCCACCACCCCCGACCTTGCTGGCCCCTTGTCCCTTATTTATAGGATATTATCGAAGAGGAGGACCAAACGTATTTAATCGCATTCGATGACGTAAACAGTTCGAGTGAGGCAGAAACCGAGTTTGAGGTGCAATAACGGTTTATAAACAGTTCAGTGCCACTGAGCAGATTGGAAAATGAGAATTATAGTAGGACGGTATTGTAATGACTATTAACGAGCCCTTTATTTATATTTCCCCCACAAAATTGAACAAGAAAATCCAGTCGTTTGATGAAAAAGGAAAGCAGACGATGATATGGTTGATTTATGGGGCATTTCCCCATATCTTATGAGGTTGATGAAAATTTGTGGCTGTAATATTGAATTTTCTTGAAACTGTAAGACGCCTGCGGTTATCATGCGAAATTGGGCGCCTTGCCTCTCGTGTTACCCTCACGGTCGACAATCGACTGATTTTCGTGAACGACACGTTTCCACCATAGGTTCTCGAAGTCTACAAATAAATCTGTCAAAGCGCCGAAGGAAGCTCCGAGTGTAATTGGTTTCGGAGTTATTCGTGCCAAAGGGCAGAGAGGCATGATTCAAAGGGACCCTGTACATCACGTCGAGTTCAACCTACCGCACCGGCGCTAATTGTGAGACAAATAAATCACCCTAGTTGTGAATCCTGGGGGGTCCTCCGGTATGGTCGACGTTTAAGTAATTAAACCAGACGGATCCCCCTTCTGAGGCGGACGCTCTTATCGCTTCTAGATAACGGTTTAGTTAAACCCGTCTGTCTAGGGGAAATTGTTCAACTATCTACAGCTCCACCGAAATAGTCAAAATTTTGACGCGAAAAAAATCACTCAAAGGTTCTACTTTAATGATTGTGAACTTATGAAGGAATTTGAACTTTAAATTTTTTCAATTGTCCAATGTAAAATAGATAGTTTTGAGAAGAAATTTGGAACAAACATTCTCTTATGGGGGCAAACTCTGCACATTCTTTCGCAGGGGTTGGTTATTCCTCGGACCAGACTCATGGAGACTCATTTCAATCGATTCAGCGTCCATGGTTTAGTGGAAAATGAGATCCCACACGCCTAGGTACCAGAAATCTCAAAAACCCACGTTCAAAGTAGATGGATGGATACCCATTTTGACCCATAACCTCTTCCGTGGGTGCCAATTGTTCCGGGACCCGTTTTATTGGATTCAGCGTCCTAAATTTTGTCGAAAAATGATACCCCACACGACTAGATCGCCGAAAATCTCGAAAAATCCTTCAAAAAACACATGTTGACGTTCATGATAAACGGTGCTGGGGAAAAATGCAGTGCGAACGACTAAACCAGCATTGGCAATCTGGGCTCAGAAGGCATCAAAAGTACCCCTGCAACCAGGGGTGGTTCACTCCACAGATGATGTAGTGTGGTGGGCAGCCCTACTAGCAGCGCCCATTTGATCAATCTCGTCTTTTTTTTTTGTTTTGTTAAGTACATATATTTAGAATAGACAATTCGCAATGATGTTGAATACACAAATAAATGCAAAAATAAATTGATCGAGTTATATAAATAATTTGATAATAAGTGTATTTTGTTTCTATGTCTGTCGTGAACATGGTCGACTGTCAAACACTTGAGCTACGAGTAAAAAGTAAGTTCCATTCTGCGGAAGCCCTCAAAAGATCCTTTTCGCTCGATAATAAAGTTTAAACGAGGACTCCCACTTCTGGTGACCCTTGGCGATTACTTGAGTAGGTATCACGGTCAGGCTCCCTTTTGAAAGTCCTCGTCGACCCTTTTCTCTCTTTGGGGTCCCTTTTGTACTTTTTTCCACTTCTTTCGGTGACAATAGCCAATCGACAAGTGCTCCTGACCATTTGCTCGACTTTTACTCCTTGAAAAACTCTCGGGGAACCTTTTTTTGAAGTGGATGGCAGATTACGAGCTCTATTGGTACGAAGCGGTGAAAAGATTCAACGATCAAGGATCGGACTTCTGTCGAAAAATGTTTCCAGTGTGATACAAAGAGCGATGTTAAATCGTTTCAGCACGCTGAGAGTAGAGCAGGTCTAGCACATTTTGGTTGGTTATTCCTCGAATAATCAACCTATGTTTTCATGATAATGGTCAACCTCTCCGATTTGGCTCAAAATTTTTTTCTGGACGTTTCATGAGTGTCCTGATCAAAACACGGTTGGTTATTCACTCGAATGGGGGAAACAGTGGGTGTGGCGGTGTCTCAGACCCATTCCAATCGATTCATCGTCCAAAATTTAGTGAAAATGATACCCCACACGCCTAGGTAAGCAGAAATCCCGAAAAATATCAAGAGATGGGGATCTATGGGGCAATACGACATAATTCTAATATAATATGAAGAAAACGAGGGAATTAGAGGCTATAATAATGTATTATAATTGAATGAATGGTACGAATATAAAAAGCTCATCCAGTAAAAGGAATGTAGGCAAACTGCTCCAAAGGGTGTAAGTTAACAGCTGTGTATAACCAAAAGGTATGACGATGTGTTTTGTTGTCTATTCGGCTGAAGTCACCACATGGGGAAGTAAAGACCCAATTGACCCATGACTTCTTCCGGGTGCCAATGTTTCTGGGGACCCATTTATTGGATTCAGCGTCCAAAATTTAGTGAAAATGACACCCATAGCCTAAATCACCCAAAATCTTCGAAATATCCATATTTCAAAAAAAACCCTGTTGACTCCACCCCCTCCAAAATTTTGTCGTCCGATCGGCGAAAAGGTAGAGGACCCATCTCGGTGGGAACAGACCCCTGACCCAAATTTCAGATGTTTAGAAACATTTTCTACTACCAAAAACGGCGTGGACAATGGACGGCGGACGGCGTACGGCGTACGGCGTACGGGGACGGCGGACGGCGGACGGCGGACGGCGGACGACATTGACCTTTTTGATCAGGACATCATGAAACGTCCAGAAAAAATTTTGAGCCGAATCGGAGAGGTTGACCATTATCATGAAAACATAGGTGATTATTCAAGGAATAACCAACCAAAAAAGGTCTATGTCCGTCCGCCGTACGCCGTACGCCGTACGCCGTCCGTGTTCCGCGCCGTTTTTGGTAGTAGACAGTTTTCTAGAAATTGAGTAGGGTGTCATTTTCCACTAAATTTTGGACGCTGAATCCAATGAACGGGGTCCCAGAACGATTGGCACCCACTGGAGGAAGTAATGGGTCAAATTGGGGTATTTATTACCCATTTTGCATATGTGTTTTTGGGATTTCTGCTACCTAGGCGTGTGGGGTATCATATTCCACTAAATTTTGGACCCTGAATCGATTGGAATGGGTCTGGGACCCGTCACACCCACTGTTTCCCACATTCGAGGAATAACCAACCCGTGTGTAAGAATTTGCAGATTTTTTCACTAGGTATTGCCTACTGGTAAGCCCATGTGAAACTGTGGGAACAAACATAATCAACAGCGGATGATAATAGCTAAACATAACGAAAAAACTTGCGACGATGACTCAAAAACCACCGAAGGTTGCTGGGTTTGAGTAATTTCCTTACAGCTGAATTTTTAATCTTATTGAAGTCGTTAGCTATTAAAATTCATTGAAACGTTTGCAGTTTTAGCAACAAAGAAGCAATAGGACATCAGTGTACGTAATTTGATGAATACATTTTCCTATTCTTAACTGAACCTCGTGTTGAGTGGCTTCTCAATTGTGCTTACTAACGATCAAATTTTTTCTCGGAGCTCTTCATCCCTATCTTCAACGCATTTTGACAAAATCACTTGTATACTTACGAAGGCGAAGCTTTGTATTCCTCATGAATGCGACAGCGGCGGTAATATTGTCAAATTGAGCTTAAATTGAGCGATCCTCGTTGTAGAGAAAAGTCAAACGAGGACCCTCAAACCGGTGTTTCGCCTGTTTCTTTTCCCGTTCGAATTATCGGCGTCGTCGACAACGGCCGCCGGCGTCGCTCATGAGGGGATACTTCTGCCGCAAGGTAATTGTCAACTCGAACGTTTTTCTATGTAATTGCGTCATCGAGTGGCAAGCGACGTTGCGGCCACACGTCCCTTTATTGTGTTCCAACGGTTTTTTCTAGACGACTTTTGCGCGTTATTGTCGACAACTTAATTAGGGAGGCGTCTCCTCCCTGGAGTGGGCGCGCCGTTGGAGACGATCATTATTTTGCAACACTGACAAAGGATGAGTCACGTCGACGACGGTGTGGCTTGAAACAGTTAGGTTGGAGCCCTGGGAAATTTCACTCGGTGATCGGTAAAGTAAATATAACTACCGATAACCCAATTTGTATTTTTTTTTCTCGCGCCTCTCCCATCTCCATAGAACTTCATGCGTTTAGTGCACCCTTATTACAACGACCACCAAGCTTTGAATAACCCCTAATTCGACTATTAATTTGCAATAGGCTTTTGGTTCATTGGTCTATGCATGCCTTGGTTTTCATACTGAAGTCGATCACCCTTACCTCCCTTCTCCACCTTTTTCAAATTCGATTGTATTATTGCTATGTTATCAGTTAACAAGTCGTCGCACTTTTTTCAAATAAAAAACTCCCGCGGAATGGGCGAAACAATTTAAAATTTACGTATTCCTGCCCGTTGAGTGAGACCAAAGGACAAAATGGGTGAAAAATTTAGCCCAAAAAATTGAGTATAAAAACGCTGCAAATTCTTACACACGGGTTGGTTATTCCTCGGACCAGGCGCAAGGAGACTCATTTCTTCAACATGGGGGAAATGGGGAAAACAGTGGATGCGGCGGGTCCCGGACTCATTCCAATCGATTCAGGATCCAACATTTTGTGGAAAATGGTACCCCCCACACGTCTAGGTACCTTTTGCATGGGTAATATATACCCAATTTGACCCATAACTTCTTCTAGTGGGTGCCAATCGTTCTGCTACCCATTTCATTGGATTCAGCGTCCAAAATTTAGTGGAAAATGATACCCCACTCGCCTAGATTGCCCAAAATCTCGAAAATCCATTTTTCAAAAAACACATTTTGACCCCTACCCCGCCCAAATTTGGTCCGATCGGGCTGAAAAGTTTGGAGGACCGTCCTAGGCCGGGAACAGACCCCTGACCCAAATCATTCAGATTCAGATTTTTAGAAAATTTTCTACTACCTAAAACGGTACGGCGTACGGCGGAACGGACATTGACATTTTTTGATCTAGACACCTTGAAACGTCCAGAAAAAATTTTTGAGCCGAATCGGAGAGGTTGACCTTTTGCATGAAAACATAGGTTGATTATTCAAGGAATAACCACCAAAGATGGATAAAACTGGTTATATGGTATCTAACGGTGGAATAGCGTCGTTTTGTTTGGTTATATGCCTTGAATAATCAACCTATGTAATCATACCCAAGGTCATAAAGGGATTGCCCCCAAAATTCGACAGTATCCGTTTCATTGTGTCTAGATAGATAAAAAGCAAAATGTACCATCAGCCACACCGTTTTTGGTAGGAAACAATTTTCCAAAATTCTGAATTTTGGTCAAGATTCTCTCCCCGGCTCTAGTTGGTCCTTTCAGTCCGATTAAACCAAATTTGGGAAGGGTATGAGTAAGAGAGAATTTCGACGATTTAATACTTGTGGGGTAGTATTTTTCGACTCATTTTGCCGTAGAATGCATTGGGATGAGTTTAACACTTTCCACACTTCATGTTTTCCCCATAATCTTGCACTTTTTTGCACTTGGCGTTTTTTAACCTCTCGGCGGGAAGAAGGGATTCCATGAGTCAACACAACTTGGTATTCTGTGTTTTCCGTTCGTGATCTAATAGTGTTATTCCGCCGTATTATTTACGTATCATACTAAGACTGGTATGCATCCCCGGCATGTTACGGACATTATCCCTGGCCCGCGACACGTCATCATTCAATTCCAGCATGAAATTACCAACATTCCTATCTCAATCAGATGCGTAGGAACGCTGCTCTCCATTACTTGCTTGTTATTATCATTTTGTGCCATTTCGATGTGTTCTTTGATGTCTTTGGAAAGACAGGCTGGCTCTAATGTATCAATTAGGTGCTCCTGTTCGACGTTCCAAAAATGATCCGACAATGAAGTTACAGATGGTTGGTTAGGTGGTCAGCTAATTTTGTATGTACGGACGGCCATTTTGGTTATGGTTGGTTATTTCGCTAGTAATCAACCTACGTAATCATGCCCAAGGTCATGGAGGTTCGACTATCACCGGTTGGCCTCAAAGCTAGACAGTATGCGTTTCATAGTGTCTAGATAAAAACACGGGGTTTGTTATTTCTTGGGCCATGGAGCATGGAGAAAAAGAGGGAAACAGTGAGTGCGGAGTGTTCCGGACTAACCAGTCACTAAGAAAGATGTCTTCGCCGATATCGAACCATTATATTATCGGAGGCTACAAATGACTCCACGTACCCTTAGACTCTATATCGACGACAAAAACAGCCAACTCAAGACAATATCGTTCCATTTGAACCAAAGGGCGTTGAAAGTGACTTTTTGTGTCAATGTCGTACCGACCTTTCTACCTGCTTGTCATCGTTTGACCCCAGTAAATCAAACCGTAGCCACTGCATAACCGCCACATGTTGTAAAACTACGAGGTAGGTACTGTACCGCACGGATAATTTTTTTCTTCTTCTGTTGAGTCACACAAAAGAAAAAGTCAACATGGCAGAAAGTTGGCCGTCACGCGGGTGGTCGGTTCCCAATGCTCCAATTGTTGGCCGTTTCAACTCGACGAAAGCACATTTTTGAAGTCAACACCGACGAAAATCGAATGGACATTTTGTTGGAGAGGCCGAGCGTGAACCGTCTGTAGAAAGGGAGACAAACGGGTGAAATACGTCATTTGAATACCGGAAAAGGTACATTTTCCGCTCTCTGATTGTTTAGATAATTGTCTACCGCCGATTCAAAGAACGGTTGAAGATACGAGTACTTGTAAAAATTGTTTTTCTTTAGAGAATGTTCCAATTTAATCAGAAGACTCAGTAACAAACTTGATTTTCCAAATAGTGAACGAACAGTTGACCCCGATCGAATATCTCAAGTAATCAGAAATTAATTTAATTGCTTTTCCTTTGGTCTGAACCATTTCCTAATGTCTGGCATTGCCCAATTTTTTTTTCTTTTTTAATACAGAATGTGTTTACCCATATAAGATAGCAAAATTATGTGAAAGGCTTGAGCTGTGTTTCAATAATTTCTTTCTTATTCCACCATATTACCAGACTACAAAAAAATGTTTGTATGATACTGTAACCGATTCTATTATAGGAACTACAAATTGACCACTAATATAGTTGATTTAACTATCAGACTAAACACTCATTACACACCTCAACCCGCCTTTGCTGTTAGCACAACCTAGCGGATACTCAACAAACTGCTAGTCCGCGCGCTTCCAATTTGAATTCCATGATCCTCTGTACAAAGCATCGTATTTTATTACTCTTAACGAGGTATCATTCTGACGCTTGAGATTTCAATTTTCACCTAAAGAAGTAATGGTTATTTTATTTATTTATTAGAATGAATTCGGTTTAATTTTTTTTTTTTTTCCTTTTTTCATTCGAGTGATACTTTCATTTTTCGCTCTGTGCCGTCAAGACTCTTCCAAATGTCTGCCGTCCTCGTTTGATAATTTAACGAATCATTGTTCTAAGATGTAGATTAGAAGGTATGTAGAATTATTCATTTCAAAATAACTGCTGTTATCTCGTAATTACGGCCCGCGGTGAACCTTCTCCCAAAACGTCATACAAGGAAACGTGCAGAATCGATTATTGATTAAAGGGAATTAGCTTATTGTAATTTATTACTATTTTAAGCGATTAAAAAAACATTAGTCACCACTTGAATGAGACTTACCTGCACTATAGCGTCCTTAATACAAAATATATGTTTTTTGGAGGAACGTTGAGTTTGGGGTAACACATTTTATTGGACTATTTCTCCCACAGACCGTTTCCATTCAATAAATTCCGCTTTTGTGTTGAAGGTCTTAAGCTCTTTTCTCAATTCATCTCGTATTTGTTTGAGATCGTCGTACGAAATATGCAAAAAACAAAGTGGGCACTGCAATTTATTTTTCAGCACATGTGCCTGGTGTTGTTCGATCAAGTGCTTTGGGGGTGAAACTGACTAGATGCGCGTTACAAACTGAATTTTTACTTTTCATGACATGAAGGAAAATCCCAAAAGGTTTACTTACATCTAGTTATTAGCGAAAAATCAGGAAACGTTGAAATTGAGGTTTATCGCATCCTTTGACTTTCCATCAACCATCAACCCACTTCTTTCTTTTCGTATTCTGCTGGACCTCAGTTTCTTTAGAAAACAAAGAATATATCACCAGAAAAAGCCGTCAACGCTTGAGTTGAGCCGAAGAATACCCCACTCACGGCCAATATAGTCATAAATTGCACTCGCATCTGAAGATCGTAATTCGGGAAATTTTTACGAATCCCTTTTTTTTAGTGAAGACGATGGAGAGAGAAAATAGGAGGAAACCTAATACCTAGAGGTCCTCCCCCGTATTTTTCCCTCGGGCTCTCTTTTGCATATAAATAAAAACTTTTATGCCTCGCATGTAACTGACACTGGTTTTCATAAAACACATGTGGTCCTAGTATCAACGCTTGATACCCTCCCACCCGCTCAGGGTTAATAAATTCTACCGTAGCCGAAACATTATGAATTACATTTCCGCCGGTGGCTAACGCAAGTCCATTTCGACGAAGCCCATAAATTCCCACCAGTCCTTTTGTTATGGACAAGGATATTAGTCTGCGTAGCAGATTTTTCTGATTTGTCGTAAATTTTATTCTCTTTCCTCGTTCATTAGTTTGTGAAGGCAGTTTCAATTCCCGTTGCCTCTCGTACAACGACGTACGTATTTGCTTGAGACGTTGATTTGTGCAAATTAAATCAAGGAACCGATATGCGAATATTACCCGTGTGGGTTATTTAAATAATTAAAGCTTCAGAATGTGAGAGAGATGTTATGAGTAGTTTTTCATCTCTTACTAATTATTAGGATTTGTTAGGTACTCACCACTCTGTGGCCCCCACCAAAATTAGTGTTTTTAATAGGTCATCAAATTTATGTAATAATTTAACTCAATAAATGGGCTCTTTAAAAATGATTACATAAAATAATGATGACAACACAAGCATTTGATAGACTTTGACACAAAGGAAACAAATACTAAAATCATATCATGGTTGAGTGATTCTTCTGAGCAAAATCTGAAGATGCCTACTCGGATGCTAAGCTCAAACAGGAGTACCGCAGGGATGTGTACTTGGCCCATTCATGTACGTCCTGCGTTCAAGTCATCTACCCATAAGTGACCAACCACAATGACCAAGGGTTGGGTCAAATAACTTGAAATTGTTAAGAATTAACGTTATTTCAAAATAATTAGCATAACCGTTACTTTGGATTTAACAGTTAAGGCGTTATTTCTAATGAAGTTGATGGTCTGAAATGAAAGTAACAGGAGCAAGGATGCTGATGAAACTGATGACTATTTGAGACCAGTGAAGCCAAAATCAAAATTAGATACATGAACAAACCGCTTCAGTTAATATTCCTACTAGAAAAGCTACAAGGTCGAGGTGAAGTCAAAGACAAAACAGTTATTGACTTGTGTGATTTAGTTTTATTCAGCATTTTTTGGTCATAGAAACCTCAAACACGACAGAAAACGTTCATGAGAGGCGCAAAGCTGTGCGTTATGCTACCTAAATCTTATCCCTTTCTTTCAACACCACTTTTCTAAAGATGTAATTTTGAAACTGCTATTTGATATTGGCTACGGACTTAAAAATAACGTTACGTTACGTTATGTAAATGTAGCCAAAATGCCCATTTCTAGGCGATGTTTGCAGATGACACTGCAGTATTAGCTGTTGGTGATACAAAGTACAAAACCTAAACTCAGAAGATCACTCAAAAATCTCCAAAACTGGACAAGTGATCCCTCCTGGGTCTTTCAATAATCGATTGATGTAGGATGAAGATGAAGTACACAGGGCACAAACAAGTTCCTTGTGGAATTCCAAATGAGCAGTCACCAGCAGAGCCTTTGCTGCGCTATTCTGCTGATGCGTGCGGTTATACAAAAAATGCCTGCATTGCAGGATATGGCAGTAGATGGAGTTACCAACAAAAATAATCAGAAGCGCATAAAATGAGGCTGAGGGGTTATGTCAACGATGAGGCACTTTCATTCAGCGCTGAAGTCCTTCTCAGAACAAACCCTCTTAGGATAATGTGAAAAAACATGAGTTCTAGTACTCTTTAGCATGCTGAAATGCAGAATATTATCATGAGTGTGAATGTTGCTTCAGATTCAGTACACAGTGATAGGCAACTGTTGCTGTTGCAGTCACTGCCAGCCTGTCACTCATTGGTTGACACAATGCGGGTGTTTCACCTTTGATAGATGAAATAAAATGAAGAATGATAACGTTCCCTTCCTTTAACGATATCTGGAAATAATTGGAAAGTATGACAACACCGATAACAATTTTGATAAATAAATGGAAAATATTGATGGTATTGCAGCATTGGTATTGCATGCAACCGGTGCTAGAATGCCGTTTCACAGCGCTACTTTCACATTTTCCATCGTTAAGTTTGAATTTCCTTAGGTGGCTTGACTGGTTGAGACAAGAAAATCTCACAAAATTCATTTTTCATAGATAATAACAATTATTCACCGTTGAATTTATAATTTGTACTGCTTGTTGATTGGATAAAAGGATTTACTTGATAAGGTGTAAAAGCTTGAATATTGGAAAATGATAACTCGCTGTGACATGACTATCCCTCCCCATATTGGAGGTTGTCCAAGCGTTTGGTATTCTCTACAGAAACGTTCTGTAATTTGTATTAAATATACCCAGAAGTTGAAAAGGCCTTGTTTTAACCTGCATAAACAAAAAATAACCAGCCCCAAATAACCTATCAATGTTTCAATTGCTGTCGAGATCATCCACGCTAAATATCCACGGTAAATTATGAAAATTGAGTTTTCAGGAACTTAGATTATAGGTTTTACACCTCAAGACATCTGCCTAAGGAGATAAATCCTTCGTGGGGTGCAATAAAATATATAGGCACTCATGTTTATACGCGTTGTTAAAACTGCCAATTCTCCTAGTTATGGTCCTTGTCTAAAGTTCGTAATTAAGATCAGTTCCATCGTCACCAGTTTTGCGAAGAGGGAAAAAAATCGTTTGTAACGACACTTGCATCGAAGGTTGTTAAAATGAAGGATACGTTATTGAGGAGGCGCTGGAAAACGGCAATAACGACATAACGACTCCCTTCACAACCACGAGTCGAGATCAGCGGAACGTCTGTTGTTTACGATCGGTTTGAAATCGAGATGGCATGTGTTAGGTGAGAGGGAGGAGGTGGATTTATCAGGGCAGGGCTCTTCACGTCAGGATTCAGGATTCGTACTGGTGTCAAAAAGGGTTGTTTTCTGTTGAAATTGTGAGCACGTGGAGCGATCTAGGGGCGAAAGTGACTGTGCAAATGGAAACACAAAAACCGGGAGTTGTCCACCTTACTCCGAAATGGGAAAATATAGGACAATTTACCCTTTTTTTGTCGGCTTAAAACATAATTCGTCAATATTGTGAACGCTTCATCCTTTTCCCCAACGTTCAAATGAAACTTTTGGTTTACTAGTCTTACAACGCGTATAACATTCTTATTTGAAAAAAAAAAAAATTAATTTTTGCGTTCTAAAGTGTGAAGATTCCAAATCAAAATTACTGTGGTTGTTCCTCTATATACGCGCCATGAATCCCCGTAAAACGTCAGCATTCTCATCAGGTCTCGTCACATCACCCCCACGATCCGACCCAACCCGAATATTACGACTTAGGTGAAGACAATATCGAGGTTGCTAATAATTTTTATTACGACGACTCGAATACATTCGGCAAAAATGTTATTACATCCGGAGAATTAGAAGGCGAGTTCCCAGGGCAGAAACCAATATCGTCTCCTGTATTGCTCTTCCCGAGCTGTAGATCATCTTCTTTACGACTGTCAGGAGCTTTATTATTTAAGGGCGCCCTTTTACAGTCTTCTCGCTGATAACTGGAGGGGTCAAGGTTTTTACGATCCGTCTGACAAATCTTTGGTCTAATAAAGTATTAACCGAAAGGATCAGGACGCGTTTTCCCTTGTTCCCGCTCCCTTGGATTTTCGGGGGAAGAGGAATTGCCGAGTGCGGATTGTGGGATTGATCCCACGAAAGAGGAAATAGGTGCACCGAGGGTCCGTTTACTGGCGTACAGGGAAGATATACTCGTCCTCGGCACCTTGTGGCCTCCTGTCAAACCGCAATTTCCGTTCTGCCCTATCAGTCACGTGGTGGCTGTGAATTCTTCATCCCTTTTCTTCGGCTCCGAGCAGGAAATAACCCGTGATCTAGATATGAAGGGCGCATAGATATTGCTCATGTTTTTTTCGGCGTTCGTCACCTGGAACCTTTTGGCAGTTGTTGGAAGATGATGCGAAGCGTGGAAATGCCGGTGTTATGGGGCGGCACCCTTTTCCGAAACATGTCTTCGGCGTCGAGCGAATCGTCTATTCAAGAAAACTCGTCCTCGCCAAAATATCACATTTGTCGCTTATCTTTGAAAAGAGGGCAGTACCTACTGGGTACTGCGCCAAAACGGCCCTGGGAGAGGAGGATCTACCTGGGCAATGATGGCGAGGAGACTCTTGCAAGCGATAGCCCAAATGGTAAAAAATTCAGAATTACTGTATAAATGCAATTTACGAAACACCTTTGCAAGGAAATTATTTAGGCCAGTTAAATGAAAAAAATAAAAAATAAATAAATAATAATAATAAAAACAATACCTAGACGTCAGCGTTCCCCTTGCTGCCCCTGTCGGGACCCCCCAAGATCCATTATTCAAGGAAGAACCAACCAAAAGAGTGACATTTGGCTATAAGGGTTGAAAATGTGGGACCCAAATGGGTTGCGCTCATGGGTCAACTTGCTTACTTCGGCTACAGAAGGACGATACAACCGAAATACTTGTACGCGTGTCATGTAGCAGGGCACATGATCAGCACCCTCTGCTTGTTTAGAGTACCTTCTTGGCTGGACCGTTATGGCGCTACTGGAACGAGCAGTCCTTTATGAACCAAATATGGAAGGACGCGGAAGCCCTTTTCATTCCAGTGACAGTCGAGACTCTTTCAGTATTCGGTAGCACTTCCCAAAGCTGATTTGTGATTTCAACTTATTCTCTGAATAATACCCCCCCCCCCCCTTGTTTTCACGCCTAAAGTCAATCATATTGGCCAAAAACTTGAACATTTTTTACTTCGAAGAAATATCCAATAAGTCCGTGAGCTGTCCGCACCGGTTCCGGGCTGTAGGCATTTTTCAAAGGAACTGAAATTTTGGTTGATATTTTTCTATTCTACCTCTAGCTGGTTCTTGACTATTTTCAGTCTTATAGTCGAAAACGTAGGCAGGATATTGGTAAAAATACGTGTTCAAAGTGGATTTTTGAGCTTTTCGAGTCCTAGGCGCGAAGAGTACAATTTCCCAATGAATCATTTTCCATTAAAATGTGAATTCTGAATTGATTTTAGACATTCAACTTTAACTTTTCCAAAAAGCTCCACATTTTTTCTTATAATAAGTAAATTGAAAACCTCAAAAATACTTTTGAGGGAGAAATACTCACAATAATTTGCAGCGTTTGTGGTATTTGTCGCCCTATGCCCATGACGTCCTTACTGCCCTCAATAGACAGGACACATTTGACGTTTCTGAGTGTCCTCTTCATCCATCTTCGTCCCAGAAACGTCACGAATTTCCTCGACTAGAGAGAACCCTCACTCGATCACAACCACTTAATTAACCCTTCGACGCAAGAGGGAGTTTGAAGTTGTCCCGAAGACGTTATTGTTAAGGTTCCCTCATATCTAATTGGCAATCTACCAAGTTCCGCTCTTCCTCTTAGCATAACAATCACTTAGTTTGCTTGTCTTGCTCACTGTTGAGTTTGAATGACGGAGCGGTTGGTACCTATGTGAGCTTCGAGTAGGTAGCTAATTCAAATTGCATAATTTGACAGAATCCGATCGAGGAATGCCTTTCGGCAACCTCGTGTCAATCTGACAGGTTGTGAGGTACCTAATCCCACGTTTCTGACAAATTTTGCCTTTTGACCGTCGTTGAGGCAGTAGAATTTTTTAACTGAGAATACGAGCATTACATTTATTACAAAATTAACGTTCAAAAATGTACAAATTGAATGCCACTGATTTTTGGTACAGTATACTGTATACGCCCACAACGGACGTGGTATCTACTTCTAGCAGCACAGCAAAAACATATTTGGAAAATTATTACATGGAAATGATAAATTATGGCACGTGGGTACTACCTCATGTACGAAGTAGATTACAGATAAATATAGAAATGACGAAGGGCTATTTACAATGTTTATCATTCATGAATGATAAATTGACATACTTTTTACGTCACATGCCAGCAAGGGCGTACTAATTACAACAATCACAGCAAAGTAATGTATAAAACTAAAATGTGTTCCTAAAAATAGAAGGTCAGTCGTAGGTTTGTGTTGGTGAGCGTTCCAGTTTAGGTGGTCTCGCTGTTGCTGGGGTAGGAGGTCTCGTAGAGGAGTTGGCAGAGTTTCATACGGTATAGCAACTTCTTCCGAGGCGGCATGGACTTGAGGTAGGGGAGGAAGGAGACGAGGAAGTTGTAGTCGTCGTCTTTGTGGAGGTCCTCGGGCAAAGTGGGGATGGAGTAAGTCGGCGTCGGGGGAAAACCGTCGCCGTCGGGGGTGTACCGCCTTTTCGCCGCCCGTGGTCGTGTGTTCGAGTCCGGTTGAGTGGCCGTGTCGCCGTCGGAGCTCGTCAATTCACCCTCCTTCGGCGGGTCGATGCCGAGGAGGGAATTGCGAAGGATGAAGCCCGGGGCGTAGTCGGACCCGCCGTCGTCACCTTCCTCGACGGACATCTCGGATTTGAAGAGGTTCTCGATGGAGACGGGCATGAACTCGCGAGGACTCATTTGATCCTTCATGAACTCCATGTCTTGGAAGTGGGACCACGACGAGGGCATCCTGCTGGCGCTCATCTTCTTCAACTCCTTCCGGAAAACGTCCTTCAACCCCTTCCACTTCTTCTTCACAATATCATCTATAATCAAAGAAAAAATACCAAATGTTTGCATTTTCCACTTATGAATACAATTAAAATCAGAAAAACATGACTAATTTGAAATAAGAACGAAAAAGTGTAATTCTAAAGCATGATTCAAAGACCTCCGTAGAAGAGTCATACAGTGCCATCTTCGACCTTGCTGGTTTCATCCTATTTTTAAAACTTTCTATCGCTCCTTGATCCATAGGCTGCACCATGCTGGTAACAACTCCACAAAAGGAGAAAACAATAATTTCAAGCTATTGGATACGTTGGAGGGTTGACGAATTCGGATTTGAGCTTTTCTTCAAACTGGAACTCATCCATGCTGATTTTCGGGACCGCAATACACTGGAAGAGGGGATAAATTCAACTTTTTGAATGCTCGGGGTAAGGTCGTCTTTGCTATCCCAAAAAAGGCAGCAAATTCTTTTTCAGGAGTTGGTTATTCACCGAACCAGCAGCATGGAGACTCATTCCAATCGATTCAGCGTCCGAAATTTAGAGGAAAAAGATACCCCACACGCCTAGATACCAGAAATTGGTAGATAGATACCCAATTCGACCCATAACCTTTTCCAGTGGGCACCGGGACCTGTCTCATTGGATTCAACATTTGCTTTCTTTGATCTAGACATCTTGAAACGCCCAGAAAAAAAATTCTGGGCCGAATATGAGAGATAATTCAAGGAATTCAAGGAAAGGTTGATTATTTAAGGAATGGCCAACCAAAAGAGGAACAAAAGGAAGACTTTCAAAAGGAGCATAACTCATCAATGTGTTAAAACTCAAATTGTAAAAGACAATAAGACAATTCCGCGTGACGTCAGCGTTCAGCTTGTCCCTCCCCGCCTAAGTTGAGACCACCCTAGTAAAGTCAACCTTGATTTCCAAGCTATTACTATCATTGGTTCCAAAAACGCCCACAGCTTTTTTTTTTTAGATGGCTACACGGGAATCCAGAAAATGAGAGATGTACGACGATTTCCCCGTATATTTAATTTTTCAATTCTAATATTTAGAGAGAATGAAAAGGGACAAAACGTAAGGTTTTATTGAAATCAGCTCTCATTTTTTGGTTTGTAACGAGCAGGATGATATTTTACATTTTTCTTTTGTAAGTGCAATCATACTATTTTTAAGAATAAATCTTTCTACGCTATTAATAAAAACGTTCACTTTCGTTTGGAGCAGGTATACAACACGAAAATACCTTCGTTACTGTCATAAAGTCAACAACAAACGGATTCCTTTCGCATTGAAACGCACGTGCAGAAAATAATTGAAGGATTACCTGTACTCCTAGCGGTACTTCACGTTAATTTGGCAGTTCGGAGGTAATCCGGTCACAGACCTCCTACGGCTTGGTGACGCGTCATCATTCGAAATTTAGGTCATGATGGTATCCTGTTCTAGGCTGACTACGTTTTTGCTTTAGAATGCCATGAACGTTTTTTTATCAATCAATTATTCAGTTGCGTTCCTCCAGAAATTGAAACACTTGGGATTTACGTTCGATTATCGCTCATTCTCGACTTTTCTCCCCATAAAAAACGATTTTAGCGGCTTTTGTTTGGCTAACGTACAGCAATGTTGCGTTTTGATGACAATCTTAGGTTCAAATGCCTTGTTCAACGGTACTATAACGTCATTGTGTAAATTTCGAGTTTCTCAACCTCTGAGAAATAACGCAAAATGGCATATTAAGGCGGCAGCATTTAAAATTGCAATTAAACCAAGGATTTTCAAAACGATTTTGTTTCTAATTAAACAATTTTTGTTGCAGGAACCACCGGCGAGACAAATTCAGGTAATTTTTAAATAAGTAAAACTGTAACTATTTAGATACCATCTAAAGAAACAGGCTTCTAATGAACATACGCTCTGAAAGAACCACGTGGCTTCTAGCTCAGACCGTTACAAGCCGACAAACCGAAGGGTCCTCCGGTGGCCATTTATCGCAGCTGGGATCCGTGAAAGTGTTGCAAAATAACAACTTTTTCGGGCAATTGTCACAAGTTGGCCACGCGTTGAGGCGCATTGGATGAATTGGTACGTTTGAACAAACTCGACAAAGCGGTTTTTTTTGGTATATTTGTGCTTTTGTCACCGCGATCATAACCATTCTGATTTATAACCATCCGAATCCTTATCTGTCATGCTCTCCTCCCTCTGAGTTTTCGGTTCTTTCGCACCTATATTTCGTGAATTCTGGAATTTTTTCAAAGTAATCTCTCCCGCTTTGAAGGCATATTTACGCGGCATGTCTTTAATTGTGGTTCTTCTGAGAATATCGTATGCATGGTATACTTGAAATGTCAGATACCACGAAAGCGTTATTATTATCATCACCATCCCTATTTTACTTATTTACGACAAATCGCGATTATAATTCAATCCACTTTCAAATGTTATGAGTTAGCATCCAACATTGCTCACCCTATATAGTCGTTTTGTTACGTCATATTTCGACTTAACGAAAAGTCCAGTTGATGCTGCAGGTACTGTTGCCTACAGAAGCTGTTCAAACGGTTTTGATGAACAAAAACAAATGAGTTTCGACGTCGTGGAGATGACCGATTGATAGAAGAGAGGGAGAAAGAGAGTGGATAACAGTGGAATGAAGTTGAATATGATGGTACTTACACGTGGATTCCATTTCTTGAGCGACTTCGGTCCAGTGCTTCTGCATGAGTTCGCGGTTGAAGTGATTCTTGTCGGCGACGTTCCAGAGGCACGGCCTCTTCTGGATGGTGAGAATAAGTTGGTGGACGTCCATGACGACGTGTCGACTGTCAACGGCCTAAAACGTGGTGACCTTGGTCGTTGTGATCGAACTCGTCGAGGCGAAGTGAGCGAGAAGTTGTGTCGTAAGGGATGAACCGGCA
Organism: Cyrtorhinus lividipennis; assembly: GCA_019603395.1. Lineage (NCBI taxonomy): Eukaryota > Metazoa > Arthropoda > Insecta > Hemiptera > Miridae > Cyrtorhinus > Cyrtorhinus lividipennis. The sequence goes on from CM034005.1 coordinate 4,973,520, forward strand.
GGCAGTGAAGGGGAGGGTTGCGCTCCCTCGCTCGGGGTCGCTTGGGGCGAGGGGTTGGGAAGGCGCGGCGGGTCGTCTGCGCACGACGTTTCCCCCCTTTGAGTATCGATCCAAGTCGCTTCCACGCTCCAGGTCGCCCACTCACCACTTCCCCCGTATTACGTCCGGTCAAACGGTCCCTTCCCCATTCCCCTCGTCTTGCCATGGCCCTTCCCCAGTCCTCTCGTCCCGCCATGGCCCTTCCCCACCGACCCTTTCTCCGTCATCCCGCCGTCTTCTCGAGGGCCTCATCCTGCCTTCTTTTTTGTCGTCCTTCCTCCTTCCTTTTGCAGTCCTAGTCCATTCCTCGAAAATCCTTTCCGCACTCTCATCCCTTCAAACTAACAAAAAAATTATTTATTTATTTTCCCAATTCAAAATTAAGATTGATAAAAAAAAAAAAGCTGCAAATTCTTACTTAGGGGTTGGTTATTCCTCAGACCAGGAACATGGAGACAGATTCCAATCAATTCAGTGCCCAAAAATAGTGGAAAACAATACCCCCACATGCCGAAATCGCCGAAAACATCGAACAATGAAAAATTAGTGGCTGTGGGTTGTCCCGGACCCATTCCAATCGATTCAATGTCCAAAATTTAGTGAAAAATTATACCCCACATGTCTAGGTACTAGAAATCTCGAAATCACTCATTCTAAATAGGTAGACAGATAACCATAACCTCTTCCAATGAGCGTCAATCGTTCCGGGACCCGTTTCATTGGATTCAGCGTTCAAAATTTAGTCGAAAATGATACCCCACACGTCTAGATCGTCAAAAATCTAGAAAATAGATTTTTCGAAGTACAAATTATTATCCTGCCTCCCGAAATTTGGTCCAATCGGGCTGAAAAGATTCGAGGACCAACTAGAGCCGGAAAAGGGTTCCTGACATGAAAACATAGGTTGATTATTCAAGGAATAACGAACCAAAATGAAAATGTTATAACTTAGTGATAAAGAATGATTAACTAATCGGATTATTAAATTATTAATTATGATTAAATTAGAATAAATGTACTTTAGATCTGTCTGCAGTTTTGAAAGATTAAAAATCTACAAATTCTTACACTTGTTGGCTACAGCAACAATGAAAAAGTAGTCATTTTTCATTAAAACTCGATGTTCTAGCCATAACATCTCCATCATATTTATATACATTATGTGGAGACGTGTTGTTCACGTATTTCACTGTGACACACTGAAACAAATTAATTCACAACTTCCCCCAAAAGAGTTCGTTTCAGCGGGGGCCCTCTCATCAAGGGCTAACTCAGGTTAGTCAGTGGTTAAGAAAAGCCTGTATGCTTCTCCCGTTACTATCCTTGAGTTGGAGGTTCAAGTTATTTTTTGCTGATGAAACGTTATTCCCAAATAATGTGGGTATTATTTTGAAAAAACCCGTTTTACCAAATCGTTCGAATTGAACAATGGGCTCTTGGGTTGAACCACATGTGTTCTGTTGATCGACATAGAGAACTATGACCCATCGGTCCTTAACAAGACAAGGGTCGAATGGAACTACCCGTTCACCGTCCGCTGCTCGCGATTCTCGGAGGATTAACATTTGAATTTGACGATTGGTATTGGAAGGACGAGGGAGGCAACGACATGCAAATGCGTACTAGTCAATCCGTCGTACATCGGCCCTTTAATTGAAATCCTCCTCTTGATCCTTATTTACGAGTACTCCGTGGATTAAACCGCCTGACGGCATGAGGTGCGTCGTTTGAATAATCTGACGTTTGTGAGCGATAAAGATGAAGAATTTAAATCTACGAGTGAAAATTGGTCTACTTAGTTTTCATATTCATGACCACTAGGCTTTTTTGTTCGGTAAATGACCCAAATGTCGTATGAATCTATAAATAGACTGGTGGTTATCCAAATTTTAGTTGAGCAATCGATGATTTGTTACGTGATTTCCGATTGCGAATTTATCCTCACTCCAGTCTATAAATTACTTATGATGAGCAGGCGAAACTCAACATTACTTCAACGTATTAGGAAACCCGTGCAAAGTTAACGAGTTTACTCGCTTTGTGTGCAAAGAAGCTGTTTGAAGGCTTCCCCCTAAAAGCCACGTGAATAAACCAAACGTTATGCGCTTTGAGGGCGTAATTCTCCTAGAAATCGTCTTTAATCGCCGAATGGTGAATTGGATGACGAAATATTTACCGTGTACTTGTCACTTATCAATATTTATCATCACGGCAGTGAATTTTCAGGATTGAGATTGGTTAACAGTGAAAGTAGCGAATTAAATACAGTATCGTTTTTGAATCATAGGACAAAAATTCAGATCTACCTATTTTGAAAGTGGGTCGCGATTTTTGGGTACCTAGGCTTGTGGGGTATCATTTTCCACTAAATTTGATGTTGAATCGATTGGAATGAGTCCGGGATATCCTCTTTTCACTGTTTTCCCCATACCTCCTGCTCCGAGGGATAACCAACCATTGTGGAAGAATTTGTAGCGTTTTACGATCATATTTTAACGAAACCTAACAACTAATTTTCGACATTATTAACACTACAATAGACGGATATGTTCTTAGTGGGCGACGTAGGGCAGTTATTTCAGCGGATTTCGCCTGAATACAGCCGTTGGGGTATTTCAGCCCTTATGGGCGCGACTCGTCCTCATAATACCCACACTTCAGATTGGCGGGTGACACCACAAAAGCCTGAAGAACTCCCATTGACGTATAAAAAAGAGAGAATAACGCCATTAAAATCTTATCAGGAAGTGTCTTCTCGCAGCCTTTGATGTTCGTTACAAAGCAAGTATGAAAACTGTTAGGAAAATAACGAGAAACGAGAATCTTTCGTACAATTGTTCGAGTACACTCAAAAAGGGCTGACTTTTAAGTACTCGCCGGAATCAACACCGAGAAAGGGGGGCGGGTGAATTAGATACTCGAGCTACCGAAACTCTTTGATCTTTTTGTTTGCAGCTTTCCCTTAATTATGATCGAAAGACTAGACGTAATGGACGGAGGAAGTTGTGTTTCGTATTGTTTTTTGTTGTGCTCAAGTTCAAAAGCTTTGTTTCGCCGTTGCAGCGTCGTTTGGCCAGTTGCTCGATTACGGATTTGTGATTATACTCAAGCGTATTTATATGTTGAAAATTCACAATATTTATGAATTTGTGATTAAGTAAAAACATCACTGAAGTTCAAGTTCTTCTAACTGATCTTCAATTCAACGAAAAACGACCTTTTTCTGGGAAGAATCTTCAAAAATGTTTACTTTTTCGTAAAAAGGAGACAATCTAATGAAATGTATCAATTCACCTACAACTCTCCCATTATATTGTAACGATTTATGTTTTTCGTTAATAATATATTACAATCGTTCACTTGAATACACTGTTCTCATTCACACACTTACACAATGACACAATCACAAGGCACAATACACAGTTGTTACGCGTTGTTGCACTATTTATAACACTATTTATAACACGGCACAATTTATAACATGCGCCTCTATATTCAGACTCCAAACTGAACTGAACTCTGCGGCGTTCCTGGGTCCCTTTTATACTAGCTGCCTCTTGGTCGAGTACCTTCTCGAACCTTCCCTGGTTCTGGGAACTCGACTGTGTTGTCTCGAGCAAATGGGAAGGTTCCAGCCAATTCGATACAATGCACGAACGTTTGAGAGCGACCCTTAGCCCTCCACAGGTCGTTGACCCTGCGACGCCAGCAGCCCATTTGATGGGCGCAGGTGCAATCTCGCAACAATATAAACACATTAAAAACATTTAAATTTAGAAAAAATTGATTATAGTATTGTTAGAATAGAAATATCGCCTGAATTACTGATATTATACAACTGTGTTGATGAAATTCATTCATCTAAAAAGGATCCTAATTTTTAACTTGAATATTATAAGTTTTTAAAAATATTTCTAAAACTGATATTTTGTTAAGTTTTCCTAAATTAATTTCATTTAGTATAGTTTTTTTCCACATGCCTCCCCATTTATGTAAAACGCTGCAAATTCTTCCACGGGGGCTGATTATTCCTCGGACCAGGAATACCCCTACCCCCATATGGTCCAAATAGTTTTTTTTTAAATTTTTTATTTATTTTTTTCTAAAAATTGCTTATTAATGTTGGTCAGATTTCTTTTGGGATGTAGTTAATTCTTGAAACTTTTTAGAGTCTAATTGCTGCAAATGGAGGCCGCGCTTGGGTGAAAAATTGTATTTTTGAAATGGTTTATGGGGATTGAAGCGTGTGGGGTTTCATCCTCTCTGACTTTAGATGTTGAATCAATTGATATTTGGTCCATAATGAAAGATTCCAATATATATTTCTACTTGCGAAAGATCTATATTTTATTCTTGAATATTTTCTATAATGGAATAACTGGCAACGCTTTTTATGTATGAGCCAATAGTTGCGGCAAAAAGGACGAGAAAGGACTGAGCAAGACGAGTTTGCCAGACTGGTAGCTCTGACATCCGAAGCCAGTAAATTCCCGCAGGTTTCGTGAGGGTTGAAGCCAACCGTCGACGGGGGTGTATCAGCAGAACTCAGATCCGCTACTTGAAGGGTTGGCGAGGGGGTAAACTACATAGGAAGGTCCCTCACGTATTAAACCCAGGCAGGCAATAATTCGCCCTCGCCCAAATGCCTGAAACCCACCAGAGACAAATTTCATCCCTCGGGATTCAGAAAGTCGTACCGTAAATAGCGGTTGACGCTAAATATGTGGGGAGCCTTGCAGGGCTCATTTAACCCTGGAAGGAATCTTGGCTTAGCATAATTCTCTCGTCTGTATTTCTCCGAGCACTTGTCACCTCGGGATTGCGCTTAAGTGGTGGTGTATTGATACTTTTGTTCTCTGAAATCCCGAATTCACTCCGTAAATTACAGACGCAATATTCGTTCTATGCAAATGAATGAAATACAATTTTCGTCAACGAGGGAGCGTCGCTGACGACCGTTAAAACCCTAAAACCGGTCCAAGCCTGTGCGTCGATTTGGATCTATGGCAATATTTTCAAGAAAAAATTCAACCACTCCGATTTGCCCCAAAAAAATTTTTGGGCGTTTCAACGTGTCCAGATCACAATGAGCAAACGGGCATTTGCTCGTCGTACGCGGTCCGCCGTCCAGGCCGTATTTGATACAGAATATTTTTTAAAAATCCGAAATTTCGGTCAGAGACCTCCAAGTTGCAATCTTTATAGGGTCATGCCCGACAAGAAGGGGATGTGATGGGTTTGGGGGATGAAAAAACATCAAAATTGACTAGAATCAGTGTAATATTCTCGAATTGCATAGCCATATTGTGCTAGAATATGTCGGCTCACTTTCATCCCTTTTCGTGGGACAAATTGAGAAAGCAATAGGAACCCAAATTCTCTGATTCATACTAGAGACAAATATAAAATTTATCGTTAATTTCATTGTCGTTGATAAGTCATTGTGACTATTTGTGTTTATCAATCAAAATCCTCTCGTTGGACGGGTGAAAAGAGGGTTGTACGATAGTAATCGTCTCTCCGGAGTTAAAATTCATTTCCGAGGCGAGCGGCCAATTACGTACGAGTCATTAACTGATGAAGTCCAATTATCTTTGGTTGAATCCGACTTGGAAAATGACGAACCGTCAATCACACGAGTTGAGGGTTTGAAGAGCGGCCGACTGAAGGCGGTGCCTTTTTTTTAAACTGCGTTTTATTTAATAAGTTCCGGATCGGGAAGGAGAAATGAATAATGTACGGGGGTCCCTTTTTGGCCTTTACAAATCTCATCTGTTTTCCTGAGCATCCCTCATGTCCGTGGGTTGTAACCCATTAACTCCCGGAGCCCGCATAATGGACGGTAGCACGTGTTTGCGAACTGACCGCTCCTCAGCCTCCCCTATGCCCTCATAACGTATTCTGCAATCTCTTCAACTCTCAATACAAACAATGAACCTATTGCGGAATGAACAAACTGACGTGCGCAAACGATTTTTTTGCCCGCGTTCGACGATCGGTAAAAAACACCGAGGGGATTAATGGGGAGGGCGTTGCTGGTAGCACATGTATTGACGGAGCGGACGTTTCCTAATCTAAAATGAGTCATCGAATTGTCTGTCGTATCGCCGCCATTTCATACAATTTTAAATTTCGGAATTAAATTGCCTGTTGGCAAACCTGCATCACATGATCATGACAATTTGCACACAACCATGTTCAGTTCAAAATGCGATTACGTTTTGCACTCAACATACAATTTATTATACTACTTTCAACTGAGAGACAAATCGACCCGCATAACGAGCCTAAGCAATCGATTGAAGGCGCTCTACTAAACCAGCTTTGCATTGCCGCGTCTAATTACGTTTTAAAACCATCTTTTGTCGTCAATCGTGTTCCAAGTGAGATGCTTTGTTCCTAATTTAAAAGTTTACTTGTTGGTCATTAATGTCTATAACGTTTGTTGACGTAAGGAAGACGTTGATGTAAGGAAATTGAATGGTTTTGAGCCGTCTCCAGCAATTTTTAGCAACACATTTTTAGAGTCCAAAGTGCCCTTTCAGGCCAAAAGAAACAAATTCAAAGAAGAATTTTTAGCACGCTCTGAAAAACTTTAAATATTGTCGACTCCAATTGAGTCCTAGTTGGCCCTAACTCATTTTTCAGCTCAGTCACCGCAAACAGAGACGGAACATGGGTAGAAATTAGGATTTTCAGAAAGGATATAAAATAATGTTTGTTACCAGGTGTGTGGGGTTTTGTTTTTCGCTGAATTTTTGTTGCTGAATCGATTCAGACGAGGTTTGGACCGTTAGCAAGAAATATATGTAGAGAAACCACTAATGTGTGATTTGAAAATGGTTTTTCGAGATTTCCGAGGACTCAGGCGTGTTTGGTATCGAGAATTTATACATATTAGATGAATAATAATCCCCACGGGCTACTAAAGTCGCTAGTTATGGATAAAATAATGATGAAATAAGTAAACTATAAATCCTTACACACTTGATTGTACTCTCACCAACCAATTTGTGTTTAACGGGCAGAAATCCTTCAGCCAGCTCGGTATATTTGATGAAAACTTAAGTTTTTCTGCCAAATTCTCCCGAGAGTCAAAATTCGTAGAAAAATGCGGCCTTAATTTACAATTGAAAACACTTTTATGAGCGTATTGTAGACAATGATGGACGTCACTAATCTCTTTAGAGAGATTTTTTACCGTATACCAAATCATCTTGGAGTGTCGCCTTTTTTCATTGGGGATGTTAAATTAGGTGTACGAAGCGAATTGTCATAGACGAGTGTCCTGGAAGGGCTATAGTGTAGCTTTCAAGGAAATGACTCGTGCAAAGAAGGCGCGACAACCAGAATCGTAAACAACTCAGAATTAAAAGCCCTGTGACAAGAAAGAAAACGCCATTTTCTTCTTGTCAATATACAACTCCCTCTACTTATAACAAAAAAAATTCCTTTTTGGCGTTTTGAAGAAATGGCTTTAGGTTATTCGTCAACCGTCTCACCCCCTTCGAGAATCTCGCCTCAGTGCATTCCATTTCCCCCAGGTTAAAAGCATATTACATAGCTAAGTGCGTATAAATTACACAAATATACGCTTTGTAACAGACGGATAAATCGATGTTTTGCCGAGGAGAGGGAAGTCGGTTTACATTACGATTTCCTCCAAAAATGAATTGGCTCGCTGTTCACGACATTACGCATATATGTAGGCGTAACCGACGATGAAATGGAGTTGGCAAAACACTTCGTGAATCATGAAGATGTGACCGTTTTGTACACTGTTTCTATTTAGGATAAAAGTTACAACGAAGTTGATGGAAGGAGTGGGTGTGCTGATGGATCAGGCGATCTCGCCGTACTCAGAAATCAGGGCCATTCGTAGTCATCCGCAGAGCTCCGTGCACTCACATACAGGGTCATTTATATGTAAAGGACTTGTCATAGGACGCATGAAAAGGGAAGCTTTCCCCTCCCCAGTTGTAAGGAATTTACAAGAGCGTTCTGCTGAGGAGGCGTTGTTTAGACGACTCTAAGCCTTTGTCAAGGCGTCGCCGGCAAAATGCTTTCAAGTGGACATAAGGAGTGTTCAAGTAGTTAGCCTAGGAATCGTCTTTAATGAAATGCTCTCACTGCGTAACAGCGACGACCCCGGTCACTTGGTTTAATCAACCAGAGGCGAGGGTTGGAAGATCGTTGACCATTATCGTCGCCTCTCGGGAACTGCTGCTGCCATGCACATATCCCAGTTTCCTTCGGGTGAAATTAACCGGGGAGAACCTTCTTGAGCTTTTGAAATGTTGAGTGGGAAAACCGTCATTTCCTCCTACTGGAAAGGACGTACTAAAGCTCTTTGGTCGCCCATGTTCTGTGGTCACAACTCCTCCATAGGGACAAAATAAGCAACAACCGCCACTTGCCAATACATATTCCAAATTTTGCCAAGGTTCTTCCCAGACGTACTGATTCTTTACGACGTGAGCCATATGGTTGATGGAAAAAAATTGAAATAAGTCTTCTTGGTAATTATAACGAATTTGGACAGATCTTTGCGTTCAGAATTACGTTTTTTCGCCACATTTCCTGCCGTCTTGTAAATCAGAACCAAAGAAAGCCTAGACAATGGCAAAAACCGCTGAAATTTTGCACATACGTATTCGCTAAATTCAGGCTCTAATCAGGCCTTACGCATCTATTTTCGATCGCCACATCGATCTTAATGATAACTATACCCATTTGGCTGTAATTTCGACGACTATTATTCAAACAATGTGGATGTACGAGCGAGTAAACAGAAACTGATGCCAAACTTGATCGATAGGGAGTGTAGTCTTTCGACAGAGCATATTCTTCCAGAAGGTTAATTTGAAATTATAAAAGAAGTTTATTCAATTTAGAGAAAACCGATTCGATCACGTATAGTTTTTAGCCCTCAAAACGTATTTATGTGCAAAGGAATAATTTGTATAATTTTTTAGGATATTTTAGCGCCTAAAACCACTTTTTAGGGGTTGGAAACCCGCCCCCAAGTCATCACAAGTAAGCTCAGATGTCAATTTTTAAAATTCTATTAGCCAAAAAATCATTAGTATGCTCCCTCAGGCGGCATCTCCTCTATAAAAACTCGTGTCCCAAAAAAAAAATCAAATTTTTAAAAATAAATCGTAGTAGCTTAACTATATTGATTTATTCTGTGCAGAAACATAGCTCCTGAAAATGTAATTTCCCACACCCGAAAATAATGTACCTGATTGACGTTATTTTTTATTTGAACCAGCGTATTATTTACCGTAAAATCGTAATTATTTTCGTAACCGTATCCGGATCCACCCTCGCACAAAACTTTCTTTTCTTCATCGAAGGAAAGAAAACTTTCTAGGGTTAATTTTTAACCGCATTCGTGGGGTTTCTTCTTCCCTCGTATTTACTCGGAGGAGCCACTTATGGGAGTTCGCTTTTTTTTCTTCTTCTAACAGGCGCAGGTAAGGGATGAGAAAAAAGGGGAAAATGGGGAAGGAATATGTTTGTAGGATGAGGGGCTGGGGAATCAGATTCCTCGGATAATAACAGAGCATTAACTTGAATCATATTGTATCAGTTGCCGTGGAAGTGGATGAAAAGGGGAAGGGATTTTTTTTTTCGGCAGGGCTCACGTTGTTGATCCATTCGTTTATCGTGATTCTGCAAGGTTTATTCTTATAAGGTTTCATCCTTACTTTTGATATATTATTTTCTTTGGAAAAATACACGTATACATTCGTATCGACCGTCAAAAAAATTCTCTTTTTACGTTTTGATACGCGCAGATTCCAAACACGGGCCAGAAAAGGTCATTACTATCTGAAATGTTGCTCATAGCATCCGTTCGGCACCTAGTTGGTGCCTTTACTGCACATTGACAGATCAGGAATAGTTGCTGTATCGATCTTTGTGTCTTTGGTATTTGAGGGATTCGCTCGTTCTTCCTCCGTGGATTTCTGCCGAAAGACAGCCGGTTTCCTCCTACAAATGGTTCCAGCTCCTTCTTCGGTACTTCGGAGTCAGCAAACGTCGACCTCAACCTATAAACTGTGTTGCTCCAAGGGACGGAGATTACGTGCTCGGCTCGAAGGGTCCCAAAAGGCGACTTTGATTGGCAATAGGGTCACAACGGCAACCCTCATTCCGTTCGAGCCGACTTACAGCATTAATAATGTAAAGCGGTTTGTGATTCCCACGAGGCGGTTTGTTGTCGAGGATACCGATAATCTTCTCAACACCGCGAAAAGAGGCACCACCCTTGTGATTTTGAACCGAAATCACAATGCCCGTTGCGCACCCTTTTCCCTTCAACATTGTACCAGTGATTGACACCCCGGGGGTCACGCGGCAACCCGTTACGTAACAGTGGCTAAGTATGAAACGATACGCCTCTTTTCCATACCCCGAGGAATCGGACCAACGGGACGAACCCTTTTCTAAACACGTCGCCCGACACCGTGACGACAACCTCTCGATTGAAAAACACTTTGACAAGTCGCGTGGCTTCCTTAATTCATGGGATTCGTCGGACGGTGAAGAAAATTATTTAGCAAGCCCTGAAATAACGCGGGGCGTCACTGTCAACACGATTTTCTTCGGATCCCGATCAACCCCGAGCAAATTCCCCCATTGTGCGAGGACTTTGACGTTTCTTAAAATAATTTGGGGGCGCTCTAATCTTCGTAATTCACACACTTCCATCAGAAGTTGAATCATTTCGAAACAATGTTCTCAGACTGAATGGTTATTGGTTGATTCCCAGAAGCCATCAAATCAAGATACCTGTGACGTCACGGACAGGCCATTTCCCAATACTTTAATACTGATTTAAAACAGTTTTACATTCAGAACATGGGGATGTCCTTGCCACCAGCGTTCGTATAAACTTGTACCTGGAAATGTTCAACGCTGCAAAGGCGCGATTACAAATTTCCTTGTTCTTTATCTAGCATGACTGCAGGATAAGGAAAATCGCTCAAAAAGTCTCCAAACTGTGGTCCGGGACTCATCTAAATGGATTCAGGGTCCAAAATTTAGAGAGAAGTCGTACCCCACAGTCCTAGTTCCTAAAATATCCCATAAATCAAGTTTCAAAGAACGAATTTTCACATACCTCCCCCATTGACCGATTGGGCTGCTAAGTTTTGAGGGCCAGAAGAGACCAACATTTCAGATTTTCAGAAAATGTTCTACTACCAAAAACGGCGTATGGCGGACGGACATTTTGGTTGTAGTTTATTATTGATATAGACATCATTAAACTTATACTGTCAAATTTTGGGGCCAATTGATCTCTTGCATGATTGCATAAGAACCAACCAGGCTTGCGACATTTTGCAATCGTGTTGCTGTTCAAAAGTAACATTAGATAGTAACTGTTGTGCAAGTTTTGATTCCTCAGCACTCTCATATTCAGCGCTCAGATATATGAAGGGGAGTAGAATCGGCATGCTGAGATGCCTCTAATGTGAAGCCAATTTGTATACTATCGGAATTTCAAATGAATGAAAATATCCTCAGCCTGAAACTCTCAACCTACAAACTCCGTCACTGGGCTCTTAGGTGGGCCAAACATTATGTGGGGTTCCAACCCACGAGATCAGTGGTATTAGGCACTAGGCACTGTCAAAACAATGTCATGGATCGTGCAAAAAATATTTTATTTTATTTATTTATTTATTTTTTTTATTAACAAACGATACATTTTTGTGCAGAGCACTTAATAGTAAGATAACAATAATCGATATATAACAAGTAACGTGGTTGATGACTATGAACTAGGGTAAGTCCATCAACTACCTAGTTATGAATATGTATGGACTACAGAACCAGCTGTACAATAATATTTAGTTGTTTTAAAATAATTGTCTCCGAGTTGATTCATTTTTGAACTTCAGTAGAACTGAAAATACGGTCCTTCCGTGGTGTTCATATTCGATATTGGCACCTATCTCCCTCGGCAGTTTTACATGCGTCCAATATATCGCTCATATGACAAGTGGGGTCGGTTGGATCAGTTCATCTAATCCACGGCACGAAATAACTCATTACCTTGACCACTTCGTCCCCTAGCGTATAAATCTGCCTGTTCACTGTTTCAATAGATCGAGCCTGATGATTTACTATGATTGGCTATCCTCTAATCTACGAGGGAACCCTCGGGGACCGACTTCTGTATTAACAGACCATGTATCAACCCGCCACGCTATTATTTGCTTTTCCTATCTCGCGCCCGCGTGACAAATGTGTTGGTGATTACGCGTAAAAGTCATGTTTTTCGCCCGACGGAAATTCCGTGTAACTCAGTGTATCAACGGTCACTCAGGTTTTTATGATACCTGAGCCTATTAGATGGTTGATATTGTAACTAATTGATGTAGCTCCTTATATTTCATTAAAATGGACAAAATGTTTCCGAGTTCAGTGGGAAAATGTCTCACGATGCTTCAGCGTCTCGAGAAAATGGGCAATTTCTGAGTCGATGTTCATTCCTAACGAACTCACCAAATCCTGGTGTTTATTTAGAGAACCGGTAGCTCTCCCTCCTAAAAACAATAACCAAAGCTTGAGTCTTGTTTCCCTTTACTTAGGGCCGACATAAACATCAGGGCCGATATGTGATACAACCGAAGAGATTAGGGAGTGTGACCCGAGGAGTGTCTAAGCGTCCTTTTCTCCTGAAATGAAACTAGAAACGTGCGACCGACAAATATTTATTTTTCATTGCGATAAGATCGAGGTGATCTCAGCGGAATTAGAAGGGAAAGGAAACAGCAGTGTTTGCCGAGTGGTCAGGTTTTCGGTTCTGAAAGAAAGGGAGAAGGGACGTTTTAATTAGAAAATCCGATGAGTAGGATGAGAGTAACCACACGTCTTTGTGAAGGCCACCCTACGATATTGAGGACCGGTGGTCTCAGTTTGTACCAAAATATGCGATCAGAGCCTGGCAAAAGCCAATGGACCGGAAAATTCCTCAAATCCAAATCAATATCTTCACAAGTACAATTCACCTGAAAATAAGCTAAGGTTTACCCGTGTTCAATGACTTCTTCACCTGTTCTAATCCGCACATGTACAAAATACTAAGATTTTAAGCAAGATACATGAAAATTATGGTTTAAAGTTCTTGTGTGTAGAAATCTTCACATCCTAATCAATTAATCTCCCACAATCAATACAGTAACAAACGGAATTGATAAAAAGAACCCTCTCGTCGAAGAAGCTATAAACGCAGAAGCCCGATGAGAATCCTCTAGAATAAAAGGGGAGTCAATAGCAATTGAACCGTTGCGGAGACCCGCTCTTTCATTCGGAATAAATTGTCACTGAAAAGGAAACCGGTTTGTGTCATTAACACTGATTGCCCTCACGCACGATACATTTATAACGCGTACGCGAAAAAAAGACAGTTATTTCCTTTTTTTTTCCTCCGTAAACACGCTTTGCTTTTACGATCCTCTTAATTTAGACAATGGAATGAAATGCGTAGGGGCGGATGTTGAACGATGAGGCCTGTTTCCGCCGGTGGGTAGTGGTGAGATGTTGGAAGAGACGCTGAAGAAAAACAAATTTTATTGAATAAAAATGTACAATATTAATCATTTAGGCCGAAATCCACCGAGTCGATGAGCTGAACAGACAAAGCTGTTATTATTTTAGTTTATTATTTATGAAGTTATTTCTTAACATTTTTCAAGAAAAGGTCCTCAGCCTTATGGTTGAGAATCGATATCGTATTCTTGAGATCGATTTAAATTGAAAAGGGGTTGAAGAGTCAGTCATCGTTCCGTTTGTCGTGATAGCTGGTAAAATTACGCGTTCGGGTAAGTAATGAATACTTTCGCGGATGTCCGCAATGAGAATGGGCCCATGTGGTAGGGCGATGGTCGCCGAAATATCCGTCCGGCCCATTTATACCCATGAGTACACCCCTCGGACTCGATTACTTGTCGAGAGGAGCGATTATGGCCGAGTTCTCTCGTTTAACAGCATAATCCTGAAACATTAAACGTTACTTCAGGAGTCGGCTATCGCTAATACCCCGTCGTTAAACCCCCGGGAGACTTTTTAATAACCTACGGATCCAAAAGCCAGCGTAGGGCGCATCCGTTCAAATTGTTTTTCCACCGTGAGTGGAAGCTAATGGGGTGATTACCGAGTTCCAATTACATTTGGCATCTGAGGGCCTCACTTCCATCAACAATGACCCAGGGTCATCCTCGATCCATTTTCGACGAAAAAGCGCACACGTTACCGGGGCGCACGGTCGAATAAAAAAAATAAACGTTAATGATCGAAGGGCGGGAGGCCTTTTTCCCTTTCGGAGTGCGGCCCTTCCATTCATGAAGTTTATGGTTGATTGTTTAAGCCCTTTCTCAAAGATAAAAGGGTGGAGTGGAGTCAAAAAAGAAAAAAAATGGTAAAGAGAAAGAAAAAAATACGATAGATAGCAGTGGAAATTGAATTAAAAAGGCAGTCGGGGAGGCCGAATCGTCCCTAGACGTCAATGCCCATCTCGTAAAATCTTGACAAGATAAAAGGCCTGCCCAACCAGGCCCTTCCTACTCAGTGAAAATAACCCTGCAATCACGTAGAGTTACCATGAATACTCTCTCTCACATTTCTGTCCCTTTATTGGTTTCCTTTGTGCCCATAACAAGACATTACGAGAAAAAAGAACGTACCTATAGTGGTGGTTTTCATTAAAAGCAGCTGAGAAACTGTGACAACGGAACAACATTGCCTCAAACGATGGCGGCAAATATGACAGCCTATGTGTTGGAAAACCTTTTGCACGATCAAGCAAGACAAATTTTGTGTTGATTTACTCTAGTATGGAGATTGATAATATATTTCCAATTTAGAATATTGAAATCAGGATCTACGTATAAATGAAGACAGCTATAACAACGCTTACTCGAGGTTTCCTGAATGCCGTTTGTTTGTTGTGGGTGAATGTACTGTTGCATGTGAATGTACTCATTTTAAAACACAGGGGTTGTTCATTCCTCGGACCAGGAGCATGGAGACTCATTCCAATCGATTCAGCGTCCAAAAATTAGTGGAAAACGATACCCCATACGCTTAAGTCATCGAAAATGTAGAACGTGGAGAAAATGGGGAAAACAGTGAGTGCGGCGGGTACCAGACCCTTTCCAATCGATTCAGGGTCCAACATATTGTGGGAAATGTCCTAGATCGCGTAAATTCTCAAAAATCCATTTTTCGAAAACCAAATTTTGACCACCCCCCTCCCCACCACCTATTTGGCCCGATCGGGCTGAAACGTTTCGAGTACCAACTAAAGCCGGAAACGAACCCCTAACCAAAATTTCAGATTTTTAGAAAATTGTCTACTACCAAAGTCCGGAGGGCGTACGGCGGACGGACATTTGCGAATTTTGATCTAGACTCCTTGAAATGCCCAGAAAATAATTTTTTAAATAAAATAATCGCCCGAGATATACATTGTGCATGAAAACATAGGTTGATTATTCAATGAATAACCAACCAAATGTAGGTGTGTGAAATCGGCCGAACTCATTTCAATCAATTCGGCGTCCAAAATGAAGAAAAATGATACACCACACGTCAAAGTTTCCAAAATGCTTGAAAGAATATCTTCAAAGGAAAAAGCATTTTCAGTATTTTCACCCATATCCTACCGAAAAGAGTTTTGCACTACTATAATCCGAACAAAATTGCAGACTTTCTGATGCATTTCTAAGGTCTTTCTTTTAACGGGCACATATTTTGGATCTGGAATCTAAAACCTTCAAACGTAATTTTGGCTGATACAAATAAGTACTTGTGGAGAATATAATAGTAGTAAACCGAAACTGGACTAAGGAGTGAATAAATGAGTCAGTTTAGCAAACTCATTTCAATTTTGGAGAGGAGAGAAAGCTGTAGCTGACCATTGCCCTGCCAGGACCTTTTGCAGTCAATTTAAACGACATTGGTCACGTTCAAACAACAAAGGGTGACTCGAGGAATTAGCCCAGTAAACACATTTGGATATTTATACATTTCGCAGCAAAAAAAGACTGTAATGGCCAGTTTTCTGCCCTAAACTTCTACGCAGATGTTTTCAGATTCCTCCGGAAATCTGGGGCAATCCCTGGCTCAAGACTATTGAAACCCTAAAATCAAATTCCATTGGTAGAAACTGATTCAACCTGCTTATCAGTCCATAAATTAGCGCTGCCTGTCGGATCTGTGTCTCATTAACATTTTATGCCTTCCCGCTTCTAATTCAAACCTCCCAGCTCAGATCCCACTCCAGGCTCTTTGTGACATTTTCGATTGAAATTTATTAAATTGTAGCCGGCACAATGGGTTTCAGTTGTATTATGGACAGCGCCGTCTCTGTAAACAAACTTTTGAACCGGAGCATGCTTGTTCTTTGTTCATTGGATGTTCCAATTGGGATTATGAAAGCTCTAAAATTTATTTTAACCTTTTTCGATTGTTCTACATCTGTTTATTATAAAATATTGTTCGTTTCTAGGTAATCTAAGAGGTTTATCTTGTTTTAATGTTCAATGTTTTCACATTGAAGGATGGCATAACGAGTACCTGCCAAATGGATACTACTTTGGCTCTGTTGCTAGGTAGCGGCGACAGTGGGCGTCGTCAAACCGAATGGGAGCATATACGACGCACCTCTCCAGGGAGAAAATGTTAACCAAGGGTAGGTGTACAATTCTTCTCTACACAGCTCATCTTTTGTGTGGTTCCCCCTCGGTCTTCGTGCATCTCAATAAATCGTCACAAAAAACTTTTTTTCGCTCTCTAAAAGGCTTCGAAATTGGATAACCTGGGGGAGAAAACTTCTGTTGTCCTCGTTACAGATACAGACGCGCCTCGGTGCCTACGTAACCCTATCATGATTGGACAGATAACGAGACGCGCAACAATATTTGGGATGTATTTCACCCCTGAAGCTATTGTCATCTGATGGTGCGTTCATGTTTAGTTCCGAAGCATTGATAATGATGGAATAATAGATTTTTATAACATGGACTTTGGTACTGGTAGGTTGCCGCACCTGATAACTATAAAATGCCTCGAGAAACATAAAATCGTCATATGGAAATTCTCACTGCTCGTTCTTGAAGATCCGGACCATCAGTTGCTGACATTAAGCACAGCTCTGAGAGGTCGGAAAATGTTAAGTTTTAATTAAAGTAGCCCGGCGGTTTTAGCTGGTCCGGCTGCACGTGCGGGTTAGAGCATATTCAACCTTAGGAGTTGATGTAAATAAACTCGACCCCCTTTTCAGTGGCTATCAACTTGGCACCCTAGGGAGAGCATTTGCCGGGCATTGCCGAGCATCACGGTTGAATTTATGGTATT
Source organism: Cyrtorhinus lividipennis (assembly GCA_019603395.1). NCBI lineage: Eukaryota > Metazoa > Arthropoda > Insecta > Hemiptera > Miridae > Cyrtorhinus > Cyrtorhinus lividipennis. Next base: position 4,990,935 of record CM034005.1, read on the forward strand.
ACTTTCATTTTGGGACGGGCGACTCGGTTAGAGGCCCAGAAGCTCGGTAATCTTCTGAAATTAGAACCCTCTTGCTCGTTGACAACAATAGTCCCAACCAGCTCATGCTGCCTTTTTTATTTCGATTTGAAATTAAAATTAAGATTTTAGTACTGATGATCACCAAAACTCCTTCAGAGTGGGTGATCGTCATAGATTCCCACCTAATTATTCGGTGCAGGGTGTGGTTCAATTACCCAAATACGTAGGTACCGTAAATTCGTTTACAAGAAAAACTTATTAATATGCTTTAAAATACTCACTATCTACATACACATATCTTGAATCCCAAAAAAAAAATCACATTTTTGGACAAAATTGGAGTCTCAGGCAATAAATCTTTTTTTTTTTTCAAGTGAAAAAAGGTCGTGGGCGGGGGGGGGGGGGGGTCGCCTAAGGTCAGTAGCTATGCGGCCTGACAGATCCCTGCCTCCCTAAGATAACACATCATGAGATGCCTTAATGATTGTGTCAAGGGCTAGGTAACCCGTCACCAAGGAGCCGGTGATGCTGCTGATGTGGCTGGCCATTTGTTGCTCACATTTTTGGCCAGTCTGCCCCCACAGAACACAGACGGCACATACTGTCTCTGATTTCCCGTATGGTGGTGTCTGAGAGGGCAGTTCCCCGTGTACATTTATATACACGGACTGAGCCTTCTTGGTGCTAGACACAATGAACAGCTTTGATCACCTGAGGCCTAGTAGCCTAAACCTGTGCAGAGCTGATGGGGTTTTGTATCATGTTCCAACCTGTTGTTTCAGTAAGCGTTTAGATATCCCTATCCAGGGTTAGGGACCTATGGGTATTGACGCCGACCCTTCCTTGGCAAGAAGGTCTTAGTACTCATTCCCCTGAATCCCCTGATGATCTGATACCCAAAGAAGTGTCACCATGCTGTTCTCTGCTAGTACTCTCAGGGTCGAATACATTCCCAGGCATGCTTGGAGTAAAGGCAATGGCAGAAGTGGCCTTCAGTGCTGCCTGGTTACCAGAACCCTACTGCCTCTGGGCCTTCACCAGTTCAGCTCCCGCGCGCACGTATTGATGGCAAGGACGTAACTGACTCGTCCAGGAAGGCAAACAGAGCAAACCTGGGTCCCATGACTCCAAGGCCATCACGCTCATATACCTGTCATCCACCCGTATCCCATTTTAGAGTATTAGAGCCAGCGCTGCCGCACCATGTATGAGCGCTTTGTATATGAAAATTGTTTTTCTGTGATGACGTCACAGACCACCAGTGCTTATTTTTCCACCTCGATTACGTCGGGGGTTTCGTTCCATTATTATTGTTTGTCCTTATGTTACTCCAGCTAAATCTATGGCTCCTTGACAGAGGAGGAAATAATATATCATATCCGTTAAGCATTTCTACGTGTCAATAAGGATTCAACAAAGTTGCCTGTCGTCGTATATCTCAGTGTATTTACATCGTTGATATTGCCGTGGCTGTCTATCAAAGTTCTTTCGTATTGAGACTCGACGTGATACTCAACAGGACTCCTTGATGTTTCTTACAGGCTCTGGGATAGTTTACTTCAGTTTTAATAGATGTCAACGCGCCCAGTGACACGTTCACTAGTTCGAAGGAGCTTCCACACAATGAACCACTGTGGCGGCTCCCTCTGTTGTATCTCATTTACTAAGTAAACTGTTTGCTCACTTTAAATATAGACGCCCCAAGCCGCATATGGTACCCTTCAATCTGTTATATTTAATAGGCTGCTTTTCGGACTCAAGTACAAGTGGTGGTTTTATTTTAAGAAACTCGAATAAACACGTCTTGAAAGCGTTCTGTTCTGGTATGACTGAATGCTCTGGGCTTATCGTAGAGGGACTGCCTTAAATTACTACTTTACCGATAGACATCAAAAACATCAACGTGTCAATACGGACGGATAACGATAGGGGATGTTGAAACAACGACAGAAAAGCTCAAGGGATCAGTTATTCCGTATTTTCATTTTTTGCAATTACATATTCACTATGATTTCAGTTTTAATTGTGTCTTAATATTTAATTTTTAGTGTCAAAAAAAGTTTGAGTTGGTATTTTGTTATATCAATCAATATATCATCTTCAATCTTGCATTCTGCGTAGTGGATTTTGGCTTCAAACATTAGCATTGACAAAACTTCTTGGACCTGATTACTACACCGATCAGTTGTAAGCATGTTACTAGCACATTAGCAACCAATTTTTAATTTCTTCTCCTATCGGTAGTAGTGTTGCAATGTTCACAATTTGGTTTTCTTTACATACAATATTTCATAAAACAATCGTTAATCTAAATTAAATCGGGTTTTATGTTGTCTATTTTCAACTCTGGATAATCATGTGGAAATTCATGGTGTTTGGTGTTGTGGTTCAATGCGTTCTGCTCATGTCAATTTTGGACGTGAACGTGTACGAGCCGGATCACATTAGTATTTATCACTGCCCGCAGTCCGTCGACGTGAATTGCACTCGTGGCGTCATCGTTATCGTCGCCGAGGGTGTCGACACGGGCGATCTATTGGATTCATTGATGAGAAATGAGACACGTAAAATGTCCGCGTATGAAGTCGAAGCTAGAAATTCTTCAGCGATTGAACCGCAAGACAGAAATGAGTCAGTATTTGGCGATTTGCCTGTTTTGTACGTTGGGGCGCCCAATGTAGGCGAGCACTTCAACGTGAGCTTGTGGCATATGTTTTTCACCGGTGATCATCTAGATGAAGACGAAATGCTAAACGCGTCGTATTCTACAGTACAAGTTGATAACGACACGTCCGCCAACGTAACGCTTCTACCTGTAGCCTCCGCTTATGAAAACCAAAGTACAACATTTTCCACGATTTTCTCTAATGACGATACTGCAGCTCATACACATTACGTAGCCAAGTTTGTGATGGAAAGCCGTTCATTCGATGGCCATCAGTTGAAACTTTTCGTATTTCCACATGACGGTGATTGGGAAGAGAATGATTCTTCGAACTCGTCACTCGGTTTCATTCAAGACCTCATTTACAATTCATCGAGATCGTGCCAGTACAGTTTCATAGTCACTTCGTCGTTGGATTTGCTAACCACCAACGGAGGACATTCTGTAGAAAAAGGAATCGTGATTGTGCTGAACGACTTTACCGGACAGATTGCCACATTTGACACTATTCAACGCCACGAAGCTTTTGACAAATTGAGAGAGCTCATCGTCAGAATGACTAATCCTCTAAGGCGAAAAATTTTCCTTGCTCCAGGAAATCAGTCGTGCAACATTTTTACATCAAAGGAAACATGCTAGATATTATTAGCCAGAAAAGAGTTGAATACTCCAATGATGGAAAACCCGGCGTTTACATGCACGAATTTGTCTCCTTGAATGACTTGTTCCAATCGTTGTCTCACGCTGAGAGTTCAACCAGCCCTTTGGTGTCATGTTTGACTATTCTCTCAATGCTATCTTGGATCTCATTGTTGGTTATGAAATCCGTGGGAAGAATCGCCAACCCCTTTAAGGGACATAACGACCGTAAACACCCTCATTGCAGTCGCTTATTGGACGTCGTAAGCGTCGTGTTGTTGTTGTTTACGTGGGCACTGAACTCGTATTTTGACTGTCCATTACGTTATATGATGTACTGGATTCTTTTCATTGTCGTCAGCCGCATGACTGCCGAGGAAGTCATTAACTTCAAGCTTGACATCAGTTTGTCTACAGCTGACAGAGTCAAGATTTCATTGCAAGTGGTGATCTTACTTGCTTTGGTGGAAGGATTGTTCTGGTCTATCCCGCATAAGAAAGTGCTGTTTGTTTTGTTCGTTGCAACAGCGGGAGCAAGAATTCTTCAAGGTGCTTTTTCATTGACCACACTAAAAACAGTTGTCGTCCTCGCTGCCTCGACATTCGCCTTAGGAGTGCCCTACCTCTGCCCGTTACCGGCCTTAGAAACAGGCATAATGACCAGCATCACGGCCATTTCTTGGACAGCGGCCGGCATGTTTGCGTTCAAGTTCATCATCAAAGATTCAGAGCTGGATAGATTTGTCATGGGCTTGTGCATGGTTCAGTACATTGTAGCAGCAGTTCTCTCTGTTGTGTACAGTATGGTTGAATCCTTTTCTGGGCATTACGGGATGATGTATTTCTTGTGTTTTGGCGGAGCGCTAGCTATGTTCGGTGGCCCCAACCAGAAAAACCGTCTCATCCAATTGGGGATGTGCTGCGGAGCTGTGTATCTCTTCTTTTCACGAAATGGAGAAGGGTTGTCGCTACTCGCGGCCTGCTTGGCTTGTTTTTGTTCCTTTTTGATGGAAAAATCGGTAGCCAAAAGGCAAACAGAAGTCGCTTACTGCGTCAACGTCTTCCCGATCATCTTCGTCGCCGCGGCACTCATTCTGGCCACCAATGTCGTCGCACCAGTTTGGAAACGCAGCCTATTTCACGCGGAGACCATTTTCCCTGATGGTCTGCCGTACTCAATTGTATCAACTGGCATTGTCTACCTGTTCAAACTGGGCTATCTGGTACTCCCTCTGGAAGCCGCTTTTCTCACAAGTGGCCCTAAACTACTGGAACTTTCTAACCTGTTCGCACTAGTGGCGATTTTCAATCTCGTTTCTTTCAGGTTCGTATCCATTTCAATAATTTGGCAATTGACTCTTGTTGAAGATAAAAAATGCCTTGGAATTTCGCTTAACTACTCCAATCTACGTGGTTTTTTTCTTTTTTCAGAGCCTACATCCAGCCGCTACACACGGTTGGTGGGCTAAGGAATCTTTACACATCCCATCTCACCCTTCACATTTTGTCAGCGATGGTATTCTATCTCTTCCCCATCGTTCAAGTGACTTGTAACGTCTCCTTCCTTAAATTGATACGACCACAATCACGTGACACTGTACCGGTGTCGTAGTTCGCTCTCACCAGTGAAGAACAAATCCACCCTCGATGTCAAATTATATTATTTCTTGCGGTCTATCATTTCTGCTGGTTTGATATTTACTATGACTCACACGAATAGTTCCGGTTACATAGTATTAAAAGCTTCATTTTCCAGAAATAAAATGGCAATTGATCCATTGTGTTCCACAGACCAAACGAAACTTCAAAACCCGTGTCCTGAGTCCATTCTCATGAGTGATTTACGCTTTTGCTGATTTGACTTTTTCTCTTCGCTATCCTCGCGTGACTCAAACCATTACTCATACTGGCTATCCCTACGTTTTTCCAAAACACAGATTGTATTGAAGCACCTCTTTTATTGCTGTGCCCTTTTAACCAGGCGTGATTTCAATCGAGATTATTCACTTTTTTCCATTCATTTCCGCTTCACAGGCGCCAAAAGTATTAGAAGCCAATGTACACCAAACTAATCAGATAAATGGAAACAGGACAAAAGAGATAAAATCTGAACTGAAAACTTCTCAGATTGATTTAAATTACTATCAAGATGGGTCGGAAAATTCTTAATCGGGTTCGAAAAGCTACAGATGCCTTTTTTTTAAAAATTCACATATTCATCGTCTACGTTCAAGTTGTTTCATTCTCTGAATAAGGAGGCTATACGAACTGAAGTATTTATACCTCAAGACAGTATCGTTTTCTCCGCCTCAACTTTCTACAACAGGTGATAGCCATAAATCGGTGAAGGGGGCCAATCAAATTCTCGTCCTTTGAGGGGGTGCCGGCAGAACAATATCATTTCTCTGCGAACAGTTGCCAGTTTTTCCCTTTGTTTCCCACGATCTGAACGGAGGGTCGGATTCTTATTGAAGATGGTTAGTGGTTTTTGTTACGTTCGTAAGTGAAATAATACTCGATGTTGATTTTAATCAAATGGAGCTCAACAAAGTGATCGTTTTCATAATACTTATGCATCGCCTTGCTCTTCACAAGTTATAAAATTCGAAATTTTAGGTTAAGTTGTAGTTGGAAACTGCCAGTTTCAAATTTAATTTGTTTGCTAAGCAGGGCCATGCACACTTTGCTGTTTCCAGATTTTTCCTCTTCTTGTGTGCAACATTTATAAAATTACGAAATTGTTGGCAATTTTGTTCAGCTCTCATCCTCCGGAATCCTTGGCTTGATACGTAAATGTACAACTCTTGAACAAGGCCTAATAGTCTTAGGTAATTATTATTATATTTCATGTAGCCTGAAATGTTTTCTCACATGAAAATAGTCTAATCTTGCGCATATTCTGTGGTAACTCGCTCATGCAAACGACTCGGAACAAGGCATTTCTGAAGAACCTTTTGAACCGTTAAACGTTCAAATAAGCTCACAAACCCTCAACAAAAGGGGAGTTGGGAGCAGTTTCGCATTTTGAGTTTAGGTAATATGCGGATTAGAGATGGTCATGATACAGAAACGAAGGGAGGGGGGGAAGACGCATGATAACGCCTGTTTCGTCAGATAATCCCGCCCCGGTTTGATTGCCGCCTCTGGGAACCAAGACACCTGCGACATACGCCGTAAAAGCCTTCCTGAAGCGCCCTTCCCTCCACTGTGGGTCCCCGTTTGTAGTCTTTATTAGCTTCCGAGAGCGGATACAAGCAGTCGGATTAAACTTCCCAACCCCATAACTTCGCCTGTAAAAGGAAAACTTGCTCCTTTTCCAACGCGACCCTTGAGAGCTTATGGTATTTTATACCGTGACGACTCGCGCCTGGAATGACGTGGAGCCGAAAGGAATGAAAAATTCAAGAATTCTACTTCGAACCCATCGCAGTCTTGACTCCTTTCTGGAAAATACATTTTAAAAACTGATTGTGTTGTGTTATCTATTTCCAAGAAACACATGCGCTCTCATAAAACATTCATCATTCAAACATTTTCTCTTGCTCAGGCGGGAAGAGGGTATGAGTTTTGGGAAAACTCCTAAGGATTCCATTTTGGATTTATACTAATAATCTCTCCCTGATAACGAACAGTGACTTTGTGGTGGGGGATTTGGCAAGGGTTGGCCAACTCTGCTAGATCTTGGAAGACTCTCAGGTGGTTAGATGCTAGGGTGCTACCTCTTCAATCTTATGGTTTAGTTTGAAGTAAGAGGGTCGTGTGTCCGCTTATCAGACGCTGATGCAAATCTTATAATATCCAAATTTTATACAAATCGAAGTCCATACATGAATGCCGAGTCCTCGCACATGAAAATCGAGGATTGATCAAAATAATTCTTTATATTTGTAGCTGCTAGAACAGTTTATCATCAAACAATGTTTCCTCCGAAAATGGATGTTGCTGAGAGTCGAGCTGAGGATTTACTTCAAAATTAAAATGTCATGAAAAATATCTTTTAACGTTTTAGGTTACAATAATCGACTTGACGTAGAAATATGAACCTGATGTCTAATGAATTACTTGTCTTGTACATAACCTTCTGCTTAGTGCAGAATGAGCCGCTTCAGATTAAATGCTTCAAGTTAACTATGACAGAGGAACACTGTATAAACTGGAGATAGATTCTCAAAGTTGGTCTCCTACAAGAATCGATTTGTGGGCTCCGACGTGTTTTATTGCCGAGCAAAACGAGGATCGCTTTACTCAAATTAAATTGAAGTTAACAGTTTCTCGCGGTAAACAAAGCTTTAAAGACTCCACAAGTGTCCCTCAGCAACACTTGAAAGAACCGTAATTCATTGCTTTTCTCACTTAGGACTTTCTTGTTCAACGAAGCCCGGCCTAAACTCGGGATAACCCATTTTACCCTTGGAGTGTATAGTAATCAGGAGACTTGGAGTGATCAATCTACTCTGGGCGCTTCTCTGTCGAGCCCTCGGCCCCTCAAAGTTTTCAACGGACGTTTAATCAGGAGTAAGTAAGATTGTCTTCAGGTTCCGGGCTGTGGCTGAACTTCTAAGATACGAAGATAGCGGAAGCCCTTCTCTGGGATCGCCGACCTAATCAAGAAGGAGGCGTTAGCATTTAATTACGTTGATTAGGCTTTTGTCTTTGACAAATACTCCGGTCGGGATTAGGGCGGTATGGGAAGGAAATGCTTCAGCAGGGCCACCGCTTGTCAAAGGGCCAGGTGATAAGAGGAGTCGAGTTATTACCCGGGATTAGGGCCTCCCTTTCAGTCGGACATTTGCATGGACCCCCGTATTGAGACTCTCTTGGGGATATCCCTCCCTCGACAGGAGCAATTATCAGATTTGGGAGGCTTCAGAGGTATCAGCCAGAGCCGTGTGTGCGTCTTCCATGGTATGAATACCTTTTGAATCCCTGCTGCGATAATTAAGGAAGACTTTGGAAGATCGCGTCTCTTTCAACCTGTTCCCATTCCATTCAACTTCTTCCCTACTTATCCTTGATATTCAGTTCTCACAACGTTGGATTCAACAGGCTTCCAGAATAGTCTTGACAATAGTTATACACAAAATAAAAAATAAAAGAGCGCTGCAACTGCTTTCGTAACGGATTATTATTCTAGTTGAATCTCGCGCCTTCTGAACGAAAGATGGATAGCTTGTCGAAGAATAGTCTTCAGGTTGATATTATCGATATTTAAAAAGGAATAATCCCTAACTAGATGGTCATGCTGCCAAAAAATAAAACACTTGTTGCGGCATGAGTTTCAAATACGTTCTCGTGTCAGTATTATTTGAGCAGAGCGAAAATCCTGAGGAGATATGAGAGTATTTTCTTCGGATCACTCTCAAGACTCCGCTGTCCACCGTCATTTCCAACTTATGCTCCTGCTGGTCTCAAGCGTCTCGATCCTGTTGTTCATCAGATACCTCATTAGAGCTATTATTTCGTCCGCCGTTCTATTTACCCTTCAAATCCGCCATGTTTCGCTCCAGGGCAGACAAGATGTAGCCAATGTTACACCTTCATCCAACAAAAGCGAGACCGGTGTCCAGCCGTTCCGACAATCATTATCTGTTGCTCTTTTCCCATGATTCTCCTCCACTCTGAGCGTTCTAAAACAAAAGCACCGACCCCGCAACCCCCGAGAATGAAATATGGAACAAGAGTTTGTGGTTTGAGCCCCAGGTTCGTCATTCAACAGAACAATAGAGCCCCGTATTTTCAACCCTAATGCCGCGTGATGCGAGAGAGTATTAATTATGTTCGGGTCATTAGGAGGTGAGTTCGGTCATGCCGTGTCTCTTATACATTCATTACTCTGTCAGGTTCTTTTGCTTCTTCCATCCCATCATCGGCTCTTAAAATACGTTCGTTGGGTTTTTATAATGTCATGTGGTATACGTGTAAGTATCGTTATATTGCGAGTGAAAGTGCGCCTTCTGAACTAAATGCTGACGTATAATCAAAAGTTAAAAAAATTATTATTGCCTCTATCGCAAAATTTATTCATCAAAAATAAAACCGTAAAAAACTCAAGGATTTTATAGTTTCCTCGATCGAGCAAGACACGCTTAAATTGATTGTAATCTTTAAGGAAAAATATTTGCGACATTTTCACCATCCAATTGTCGCATCTTGCTGCGAGACCCCTGACCCAGTTCGTCAGCTGACCGAATATCGTGCGTTGCTGATCACGCGAATTCGCCCTGTTGTACATTCCCAAGTAGGTTTTTCTGTCAACAACAAAATGTCTCCGATTCGTATCGATTGTGCTGTTTTTATTATGTCCGCGCTTCTTGTGATCGGGTTTAGTCCTATCGCCGCCATTATACTTGGCTCACCGGGAGACTATTTCAATTTCCCTTGGATGTGTTACATTAAGATGAAGGGAGAATCATATCCTTTTTCTGTTTGTTCGATTCTCTCCGACAAATGGGTGATTTCGAGTGTAAACGCTTGGAACGAAACGTCTTACGCGTCCAATTATAAAATGAAATACCTTGAAGAACTTGCAGAGGCGGTTGAAGCGAATGTTTCAACGAATATTTTTATTTGCCCAGGCTCTGCGCCGTTTATTTGGAACAGCGATGATGATGATCTTTACGTGATGTTGACGAATTTGTATATAGGTAAGACAAGGTTGAATAAAATGGCGCCTTGGGTGGATAAGCCACAAGACGCAAAATTAAACTTTTTTAAGAATTTAGCGGATTGGAACGAAATTGAAAAAGACGTCGAAGGAGGCGCTGCTATGAATTTGGCGTTAGGTCAAACAGAGCACGGCCTTTCGTATGGCAGAGACACGCTCCCAATACCGATCGCTGGTGGTGGTGAGTGGGGCACGAATATGATCGTATTCGAGAAGGCTTTGTCCGATTTTCGTTCTTCTTTGGAGAAGGACCCTCATGCGGTTGAGATGTGTACAATCGGTGGACCAAGATTTGAGAAGAGTCGCTTCTCCAAACCCGCCATAGCTGAATTGCGATGGCTCGAGATGACTTACGTGCCCATCGAAGACTGTCGCGACGCCTATTGCTCCGTCGATCCCAGCTACTGTTTCGTGTATCCTCACCAAGATCATCACGTCTGTTTTCAATCCAGCACGTATACCGACGTGTGCTACTACGACCGCGGATCGGCTCTATTCTGTCCGTCTTTCAACCAATCGGTGTTCGCCATCTTGACCAACGCTGACTATTGCGGTGAATATGGCCTTCCCGGGGTCTACACACTCGTCAACGCGGCTTTCAGGTTATGGATGTCTATCAATCAGCCGGATAATCACGTCATGCGCATCTCTCGCGCAAATTATGATCAATTTCGAGAAGAAATTCCTATACCGCCAAAAGAAGAAGAATTCGTACCTGTAGAATTTGAGCTCACTGAACCAACATTACCCAATCTTTCAAGTTGTTGCTTCTGTTCACCCTGTGCATTTCTTCTTTTTTTACTGAACAACGTATTTTTAGTTCATCCTAGTTCCTAGTATGTTGACAATTCCATCTCAATAAATGTATATTCCCTATTCAACTCCCCTCCTCCTTCTCACGAGGGAAATGTATCTATCTAACATTAATGGAGGATATCTGCAGCTCTGTTTATATAAATCCATCATTTATAATTCCTCCTCCTTCAACGACCATGTTCATTTCACGCAATGAAACGTCATTTCGTCGTCGTTCCCTATAAACAACTCCTCCGTTGACTTTCAGAAACATAACCGACCAAAGGGGTCGTCGAATTTTCATTAGTTTAATGAGGACATGGGCACCAGAAGGGTTGTAAGCCGCTTAGATAGGTCTTGATTACTAGCGAATCTTGAGTCCCTCAAGGAAACCCGGGCGAGACAATTCTGGAGCGAGGAGGGAAGTAATTATAACGTAAACCCTGATACGTCCTTAGGGGATGTGCCCTGATGTCAATAAGGGAACTGACGCTATTTCACGGTTCCGCAAGTCCTTGACCCGGCGCCTAGGGATGCAATCACGTATCATTAACCACTACAATCGTAATTGCGTCTGAATATCATTTCAGCGGACTCTCTGAGTGTTACATTCAGTATATTTTAGTTGAAAGAAGCATGAGTATAATAATTATAGCCCCACTCACGTATAATTAAAGCGGTTTTTGGATAAAAATTCCACAAAACTTAGTTCAGCTATTGAAGGCCGAGAGTCAACGCGGTGACGACAATCTAGGCTAGTGTTGTTCTTTCTGTGGCCATTACACTCAACACTGATAAAAAGACAACGATTTTTGCTCAAATAAGTTTTAGTCAAATATAATCAATCCTGCACCTGGTTGTCAGCTGCCAATAACCAAGTTGAATTTTACGATGTAAAATGTGTCTAATCCGCGTTTAAAACCTCCTCTTTCACTGTCAAGGTATTCACGGATCCTTTTTCCCCAGTTAATCCTCCGTGTAACAGAAAGACGGTGAGCCCTTATTCCAAATCCCCCACGGTATTAAAATACAATTATAAAATCCCAATCCCAAATTGAGGGATGCTTGTTGGTGAGTAATCTTCTTACGTGTAATACCCACGATTTGCGATGGGGGAGGGAAAGATTCACTTACAGGAGGTCTTGTAATGAGTTTCTCTCGTCCTACGACTAAGTAATTAAGAGAATTGAAAGAGTTGAGAGCCTGCCATAGGTAAGGTCTTTTCAAGCTTCTCGCCTTCTTAAAAGTCGAATTCCCGTCAACCCTTCGAGATTCAAATCTCGTTATGAATATTGAATTAGTCGTGTCAAGGAAACGAACCCTTCCTCTTGAAGCTCTAAAGCTTTTCCTCGTTCAGAATGTGAATTTAAGACGAGAAAAATGGCTCAGCGGTTTTTATTTTTATTTTTTAGTGCAAACTATTGCTGAGATTATTGCTTCTCATGATTGAAATAGCAGAATCATTCTGTATTTCTACCTATTCTAGCACCAACTTTTACTAATTTCGAAAAGATCTCAGTTTCAGTTAGTATCTAGTTTTAATCATTACATTCACGAGGGTCGTTATTCACCTTGATTCTCCAGTTGACCGCTTGTAACTCATAACATGGGGTAGTCGATCCGTAGAAATCTACACAATGGAAATCGTGCAGGTCGTGTGACGTACAATTTCTTTATTGTAAAAACCCGATAACGTTGAAACGTGAGGATATTTATGTTAAATTATCCGTAACGGCGGAGAACTAAGTGTGGCTCAATTATTCACGGTTCGAGTTTGATCTGATTCACTCTCATACCTAGCCTATTAAACATTCAACAGGAGACCAGTGTCATTACGCATTGGATATGCAGGAACACCTGGGCGACTCTACACTCCTACTGAACCGATTCCATACAGATTTGTTCTGTTGTAATTGTGCTCGTAACGCTACTGTTTCCTGGTTGACGTGAGAAAGGGAATCTAATCGGTAGTATATTCCATGTCGGATCATTGAACTATAATTATTATTGGTCCGGAATTAGAGTTTTGAAGAAAAGGTGGGTAAGAGCATTCTGGTTACGCAAATTTAACTGAAGCCGAGGATTTATCTTCGGAACTTCTCACATTTGCTGTTGTTGTTCTTCCATTCCATTACACTGGGAGTATATTAAAAATTTTTTATACCCAATCAAAACCTAGTACTACCTTTTCACTTTTACCGCTGGATAAAGTTACAATTAATTCAATGAAGGTATAGAGAATTAAATCAGTTTAAATATTAAAAATTCATTCGTTTGTCTAATTTAAAAAGATTTTAAAATTATGTTAAAGTGGAAAATAATTTTGTGGATAAAATAATTACGTACCTACTATAAGAATGCATGAGAGTCAAAGGAAGACTAGACGTACTGCGCCGATTGTTTTCAAACTGATCAATTTCAGAGGATTGTGTTGTCCGATTGACTCGAAAATGTCAAAAATCAATTTTGATTATATGACACAGTTTCAGGCTCCTCATCAGCGCGCATTATTGGGCGCAACGACGGCCCATTTTTGACGTCCGTAAGCGCCCTCTTGGTACGCATGCGCAGACCACGCCTCTAAGGTGCTGAAGTGCTTGAAAACCCCTAATATGTGGAAACCTTTTGCTCGGATAGTGGACGGAGATTTGAAATTAATGAATTTCCATAGCTATTGAGAAGGGGAATGTTTTAAATGTACCTTGATTAATTGACCAATATATATGGTAGTGTATTCTGATCCTTAGAATCCTGAGGTATCTATGGATGTTCCACCACTGTTGTAAGATAAACAAACGTCTTTCGTTTTTCCTCAACTGTTCCTGTAGCGATTATCGTAAATTTACTTGGGGAAGTTACATAACACAAAAGCCCTTCACGCTCTGTCAGTTTTTATACGTCCAAAACTTAAGGGAAGATTGATTACTTTCTCGGCTATTTATTCACGCTTTTCTCTAATAAACCCTCCAAATTGATCTGCTCTTCTGCTGTTGTAATTGTTCAGCTGCAAGGGAATTTATAAAAGCGGGTGTCACCGAGTCGTGGCACCCTCTTCGAGACAAATCCCTCCACAAACTCCCGAAATAAGAGTTTCATTCTATGGACACTCGGGGTTTTTCGACTCTATCTCTCAAATGGTTTCTGTTCATTTATCACGGTTTCCGTTTCTTGCTCCCCTTCTTCGAACTGGGAGCAGCTTGTATTGAATAGGAGTCTTCCTCTCGAACAAAGGTTTTTGGCGGAGTCCATTAAGAAAGTTCGGAAACACGGGGAATCTCAAATGAGAGGGCGTCGACGGAGATTAAGAGATCCAACGTGGACGGACCAACCCCGCTACTGCTGCGTCCAACCACGTCTTACGTCCTCTCTTTTTTCCTTCCGGTTTTACAGTTTGAGAACATCATCTGTCAGCGGGTTCCATCGAAAAGGCAGGAACCGGTTCATCAATCACCTAGCGTGGAGCCTTCAGGTCCGAAAAGGTCGGGTACATAAAACCGAGTTAGCCGTATCATTTATCAGGAGCCGCATTAGGTATTCCGTGGCTTCGGGGTGGGGTCAGGTCTTATTCGGTTTGCCCAATGGGTTGTGACGTTTTCGTGCAATTTTCGACGAAAATGTATTTCACTGCTGTCATTGCTCGTAATGTTGATCGCCTCATTTGCCGGCCGCCCACATAGACATGTGGCCGCTTCATGCCCATCACTCGGTTAAGGAAGTTTCATTAGTTCGCCAAAGCAAAGCACCGCCTTCTCTCGCAACTCAATTTGTCTAATAATTCAATACGATGTCAGTTTGAAGTTTCGCCGAGCTTGAAAACCAGATGTGTAACGTTCCCGATTCCCTCTACAAGAATGATAGTCTCTAAAGAATGATATTCTCTTTATAGACTCACTTTGGCCAACCTCCGGACATAGAAAAATACAGCTTGCTTTACATCTCATTACATACCTACCTACCCATAAGATACACGGAATTTTCGTAATTTTAAATTATGCTGCTATGGTTTAAAATAATGGTATCATTATATCTACCTATCCAGATTTGCTGTCTTGAAAAATGCAGGAATCTTTAACATTTGTTGTCAAAAAATCGACTTCAGGGTGGGGTAGCCAGATGAATAAGGGGATGCTCAAGCATTTATTTAAAAATTTACTTAGTTCGTATTTATAAACAGTAAGTAATATACGCTTTTGGAAGGTTTTCAATGCCCAAGATGGCCGATAAGCCAAGGTAGGTGCGGAAGTGCATTATTTCTCGGTGGTATTTTGAAGTTATTTGGCGAGAGTTGATTTCTTGACGAGCTGGTTTGTGATGTGCGCTTGATTGTTGACGATGGTCGTTGGTCTCAAAATGGTAGAGTTGTACATGTTGGGCCTGCACTTATAGATCGTATCTGAGGCCATCTGGTTCGTGCATTCTACGCTCTTGATCATGTGCATCAGCAGGCTACCTTGCCCTCTTACGATCTTCGCCTGCTAGTTACAGCCTGGGATAGTCTATCGTTGACACTTACTTGTTAATGACCCAACGGTCTGAATAATTGAATAAATCCGAGAATATTGTAAACGTTCGCAGTGGAATTTCTGAGCGATCAATCAAATTGCTCTATAGTAAACATTAAGGCCCACTTTTATAATGCGTCATCACAATAATACGAACTCCACAAAATTGGCCGTGTTACCATCACCGGCTTGAATACCCATTACCCACTTATCTATTCGTGGGTAAATTCCATATCGTGCTCGAAAGACCCTCCTACGTTCAATGGGCTTCCGTGAACGCTAGACGAAAATAACTACTGACCTTCCGGGCCGAAGTTGAGAAGTTTTACGGCCAATTCGTCAGGTGATCGGTTACAATTTTGGCAGTTAGTGGAAGATTATTGAATAAATTATCGTGAGTTATTGCAATGAGAACGGTCCTTCCCATCACCGGGAATGACATCCGGGGCTATAATCGTGCGTTTCTGAAGAGTTGAGTTGCATTATTGAGGAGAAGGGAGCGATTTCTAGCGATATTCCTGGTTCTTGCGTTTAGATCTAAGTTTAAAACGGGCATTTAAGTTTGAAAAATAATAAAATGACTTCGAAAATCCCAGCTTATACCTATCATAGTAGACTAAGAGGGATACATATTTATTTTTTGTAGATTCCGTAGAGGAAATTATGAAGAATGATTTAAGATTGTTGAGTGTTCCTTCAAGAGGAAAGAAACAATTAGATGATAGTTGATTCCTCTTTGATCTGCGAAATAGATTTTCCGTCCAACGATATCCGGTAAAAATGAGAAATGAGTTACATTTCTGCTAGGTCATCTTCAAATGTGTGAGATTGTGCAAATAAATGTTCCCGTCTCATTCTTCTTCTTTTGCATCGTCTTCTTCTTCGTCGCCGTTGCCTCCATTTTCTTCTTCTTGCTCTTAAGAGTTGTCACTATACGCTGCTCAAGTACGTTTTCAGCAAGGAGATCCCTGTAGCGTGTCATTCTGCACATCTGTCCTACATCGTGTCTCGCTTGCATGTGAATCATCTTGTTAATACATGCAATAATGACATCATTTTTTCGCCAAGCAGCGATAATGAAACGTGAGATTGATTCGAAACAGATGAGCGCTTCATCGAGGATCGTGATCCTCAACACTCCCCTAATTTGCCGTCGCAACATATTCTGCCGCGAGTTGTAGACCTATTTTATACTCTTCGCGTGATCAACGTTTGCAATTATCCTGGCGAAATGTGAGGTAGTGGTTAAACGAAGAATACGGCTCCAATAGCTGGGTTGTACGTATAACGAAGCCTTCTGCGAAACTCGGGAATTTCAGGCTATCATTAAGTACGTGTAAGAAGGGTTTCGTGTGGGAGAATCGTCCTTTTTCCCTTGGTAGGATCATGCGATCTTTTCAAGTTTTTACAACTCTATTATAGGATTGATTCTGAATAATAATGGGAATACGATCCACCCAATAGCTCCTTATTGTAATGGTTGAGGGTTATAAGCATTGTTAGTTCTGATGCGCTACCTAACTGGTGATTCGGGCTTCACGTTATGAGTATAATCTGTTACGGGTGTAACGAAGGCAATCCAAGTAGGATAAATTATATCAATCTCTCCCAGGGTTCTTGTAGAGTTGCCAAAGAGGCGCGCCACGCACAACTGAGGATGTGATTAGTGGGAAGGAGCAGTCCAAAATGCTCCTCCAAAATTGGTCATTCTTTGCGCATAAATACGCGAACTCCATTGATTTTGGCAGGTTTGATAAACAGCCAATCAGAGTGCCCATAATGCCTGTCCGAAAACAGTCTTGGTCCTCTGAACCACTTTTTTCAATCAAGGTCTCATCCAAGCCATCGAATTCAGTTGTTGTTCATCACACCTTTGTATTCCAATATATTATTCAAGTAGCAAAAGTTTCCAACAAGTGGAAAATCGGAGGATCAAAGCACCACTGAAGATTGAAATAATATCCTTGTTTTTGAAAAGCTTCATAGTAAAAAGGTAGGGCATAGCCACTTTTGGTGCAGAATTCGGCGACAGGCATCTTTGATTCATAACATGCCATAGACCTAACATGTTTGGCAAACACAACTTTTGGCCCTCATTTTCAAAGAGATCTAATTACTGAAGACACAAAATGCTACGATCTGATTTCTCAGCATGAAATATGTTAGGTACGGCCGTTAGCACGATTTCGAAAAAAAAGTACTTGACCAGTTGTGCAACTTCAGCGCCTTTGAAAGTCTGAAATTTTGCACATACACTCCATTTTTGGCCACATTTTTAGTGGGCCGCAGGTTAGAAGAGAGCGTGGGTCAAAATTGGTATTTTATAAGTAATGCTTTGTAAAATAAGTCACAGTGAAAGAAGTCTCCGAATTTCTTTTGAAACGATAACATTAACGTTGAACAAATTTTAAGTTTTCTCAATATTTTTTTAGTATTTGTGGACCCAATAAACTTACTTGCCTACGATAAATGCTGACATTATTCTTTTACCTGATTGGCTCTATTAATTATCACCGGCCAGGAGCCACCACTGGTTAGATTTCTGAAATTCCGCCCTCGTACTAAATAATGAGTCAAAAGATAGCGGAATAGATGGGACGCAAAATTAGCAACGTTAGTATTATTGTTATAGTATGAACATGTAGTCTATGTTCCTTCCAAGTCCCTGGTTACCCTAATTGATTTTTATACAGCCCAGCCGCCAGCACACAAAACAACAGGAAATTGAGTTTTGCAAATAGTATATTTTATTATTGATGGAATGAAATCATATTTCTACTATTAACTGAGCCTTAATTGGTTTACTCGGTCAATTTATCTGATAGTGGATCCCTTTTGATAAATCATCTGTAATTTCTTTACCTTACCGCAATAGGACATCCGCCAGGAGGCAAAGATAATTATTGACCAAATTATGCACAATTGAGTACCTGCTCGCTTAACAACCATCCGTGGCAGTACATTAATTAGAGAGAATTACCCAATAATTTCACCCTGCACTCGGAAAGTGCATCCTCAAAATCAAATATTGGCGTTGGGCTTGTTCGAGCCATTAGAGGTACGTTCGAGAGGGTTTTCAATTAATAAACCCGATGCCGGTTCGAAAGCGGTAAATAGGACAAGCAAACAAAAATATCTGGTTGCACTGAATCGTAAACAGAAGCCTTCCGCGGTCCACGCGACCCTGCACCTACGGATGACGTGGCGAAGTGGTTTGGCAAACACGAGGGATGCAGTTTTGCAGATGCATCTCTCGCGGGTTGCAATCAGTTAATTAGAGCTCGACCATGCGTGCGTGTTTGTTGTGCGAAAGGGGGAGAATGTGGACTCTCTTGTAATTACAGATCACGGACACAACTTACGCGCTGTCTGCACAGGGTTGAATGTGCCTTCTTTCGAACCCATACTGAATCTCGAGAACATGGATGGACATGGACAGGGGATAAGCTCGCACTAATTTTACAATTGAATGAATTAACGCTTATTTGAATCGGAGATTGTTGAAGAATAGGAAAAATAACAGTATAACAATTTCTTCACGCATATGGAGCAATTACTTTTTCAAATTAGTCTCCGACTACATACTTTTGGCTTCGGAATCACGATCAACTAGCTATTATTGGTGGCTATTGCTTGAAATCAGGTCGTATCATGGTGATTTTTCTTCCTTAGTGGTTTATTAATCCTTAAAGCAAAAGTAAAGGGAAAACAGTGAGTATCCACGACTCATTCCAATCAATTCAGCGTCCAAAATTTAGTGGAAAATGATACCCAACATGCCTACTTCCTTAGAAATCCTGAAAATCAAGTTTCGAAAAACATTTTCACCCATATTCCCCAAATTTGGGCCAAAAATGTTTGAGGACTCAGTTATTCTCATGATTAGGCACAACTAGTAGCCGAACGGTGTCTATTTGAGAAATTTCAGATTTTGGTTGGTTGTTCCTTGAATAATCAACCTAGCATTTTAGAGGCCTTAATTGGTCCAGACGGTGGATAGCGGCATTTTGGATTTGAATTCAACAAACTTTACTCATACCCATTAATAGAACAATAGCACACAGACCTTTTCTTTTGCCTTTAAACCCGTAATATATATCAAATGTGATCTGTTTTTCGATTTTTCTTGTGTTCAAAATGTTCTGAAGTTGAGATTGATGTAAAACGATTGAAACTGTCTTTGTGGACAGTGGTTTTTGTTATTCATCCCAGCGACAATCGGACTATTTTGATGGTAATCGACGTCGAAGCGTGACGCTAGACTTATCGGATTTCCTAAGTACACAGGGGAAGTTTATAGGAAGACACGTGCAACAAAAAGCCTATTAATTACGCCGGTGGCCCTTATCGTGGGATCGTGTGAGGCTCTTCGATCAATCATTAGTCTCGCTAATGGAAAATGGGCGAGAAGTGGGAATGAAGGGAATAGAGGCGATATCGGACTACACTGTTTCTTCATTTCTTGGACCGTGTGAACAATATAGAGAAGGGTGTTCTTCACCTTAAATGATTGACTTAACGCCATTCCCACAGATGAATGGTCGCACATCACGACATGTTTGTCCACGAGGAACAACCGCTTGCATTTCCTTTTTACTTATCAATATTATATGTTATTAGGCTGATAATTTAATGGGTTTTGTACACTTTTTTCTATTCTTCCACTCATGTGCGTCTCCTCCACCGGCGAAGAGAAAATTCCAAACGTTCATCTTTGCCTCCAGTTAAATCTGATATCAAGATTCGTATGTAAATCAACCACTTTCTTCCCTTGTTTCAAACCTAATCCAGATTGACATAACGAATGGTCACATATGAAAATGCATTATTGATGAATGAGACAGTCTTTGGTCCGAACATACATCAGAGATGTTACACGAACTACATCTCAACTAACAATTATTAATCCTTAAGTGAGTAAGGCAAAAATTATCACACAATGGCCCATGTGGTCCGAGGACAGTTATTTAAAAAAGAACTCAAACCTCAAGGGTCTCGAAGATGAAAAAACTGCCTGCTGGGCTCGATCAAGTTCCAACTTTTATCGTGTCATCTCTCACAGCGAACGGCTGACCACCTTTTGATTTAAACAAAGTCGAACGACCTTTTTATCCCATCAAAGCTGCCTTCTTCGGGAACAAATGTGATCCGGAGGCTTCTAGCTCGAATGCCTCACCTTTAATGAGGTCCCAAACCACCAAGGTCCGAAGCAATGAAAGATTGATGTCCTGACCGACGACGACACTTGGATCCTAAGTGGGGTCGTGCATTATTGAACCCGGTGAATCATTTAGGAGATGAGGCTCTCCAACCCTTCCACATCCATAAATAAGGTCCTAGTAGAATTATGGCCAGCGTTCAGTAGGCGATCACCGAGTAATGGCCCGTCGTTCCTTGTCTCACCTAGTAATTTTTTTATTGCCACTTTCCGGAATGTCTTGAGTCGAAGGAGAAAAGGACAAGGATTGTTTAGGTCGAGCACATCAAACCTGATGTTGGTTGCGGGGTTATTTTCTTTTTCGCCTGTAAAGCCCACTCAATATCTTCAAAACGTCGGGAAATGGGGGCATCATTCATGATAACGTGCTCTAAACGAATCTATGTTCCTCACTGACGTTAAATACGGGGATGTAACATAAATTTATGGAAAAATTCACCACTCTTCCACCCACTAGCTGCCAAGATTCCCTAAATGGGACTACATGACGCTCCAGCCTTCTTTCTGTTCACAAGGGGGCATTTTGTTTCAAACATTGGCCATCGAGATTCTCTAAACAGAATTAACGAATCAGCTTTGATATTCCATGACAAAAGGTTTTAAGCTGAAGCCCTTCTAACATGGTTTACATCTCAATTCAACGCGAACACAGCCGAATCACCAAATTTAGCCGCAAAAAAGCATTTTTATCCATTTTTCTGCAATTGGTTTCAGGTTTTAGCATAAGCGATTAATACCCCCTCCCCCCTCATACTACGCGTAGAACAGCTTTTTTTCCTAGCCTACTAAACGGTGCTGATTTCTACTGGCGCAGATCGCTAAATTTGGTCAAAACTACCTAAGTGTGACAGAAAAAAACTGAAAACAATTTCCTACACAAAAATTTGAAAGTTAAACTTTCAACATAAATTAAAAAAAAACAAAAAAAGATAATCATTAGGGGTTCCCAAAGCAGTAATTCCCAAGTATCTTAGAACCATGAGCTTGCTCTGATCGTTCAAACTGCATTCGCTCATGCGCAGAGCTTTTCAATTTCATAGGACTTCTGTAGCTGACCCACGCCATACCTAAGCATTTTATGGTGTCCGGATTCAAATAAATACAATTATCGCTGTATTGAGGGAATCCTGCTGCAACTAATTCTTAATTTCTTATTCATGTTGGATTTTCGATTCAATAATCACCAAATGAGGACTGACCCTGATTCGCCGAATATGTCAATGTATTAATTTCGGGAATTTAAGGTGAACATTTTCCAAGAACCACGATCCCATTTCGGCACAATGAAATTACAACTTTTCTTCTCGGATTCACATGTTCAGCGCTAGGGGAGACGTCAAAGTAACCACTTATATACATCCCCTTAGAAGTCCACTCTACAAAATAGTTGTTTTCTTACATGTCTCGTGATAAATCGGAAAGTAAGGGGACTCGTCAATGCCGTTCTCCCTCGGGGCGGTCAATATCTCTTTTGCAGAACGCCACGTCATTTGTCCAGCATTATCTAAACTGGCTTTGCTTTCGGGCTTCGACCCTCTCGAGGGACCGTCACAGTGACAGATGTCCTCTGGAGAAATTTGAAAATAATACCGTTCACCTGTCAGATAAAAGACGCACTGAATGAAGTTTCCCTTTTTGCGTATCAGATTTCCGGGATTTGCGGAGAAAATTGGAGGCTCATGGGGCAGGCTGAATGCTCGTTACGATGAAATATTATTTTTTGGAAAGTATATGGGGTTTTATATCGTCGTTATATACTACTGCTAGCTGTCCACTTTAGTCCTTTCTCAATGCCCACGGCATATAAGTCAAGTAAAAATAATAAAAAAATATATTTCCAGAAACAATCCTCGGACCTGGAGCATGGAGACTCATTTCTTTCGATTCAGTCTCCAAAATTTCATTATTTTAGAAAATTTTCTACTACCAAGATCGGCGTGGACAGCGGATGGCGGACGGCGGACGGACATTTGCTCATTTTGATTTAGACACCTTGAAACACCCAGAAAACAATTTTGGGCCAAATTGGTGCATGAAAACATAGGTGGATTATCAAGAAATTGACCAACCAAAATGGCGTCGTTTATGAGTAATTTAAACTAAATTTTGGACACTGAAATTGCGAAGATGGGAACCAAATGCTTGTGGAGATATTTTTAACGATGTAAAATTCCATTCGATCACTTAACTCTTTTAGATCAGAAAATAAAACAAGTTCAGGGAGAAACCGTTGCCAACGAACGGTGATTGTTCAACGATGTCATTATCAGATTTGGTTTTGCCACCCCGCCCCAGACACTTGGCAGTGCATCAATCACACCCAACAATACATTGCAAGCCCAGAGTATCGATCCTTGATTAATCCACAGAATGACAAAAGATTGATCATTAAAAGTCGATTAGAATGTCGTGGACAGAACCCGCGTATCGTCTATATTCAAAACTCTGCGGTCGCGACTGTGGATAATCGTCCTGATAAATGGTTCCGCGCCGTGGAAGTGACACATGTATTGTCGGGGGTTTTCAGGTGTGTTCCGTTGAATAACTAACGAATACTCCGTTTCGGTTCACCCTTTCGATTTAAAAGGAAAAAAAAAAGTCATCCCATCACCGACAGCCCGTGACCAACTTGTTAACCGACTGCAACTTTGATCACTTCCCTGCACAATCCCCTAACTCCGACAGTGTAATTGTTCACATGTTCATCCAAGCAGCGCCGTGAGGGAAGACCATAACGAAATTGCACGAACTTTTACCAGTATCGTCAACAAAGGCGGTTTCGTTGATGGAAGATACCCAAATAAGCTGTCAAAATCTGTAATTTATTAGATTTTTTTTTTTCTACGCGTTAAATAGTACCGGCGGCGTTGATACTGTCGTAAACCTGTTCTATTTGTGCCGTGTTTCCTCTCTATTCGATATTCAATATTCCTATAATAAACGCTCAGGCTTTCTGCAGTATTAACTCGCCGTTCAGGTCATCTAAATCTCCAAGCTTCGTTATATCATTGTACATATTCCACGAAAATTCTTACGTCAAAGGTATCATTTTAGCCAAAGTTCAGATCAATTCTACCCTAATCCTCTAATTATTCCATCAAAAAAGCTGAAATTCTTCCTCATATGCCTATCATTACACCTTAGAGCAAGAGTGTTGGGGAAAACAGTGAGTTTGGAGTGTCCCAGACTCATTACAATCGAATTGGCGTCCAACATAAGTGTAACATGATACTCACAAGATACCTAGATCATGAAACCGAAATATCCATCCGCCGTCGGTCCCGTTTTTGGTAGTAGAAAATTGAATTAAATTTCAAATTTTGGTCAAGGGCCTCTTTCTGGCTTGAAACATTACAGCACAATCGGCCCCAAACATGGGGAGGTTATGGGTCAAAACATGTTCATTATAACTGGATTTTAGGGATTTTTGAGAGCGAGTGGGGTATCATTTTTTTCTGAATTTGGTACGCTGAATCGATGGGGAAGAGTCCTGGTCACTCACTATTTTCCCGATACTCTGGGTCTAAGGAATGATAAACTGTTGTGAATGAATTCAATTCGCAGCACTTTGATCCTAGACATCTCAAAACTCAAATCGTCAAATTTTAGGGCAAATCTGGCATGAAAACGTAGGTTGGGTATTCGATGAATATTACGTTCTTAGCAAGACAACACTTGTTGTAAGACGTTCATTCTCTGATCCCTTTAATAATACGTTCAGCAGCATTCAGATTGTCAGAGAAGAGACAAATTAATCTCGTTTATCGAAGGCTCCTCCTCCCAGAGTTTCGGTGGTGAGCAGACATAATGGACAGAGGCTTTTCCTGCGGACGAATCTCACGTTACGAGACGATTCCCACCGAAGGGGAGGTTGAGTGTTAATCCTATTCATCACACTCGATGACTAATGCTCACCTGAGGAAGAAAACCTTCCCAAGGTTGAGAGGAGCGAGTCGTGTAAACCCAATTATTTTCATTGGACACACACTCGGAAGCCACGCGTTTGAACGCCCTTCGTCAAATTCAATTTTACTTGCCCTCGAACGGTGAGTATTCCCAAGCGAAAATAAGGCGAACTCGTCAAGGATGCTTTCGTGATCCATCTGCACAACTTCCATCTTCGATATGCGATAATATTAATTTATAACGATTCTATGGAGACAAGGCGAGTGAATATGAACGTCTAGCTGAGTATTCTCTTCTGTTGTGAAGAATCGGTACAAACAAAGGAAAGAACAGTCGAACAATAGTGGGGCGCATACCAACAGCGACTATTTATTCTAAAATAATAAATGCTGGACGTACTTCAATCACACCTCATGATTCGTCACTGAGAGTCAAAGTAAACTATGATTATGCTTTCATCGAATGTCACCCAATAGTCGACCGTCATGACAGAAATCCAATCTCGCACCGCGAAAAATTTACGTTTCATTCATATTTCATTTCATTTCATTCATTATTATAGATGACTGACGTACAATTTAAAAAAACAGGGTACAAAATTTAGTGGAATATGATACCCCACACGCCTAGGCACCAGAAATCCTGACACATACAAAATGGGTGGATACATACCCATTTTGACCCATTACTTCTTCCGGTGGTTGCCAATCGTTCTGGGACACACATCATTGAATTCAGCGTCCAAATTTTGGTGGAAAACTATACCCCACACGCCTAGGTAGCAGAAATCCCGAAAAAACATATTCAAAATGGGTAACAAATACCCAATTTGACCCATTACTTCTCTTGAACTTTCTTGGTGAGAAAATGGGAATTATAACTCGCGGATCACAATTTGAACAATATATTTTTGTACTCACTTTCTTACAACTCTAGAAAAAGGAGTGACTTGAGACTTAAATGAACAGAGCTGCAAACCCTCATGACCACTAACAGTCTAAGGAGAGCAATATGTAGTTCGTATGTTACATGGAATGTATAAGATATTCCATCAACTTTCTCCAGTGGGTGCCAATCGTTCTGGGACCCGTTTCATTGAATTCAGCGTCCAAAATTTAGTGAAAAATGACACCCTACTCGCCTAGATCGCCCAAAACCTCGAAAATCCATTTTTCAAAAAACACATTTTGACCCTACCACCCCCCCCCCCTCCCAAATTTGGTCCGATCGGGCTGAAAAGTTTCGAGGACCCATCTCGACTGGGAACAGACCCCTGACCCAAATTTCAGATTTTTAGAAAATTTTCTACTACCAAAAACGGCGCGGAACATGGACGGCGTACGGCGTACGGCGTACAACGTACGGCGTACGGCGGACGGACATTGACCTTTTTTGATCAGGACATCATGAAACGTCCAGAAAAAAATTTTGAGCCAAATCGGAGAGGTTGACCATTATCATGAAAACATAGGTTGATTATTCGAGGAATAACCAACCAAAACGGAGTGACTATTTAGCTTAGACAAAGGAAATATCTCATTAAGTTAAAAGATTCTTCCAGGTAGTGGAGAAAAACATGATTCTCGAGGAACATGCGAAGTAAAGTTCTACAAAAAAATAAACTACCCTTGTGAAACTAAATTTTGCCTCTCATCAGCGTTATCACCTAATAGTTGTTGTTGGTTCATTTTTTCGTCCTCGGGCACGACCCTCATTCGAAGAAGACCAGCCACGTTGCCGAATAAATTATTAAGATAATTATTTTACTCAAATTGCGGTATACATTAGCTGACACAGCAAACTATCTTCTTGCTTTTCATTTGCTTTTACGTTATTTTGATGAAGAGTTGTCCGAATGAATTGGGAAACGAATATCAGGAGTCCCTTCCTTTGCAGTTACACCTAGAAAGCCCAATTTTTTAAGCTCTTCCAGATGGATTATTTAATCCTCATGTAGAATTCAAACAATGGCGACAAAACGCCGCCTCCTGTCGCCAGCTCTTCAATTCAATTACTCCCGCAGATCACTACCTCGTGATTCGGCATTCAAATTGCAAACGGTATAGATTATGCATATATTTGTTTACGGATGATTGAATTTGCATTTGATTAGTAAGTTAGGTTGATTAGGGTCTGCTATGCTAATGCGACTGTGGCGGGGAGCACCCTTGGGATTAGGGAGGACGAAGGCCTCTTCGGTTGCCGTGACGGATCGTGAGTGGCAAGGGGATGCGACCGTAGGAGGGGTAGGCAGTGAGAATATTTTCCCAACGTCAGTTTATAAATGGGGGAGGGGGGTCAAAATGGGAATCGATACCTCATTTCGTCCATCGGGTTGCCTTTTGGAAGGTGGAGAATCTGCACGATAACATGCAGTGTGGCTCATCTGAGGCCACTGGGGGAACACCTCCCTCCAGAATGCGGATAACGTCTTACTGAGAATGTGTATGATGAAGAAGAATGATCAAAAGGAAAATATAATTTGTAATATGAGTTCCAACATAGCCTGAATCGACTTTTGGCCGACATAGGTTTTCAGGTGCAGGAGTTGTGTCTTGGCTAGCCGGTTGCTAATGAAATCAATTTACCTTAGTGATTTCCTACGGGTTTCTGAACGATCCTTGCTCTTATGCCGGGAAAACGGCACATGGCTTTCAATTTGTGAACTACAAATTCAAATTATTTGAATCAGTAAAAATTACACTTTAACAACATGAAGAGCTGCATAGGCGCCATCTGACCCGGAGAAAATGCTAATATTTAAAGAATAATCGCAGGGGTTGGTTATTCCTCGGACCAGGCGAATGGAGAATCATTTCAACCGATTCAGCGTCCATAACATCTTCGGGTGGGTGCCGATCGTTCCAGGACCCATCTCATTGGATTCAGCGTCTAAAATTTAGTGGAAAATGATACCCCACGTGCCTAGGTACCAAAAATCTCGAAAACACACATTCAAATGGGTAGATTCGGGTCCCTGACCAAAATTTCAGATTTTTAGAAAATGTTCTACTACTAAAGACGGCGTACGGACATCTGACTTATTTGATCTAGACACTTTGAAACACCCAGAAAAAATTTTTGGGCCGAATTGGAGAGATTGAGTGGAATAACCAACCAAAATGGGTCATCAACTTCAATGGCAACTCCTATTAGTTCACAGGATATTTCGGAGCTCGTTTTATATGCAAAAAAATTTGACACCATGCCGACTATCTAATTGTGCCTTACCAAATCCGAATTGCCGTCAATGGAAACAATCACGACCACACATATTGACTCAGCGATCTGGTCACCAGACTGAACTAATCTCCCCTTAATAGACGGGTCTTCTCAAGGCGGCAGTATCCTGGATTCCCACGGGTAGCAAAGCACGTATGTCCACACTTGGTTGACTCGGCTATACATTGACTACTCACCGACCCGGCAAATTAGAAAAAAAAATCCGAGGCCTCTCTTGTATAGTTGCTATTGTTTGTTGTGGTGGTGTTTTCCTTTCATTGATCGTCACGGTTCCGTAGTCGGGGTCCTAGTGTGGGTTATCCGAAATCCGTGACGATTTCGTTGAGTATTCGAGGCTGACAAATGTGGGTTTTTGTGGTCTTGGTATCCAAAAGCATCCACTCGTGGCCTGAAAATAACTCTGTGAGTACGATTTGAGATGCTTTCGTCATACAAACCTCTCAACGCGTTAAATCCTCACTCCTGACAAAAATTTCATATGAAGCCGAAATTTCGTCGTATTTTAGTCAAACAATTGGGAATCACTTTCCATTACGTCATTCTCAAATAAATAAAAATAAATGGGTGTTTAAAAATAAATGAATAGAATTGTATCAAATAGACTGAATTAAAATGGAATGCAACACTTTTTTTCCCCCTAAATTGAATTGAACTCTATATTTTTTTCCTCCAAACAATAAATAAACTGTTAGGTTCAAAGCAAGTTCCAATTTGACAAAAATTGAGTTTCTTGAAATACTTGAAGGTGAACTATAATTGTGTGAGCTGGAAAATTTAAGGAACATGTGCGTTTTAATTAATTTTCTGATAGTGGAGCCGGTAGGCCCACCGTTGTCACGGAGAAGTTGTAGTTTAATTGCGCGAAAAAATAATAGGTTTTTCTCCAGAAAATTAGCACTAGATGATAGGAATAAAATTTTCCGAGCTCGCTGAAAGAATCGAGTTGCGTTTAATGGCTTTTTCCCATAAATTTCATGATTTTTGAAAAATAAAGTTTAACCGGTCCCTTGGTCCAACTTGGCTTATGAGTTGGAGTTTCTACGACACGAACGACCATCTCCACCGTAAACCTCTTGAGCCCGAAGGATGGCCCCAGGCTAAAGTTGGCCAATAAAAAATACTTTGAAACCCGTGTATTTCAGTCGAAGATGAATCCACTGAATATTCACTCCCTCAGAACTGCCCTAATCGTTTAATTACAAAAGTTTTACCGAAGTTTTGCCGTAAAACTGAAACGAAGAAAATGAGCCTCGAAATGAACTTTTGAGTTTTATTTGCTAATCTTAAGCTCTCAAAAAGTCTTTGGTGCGAACGCCAACCTATTTTCCGTACATTATAAAGGAATTAAAACCGTCTTTTGATAAACACGCCACGAGGATACAATGCGGTGAGTCATTGGTGTAGGGGTTGCTTTAGCCTTCTTTACAACGCAATCAATTTGTAATTGCTTCTCGACCGAAATTAACAGGAGCGTGTTTATTGCTAACCTACCTATCAGCATAGACCGTTTACTGCCGGTTTTAACTGCTCAAGTATTTTACGCTCACCGACGGTCCTGAAGTGATAAAGTTACCCTTCAAGTTTAAATTCATATGCCTGCATGTTAACTTGAAAGGGTCTCGTACAAAGTCAACAATTAAGCATGAAAGTCATATCTTAAGGGCGTATTATACGCGAAAAGTGAACGTTTAACGATGCATCTCATGAGGGTGGACTCGGACTATAAACGATTTTGTAATTACATATAAGGAATTTAGTGTAAGGAGCATTTGTATAGCGTTATGTGGATACTTCTTGATTACTTAGGGCTGAATTGGTGTATTAAAGGGCTATGGTGCTTCTGTTTTTTCCTCCAAAGCTTCAACTGCTTCTAAGGAAAATTAGCCCTGAATTCATCTTTTACGTTTTTTAAATAAGTCGAGGAAATGACTCCATGAAACGGTCCCCTTCTGAAGAAACCTCATCACTTTCGAAACCGAATCATAATGACTCCCACTCGTCGAGTTCACAAATTGATCACGCCTTATCAAATTAGTTCATTGGGATGTAATCGAGAGGTAGAGAAAAAAAAGATACCATCCAGTTCCCTCATTTTCAACGTGATTCCATTACCTTGATTCGGTTACACGATTAGTCTATTCGATCTTGGACTCCGAGAGCCCTGAGATCCAATTACGTGAACGAAGTCACTAATGTTACTGGTTTTGGGTTCTTTTCTTTTATCGTGTGGTCAAACGACTCGTTACCTGGAAGCGTTGGAGATTAACCTGTCATAATAGACTCCGATCATTTCAGTCACCTTGTCGGATATTCGTCTTGTTTTCAGTGGTGCTTGGAGTTGAGGTCAGATTAGAGTTGGGATTCAAAAAACAAAAAAATCCTGTTAATTTTGTCGAGCTGTCGATGGATGTATCATCCTCATAACTAAAAGTATCTGTGTCTTCAGAATAGTATTAGGGATGCGGTGTTCAAATCATGATATCTGAGTCAGAAAAATATTGTAACTTGGCGCACATAAATACCTAAATTAAATTTTGAATAGTTGCGAAAGCAAAATGGCGATCAATGCTGGACTTATCGAGAAAGTGAGTAAACAAAGTGCGTCTTTCTCACTTCTGAACTATAAAACGGTTATGGTTCTCGAAGAATTATGGGATCATAATGAGAAGCTAATTTACCTTCTAATAGCCAACAACAACGCTGATAAAGTTTATAGGGCCGTAGAGGTGTAATGAAAAAAAAGTGTCCTGGGGACGAGAGGGTTTTAACGGGTTGCAGGGAGCCCGAGTGTTAATTAAAGAGCATTGCCAAGGAGGAGTAAAGACTGCACAGTGAGGGGGAGAGCGTCGTTGGGCGTTGGAAGGCATTAAAACCGATTTGATGGGCCTCCCTTTTGAAAAAGGAAAAAGCCTTCTTTTTTCGGCATTGTCCAGCGGTTTTCATTCGACCGGGTCGTCTTTGGCGTAATGTCTTCGTGTCTCTGAGGAAATGGCCGAGGGCGGAAAAGTTTGTTCCAATATTTACACATCTAGGTGGTGAAATGGACCAGCACGTGTCGGCAGTTCTCGTTTCCCTTTTTCAACGATAAGATTAGAAGCCGAAATGTCGCAGGAAGGCAAACGGCTCGGAGCCGACCGCTAAATTGTTTGCACACTGCTAAATCAACTGCGCAATCACCCCATTTTATACGAAATGTATCATGCGCAACTCTAAATTCCAGCGCTAAAAAACGCTGCAAATCCTTTCAAAGGGGTTGGTTATTCTTCGGACCAGAAGCATGGAGACTCATTTCAATCAATTCAGCGTCCAACATTTCAGGGAGAATGATACCACACACTCCTAGATCGTCAAAAATCTAGAAATTCCATTTTTCGAAGTACACATTTTGACACCCCCCCCCTTCTCCCCCCACCCATCCATTTGGTTCGGTCTGGCTGAAAAGGTAATCTTTTTTCGATATTTTCGTGACAATCAATCTATTGAAACGTATTCTTTGTTTCTGGAGATCCTTAAATCCCTGATATTTCAGCGTAGAGACGAGTCGTGCAATTGGGTGGAAGCCCATCTTACAGTCGGGGACGAGTTGCTCCCTACGACTAATGGCAACCTTGGCTGAGGGTGAATAATGGGGACAATGTGGATTGTGACCCTTCAACGTTGCGCGGGTTGTGGAATGCAAGCGGATACTTTGAGAGTTGATTAATAATTTTAGGAGACAAATACATCGAAATCACCAACACGAAATCGTAGAACTTCAAACGAAATATAGAAAGAGTATACGACTCCTGGAATGCATAAATTCGTCACGAATCATCATTACTTCACTTTACTCAGTCGTAAATATGAACAGAGATTGGTCTCAAGTGTCTGAAATTCCACCTGATGAAAATATCGCAATACTTTCAGGGGGACAAAATTAAAAAATGTACTTCAATATTAGTTATACCGCCCTGTATCAGATAAATTATGCGCATTAACTACCAAAATCGCTCAAAAAATTAACTTCTTGTCATCTTTCACATAATCGCAAGTAGTAAGACACATACTCACAATGAAGTCTTTATTCTCACTCTGATTGGAATTTCTCTATAATATCCTTGGACCGAGCTCATTATGTGATTCCGATTCATCTCTTGTACAATCGTGAGTTCGTGTAAAATATAAAATACTCGAACTGTTTCAGGAGATTTAACAGGTCTCGTAGTACAACCATTCCTCATTTTTAATTTGCTGATTTGAGCGGAAAAGGTTTTAGATCAATTTCCTCACAATGCCTGCGGATATGGGTCAAAATTGGTATAAAAATAGTTTATTTAGCTAATACATTTGAAAAATAAATTTTTGGTGTCGGAGTTTTATGTAGTGAACTCGTTAATGTTGCTTGTAATGAATGAATGATGTACCTATCAAACACAACCCTCTACGATGCCTCAGAATAGTGGAGCATCGTTATTTCGTTATCGCTGCCCGAGTCCTCCTTCCGCTTTTGGTTTTTGAAAAAAATTCCATCTCCCGCCTCCGAGGGCCCCGAGGGCGTCAGATACAGCCGAATATTAATTGGTCGTCATTAAACGCGGGACTTTGACAAAACTGGCGAATTTCCTGTCAAGACCCTTTCTCGACCGAGAGAGAAATTTCAATTATAAAACCGGTCGTGACGCGTCGCTCAGTTCGTTAGTGAGTGCAACGGGCACGCGACCGCATGAAGGGCGACCGTCCGAAAAATCGCATCAATCATATTCCGCAAGCGACCCCCTACCCCCGGCCGTATATAACCTCCCTTTCGTACTCTCTATATCTGCCAACTTATTCCAGAAATTCATCATCCGATGGCTACTCGATGAGTGGGTTTATAGAAAAAAATGTTCCGAAATTACCGAAAAAAATGATGAAAGTCTGCATTAAAAGTGTGAAAAACGTGACAAATAAATGCCTGATGCATCAAGCTTTCAGCTCTGTGTGATACGACGTCAATCTTCATTCCGTTCATACTTTGAAGAAAAAATTTTTTGAAAAAGAAGGGAAGTAGTTGCTCTACGGAATTGAGCTCAATGTCGGGTCACGTCGACTGTTCTACCATTTTCTTTAATGGTGATCTAATGCACACACGCGTTATTAGTTTATCTCTCTCTTAAATGCTAGTTACTGCTAGCTTTGCTCGTTATTTGAGGAGCAAATTGTCAATTTCTCACTAACCTACGCAACAGTCAGGGGAAGGCGATCCCTCACATGATTAGCTCAATTATCATACAAACGCCAAAAAAAGTTGCCATTCTGGCGTTGAACAGCAACCTCTTATGGCCGTACGATGGTGAATTTAATAACGATCGATCTCCAATGTTGAGCAGCGTCGGTGTTTTCCACTTGGATGGATGACTGCTGGCTGCAGGATGGACAGTACGAGTTCCAATACTTCAGTTGGAGGACGTCAGCGACATCGTATACAGGGTTGGAAGTAATGCTTCAGGCTGAAATACCTGTTTTACTCTTTTACTTTCCATCTCCTATCTGTAGAAAGACTCTTCCCCGGCCAACCTAAAGCCACAGAGAACGAGGCGATTAAGGAATTTCTGCGCAACCAACCCCCACTCGCAAATTCAGAACTTCAAACAAAGCGAGCGGCCATGCTCGTGTCTGTAGATGACTGATTTCAGTATTATTACATGTTAGCAGGCCTAACCAGACGGGCTGGACTGCTCGCTCTCAACAAGGCAAAAACCAAACAAGGTTGTTTTCTTTGGAGTCGTTTCCACTATTCCCTCCTCCTAAATTTATTGACGTAGATTTACGGCCTAGAAAAATGCCACCGCTGCCACAACTTCATGCCGTGAAAATATTTCCTTTCAACGTTCCCTCAATGACCATTGTTTGCAGAAGATCCCACCCTACGATCAGTTCTGTGATGGTCAATGACGTGCATTTCGTTTAGCTACAACCTGTTCCCATTGAGCCTCCCGTGTTGACGTTTCGTTTACCCTAGGACGATGGGGACGTTTTTATTTACCTGGAGAACCCTCTTATGAATGTTTGCTTGTAAGTATAGGTGGAAGCATAAAAGATGGAAAGGCTCCCGCACGGAGAGCCTTTTAAGAATATTATGTTTACATTCAGTAGATAGGCTTTGACCCACGCTTGATCAAGGAAACATCAAATAATGGGACTTTTAAGATCCCAGTGATAGACGTCGTCCATTTGCTCGAGGAATCTGGGAGTTATTGCGGAAGCAAACAAGTGGGAAAGAAGACTCCGAGGACGGAGGGATGAAAAAAACACAGTTTTACGGAAGAGATCATGTTTGTTCTGCTCGCTAACCGACCTATTTGCTCTCAATTTTCTATCGAGCCGACCCTCAATGTTCATCCAAGCAATTACGAATCGAACCAAATGGAACGTGTGCTAAAAACTTCATTGTGATCACGTAGTTACCGAAAAAACGTTTGCCGTAATACTGACTCTGATCCATGACAATCCGATACTCACGTATCGCCAAACAATAATGTAAATGCGGTTAATTTAGTTAATTGAAAATTGCTCAAATTTGTAAGCAGTGATTTCCTTGGATCGAATCATCTCTGGGGCAGTTAATTCACCATATTCTGCATCGATGTTTCTGCTACCTGGTGGTCAAACGTGAAGCTTCTCTTCGGCGCAGTTTAAATACTTGGCGCCAAAGCTTTCAGGGTCAATTTTGCACTACAATTTGCCATGGAAATACAGTTCTTGCAGGGAGAAAGTCAACGCTTATTCCTAAGTCCTTATTTCTGGGGTTCCTATAATTGAGAATTTCAGAGGATAAAAATCATAATTCTTCTGTACAAAATTGCATAAACACCCAAAATTTAGGTTTAAAGTTAATATTTTAATTTTAAATGTCGCAATTGAGCAAAAAATGTCTCCAAAATGACTCCTCTTGTTTGATCCATGTTCGTTTTCATGTCTTGCCAGCTGTAAACCGTTTGTGGAGAGGTTTTTTCGAGTAGAAAATGGGCTTTCTGAGCTATACAGAACACGGGCGAGCAGGGCATCGTGTCTCTAGCAACAAAACAGTCCTTTTTTTGGGCGTAGCTTTGTCAAAAAGTGGTTTTAGGAGTAAGCGAAACGATTCTCGCAGTAAATACACGTATTCCCTTCGCTTATAAAGAGTCTCATTTAACGACTGAGAACAGTTGGTAGTGTTTTACGAGTAATATTCCTCAACTTTGTTTAAATGCTCTATCGTAAAAGTCTTTCCAATATAGTTGATTTACATTAGCGGCTGATTGTGAGGATGATGTTTACTGCTCGAACGTGACTTAGTAAACGACAGTGCACCAAATCTCGAAGCCCATTAGGATCCACCTTAAAATTTTAACTACCCTTCTTTCGGATGTTGGAGATTCGACGAACGTTGAGCTTCTGGCTGAGACTTGATCTTTCTCCCATAAACACGGACAGTGATAAAATTTGTCGACGACGAGGTTATAAGTACCATTTATGAAAGGTGGTGATGCTCAATGTTGCTACTAAGTGGATTTGATTTTTATCGACGGTACTATGTTGGTGTTTTCCTCATTAGAATGACTCATGTGATGAATACCATGATACTCTGAGCAATCTTAACACGATCATCCAAAAAAGTGTCTACCAAAGCTTAAAACGTCACCTTCGATGTCTCCAATTTAACTGAAAAGCGTATTAATTCCAAACTCAGGATCAGCTTTATAACCTATTACTCAGAATCGTCTCCCAATAAGTAAAGCAATTAATCAGATTAAGTCTTGAGAGAAGGGGTGGGAACCCACCCGGTGAGGGTGGGTCCAGTTACACCCTAACCCTTTGGCTTTTGGACACTGACTGATGACCTCGATGATCAGAGTAATGAAAACAGTACATTAACAGAGAATAATCCTTTCGTCGAATTGAACCCAAGTTTGAGGATATTTTGCGGTAATAAGCCAAATGTAGTGGAAGTAGCGGATTTGTATAATTACTTCATCCCTCGGGCGTTGGGATTTATGTGAAGATTTATTTACGAGGGACGAATATGTGTTCTCAGTATGGATGGCACATAAGTCAGCCTGAGTATTTTGGGGTTATATGAGTGTAGTTGTTAGCTTTGAGTCGGTTTTTAACTCCACCTAACTGAATACGGTCTCAAAGACACCAAAGACCGTTTTTCATGTGACCCTCTCTTAAACCCGTTGTTTAAAACGTGACAAAACTTGGCTTCCTTCCTGCTCGTGTCGCGACACGTCCACCCTCTTTGTCGTTAAGACAATGGCTCAGCAAACTGACCATAACGCTCCGACGGGCTGAATAATTGGCCGGAACTGACCACAGACGAAATTCCCCCGTCTTTTGTCCAGGCTACGGTTTATTACGTGATGGCTCTCGTTTGTGGTCACCCTCGTTCAAATTCAGTCTACATTCTAATTGAGTCCGCGGCTAAAAGGGTGGACCCGATCGCGAATGAGTCACCACTTATGCGAAACTGCGTATTGAACTACACAATGATTAGAACTTTGGGTCATGTGGTGCCCTAAATGGGATTATTCTCTGTTCTGATGTATTGGGTAATTGGGGATGTCTCCCTGTGTCTGCCAGTCAAATTTGCGAACAACACGATAAAAACTTGCAGATGGCGAGGGAGAAAGAATAATGTGTCCTACCACTACCTTTTACTTGGTCAATTTCGTTGCTTATTTCAGTGAGAGATGGATGAATCTGATTTTAAATAATTATTTAAAGATTATTAATAATTTTTGTTTCAAATTGATTTTTTAAAGAAGGTTATGCAGGGTGTCCCACGAGTCCCACTAGAGCGCAGACGTGCCAGTTTTAACATTATCAAGATTCCTTCGGCTGAAGGCGCGCTTATCATACTTCTCACTAATTATCCTTATCTGACGTAGATCTGGCTGCGTAGGTACTTTTCAAAACCCTATAATAATAAACAAGTATCCCTTCGTTGATTTCCTTATTAGTACCCATTCGCATGTCAGTTTTTAAATCCCAGGGGTACTCTTAAGAAAACCAGAGTAAATTGTTCTGTTCTTAGATTCGTGTTCCAAATCAGCGTCCAAAATTTAGTGGAAAATTATACACCACACGCTTTGGTACCTGAAATCTCGAATGATACACATTCTAAATGGGTTGATAGTGATGACCCATAACCTCTTCCGGTGAGCGCCAATCATTCTGGGACCAATCTGATTGGATTCAGCGTTCAATATTTAGTCGAAAATGATACCCCTACACGCCTAGATCGCCGGTAATCTCGAAAATCCAATTTCCAAGTACACATTTTGAAATGTGGAGGAAATGTGACCAACAGAAACGGCGTTCGTGGATTGTTTGAAGGAGATGTCATTTCAGTTTAAGCTCTTACAAACTCCAGAGGCCTCGACCGACACCGTGATTCAATTCTTGATATGTTTTAGGTTCTTAATATTTTAATTGATCAACTAATATCATGTTAAATATAAGCAAAAGGAAAATTATTATTAGCAGTTCTGATCACATTTCACTAGAGAGCAGAGCAAACGAGCTGAAGAGTTCTAACCCTTGTTGGATCGTTTCTCCTCTCAGCACAAATCTTTGGATAATTTTTTTGACTTTCACCGTCTTGTCATTAATAAAAAACTCCTCGTCCCCGTTTATTTTTTCTCTCCTGATACACTTTGGTCAAGTGATGAAGCGCGTTATCCTCGTTGTTGAGCATACAACTTTTTTATCAACAAGTCCCCCGACGGCAGTGACTCGGTAAGACGTGAAAGAGAGTTACTTGCAGTTTACCCCATAATGGTCCCTTCTCATCATTAGACACCCCTGCCAGTCGAAAGATTGATATCGCGCTTCGGCCCCACGTACAACGTACAACTCCCCAGAAGCAATAAAAGGGCGAGTCAAAAAGGGGGTGGGGAAAAAAGGTTTTGAACCATCCTTTAATCTGTTATGTGTTATTTATGAACGCCAATCGATTCCATATTTATGACCAATATGTCGGAATTTGGTGAATGATCACGATTCGGTGCTAAATAAACAAAGCCTCCAGTGATTAATCTCATCTGTCGCGTTTTCGTTATCCGCCTGTTTGTAGTAAACACGTTAGCATTTCCAATTCTCACTAAATGCTTCAGTATCCATTATTTTTCCTGCAATCTGGCAACTAAAAACAAATCAAAAAACATCACAAATTTCATCAGAACGCTCACGGTACGCTCTAAGCCTCTCAAATACGACTATCTCAGCCAAAATTACCGTAAAAACATTGGTAAATGTTGTGGAAATCCATACAATCCATGTGGACATCCATTTCTGTTCCAACCTCAGTCGAAGGCGCCTATTCGCCCTATATTTGATTCATAATTTAATTAAATTAGTGTTTCTTGCAGTCAAACAATGGCCAATTTTGAACGTAGTACATTTCTACATATATTTTGTTCCTGCTTGACTCGTACATGCAATCAGTAGAAGACCTAAATAGTAAAGAATATGTGCGTCAGGCATATTTCACCTATTATATCTCAAATTTTTCCGAATGTGGGCTCACCAGATCAGTTGTCCTCATTTCATGTTTAAAAACAACCGTCAAGATTCATTTTCTCCTTTTTATTCTCCCTTTTTCCCCATGTTGAAGAAATTAGTATCCATGCTCTGGTATCCATGATTTCTGGTACCTAGGGGTATCATTTTCCACTAAATGTTGAACTCTGAATCGATTGGAATGAGTCTCCATGCTCCTGGTTCGAGAAATAACCAACCCATGTGAAAGAATTTGCAGCCTTTTTTATTCCGAACATTAATTTTAAATTACAATTATGAAAAAATCAAAAAATACATGACGGAATAATTCTCCATCGGGGCAAACCTGTTTTGGAGGATGAGTCAAAATGACCGGTGTTTTGCAATAAAAACATTTCGTTTTCAGTAATTAGATATCTAAGCACAAATAAATTATGTGCCTGTTAGAGAATGAAGAAAAACAACTCGCTTTTGATTGACAACTCCTATATTCTTTAGAAAAAGCTGTATTTCAACGTTTTTTGACATAGACCTTGATCTTAGAAATGTTATTATACTTAATTATACCATAATTTATTGCCACTAAAAAAGGAATTGGGTGATGGCAACTAGATTTGAATGAATCGAATGAAATTCTATCAACACCATCTTAGCCAGCTGAATAATGATATTATTTTGAAATTGGAAGAAAGATAGGTTTGCTTGATTCGATATTTTTTGTGTGACCTCACTTCTGCCTTCGCAATCATCATCATCACACATTCCCTCCATTTTCGTATTTAAAAAAAAAAACAGTAAATCGCGTTTTCCCATTTTATTTCAACGTATACTTCCCTAGATAACGTTCTCCCCTCGTGCGTTACCGCACGATACGAAGGATTGATGAATTATACCGTTCAATTTTGACGTAACATTTCCATTTCAGCTCGTAAAACGTACGAGCGTACATTCCCTGGGCGTCAACCCTCACATTCTCAACACCTTACGACGAGTTTTCTTCTCCCATCGGGGGCTTGATCAGACTGAAGACACTTCCTAACGATAAAACATTTTCATTCCAGTGAAAGATTACCTTCAACCAATTTAGAATTCCTTTGACGTCGTAAATTTTACGACACCGCTGATGTATAATATTTTCCTTTTTCCGCCCTTCTTCACCCTCAAAGTAGAATTGCCGAAGAGAGAGATAAAAATCGCGAAGGCGCGATCTTCACCCTCCCGAGTCCTTAGGTTTTGTTTAGGCTCAAATCAGAGTAGGGCCCGAGCTTTACGACTTGGCCATAACTTCTTCCTCCCTTTTCATCCTTTTTCTTCCCTTTTTTTTCGGTGCTGAATTAGACACGGCATGAGCTTTACGCCGCGTCATCTGCACCCATCAACTGTCAGTTCCAATTGAAGTTTATCAGCGTCTCCGAGGCACCAGACGGTGTTATTCCGTAGAACCGTTGAATTCTCCTTTTTCCGCCTCTCGTGGACGAAAATGGGGGAGGAGGAATCTTTCGTTTTCATCTCGTCGAATTAAATCAACTGGGCGTATTTTTATTTCTCTTCCGACCTAATCTTTATCAGGAGGGTTGCTAGAGCGATCGTCATTTTCTCCGAAAATTCACAATCATAGTATGTATTGGTAAACTTTTTCCTGGATTTTTTTAAAATTATGTTATTACTTTATAGTTTTTTTAAGGGTTTTAGGGGCGACGTTGCTCATTTTAGGTTAACTCATGCAATATACAAAATGGAGCCGTTATCCCTCTGCAGCCGATGCTCTTCAAAATGATCCATGATATCTTGCCTGCTTTAACCTACCAAAATTATGGTACCTATCTGTTCAATTTCTTTATGCATGGGGCTTCAACGGAAAGTGGAGGGAAATCAAAACTACTTTTTGTTCGTTCCAGCGATCTACAACCTATATTGAAACTATTCTTTGATATACGAATGTGATGCTACAACCTTGATTTTAGCTATGTCGATTCATTTCTAAAAAATGACTTTTTCTTGACGTATTCTTCACAAGGTGATAATGTAGATTTCTTCGTTAATTTCTTCATAGTTTTTCTTTGAAGCAAACCTCGCCGTTCTTTTCAAACTCAGCTCACACGACGATGTGTACTTGCCGATTTGCTATCATCGTAGTTTACTTTGATCGAGCAGAAAGCAAAGAGAAGCAGGCCACTCATAACGAGACAGGTTCGTTAAGGAGTCTGGTATTGAAAGCCAACGTTCAAAGAAGAATCCGGTAACGAGTTGTCCACTACAGGAACTGATTGATTCCATACTGCGGGGAAGGCGAAATTGAACATCTATTTCCATGAGAGTGGATTCTCGGAGAGCGTTTGAGGTCGGAAAAAAAATGAATTACTCGCTCGATCGGGTCCGAACAACCACTGAACGGGTGTCATTCCCAAACTGAGTCCCTTTTGAAGAGGTTGGGAACTGAGAGGAAGATCTCCGTAACACTGATGTCATGGAGGCAGTGATTCTAATGTTTGATGTAGTACGACGTCAAAATATAGCTCCTATCTGTCAGCTAATCTTATGGGCACCATCAACGTTTCCATTTTGAGAACAAAAACGTATCCCTTATTCTTCACACATCATACTGGTCCAAAAGGAGAGAGTGTTAAATATGAAAGAATAAGTGATATTGATTTTTTGAAATAATTTTGAAAGTCGAATAGGCAGATCTCCAAACCAATTTGAGAATTTTCTTAATTAATGTGAGAATTTCTACAAAACAACCAATGAAAGAGACTTTTCCTGATAAAACAGAGCTGAAGTAATTAATAATTGTCAAGGTCAACTGAAACGAATACGATCATTGT
Organism: Cyrtorhinus lividipennis; assembly: GCA_019603395.1. Lineage (NCBI taxonomy): Eukaryota > Metazoa > Arthropoda > Insecta > Hemiptera > Miridae > Cyrtorhinus > Cyrtorhinus lividipennis. The sequence continues at coordinate 5,031,916 of CM034005.1, forward strand.
GCGCTCAACAATTTGTCAAATTCCCTCTTTTTTGTTTTTAAAAATATTCTGAGGTTGAAGAATTTTCACTTTTGACTAGGAGAAATCCTGAATCGATCATAAAAACGCCATTAGATCACGAAAGTTCATAATTTCAGTATTGTATTTTTCCGACGTTTCAAATACGTTACGTTGCGTCTGGTTTCAAACTCAGACGTTAAAAACAACCAATTTTGTTATGAAATCACAAACTCCTAAATGCGTTTAGTCGTCCGATGTGCATTTGCAATTCTAATTCCAGTTGTAAATTCATAATTTACCCGTTATATTTTAAACCTGCTACACGTTTGTAGAGCGGGGAAAATGTTAAATTACCAAAACACTGACCATAGAACGGAAGTGGGAAATTAACACGGGAGAGAGCTGTTAATTCAAATTTGGAAGTCCAAAATACCTTTCCCGGTATGAATTTTCATTGGAGTAAAGCCGAGAAACTTGCTAATAACTCTCCAGAAGGTAAGGTGCAGCTTTTGGTGGCTATTAAGTACTTAAATGTCGAGGCCAGGATGGGCTAGGGATTAATTCATTCTATTTTATGTCCGAAATGGCTTTGGATTCACCCTCAAAGAAAGCCTCGGTGTTTATTGGTGGGATTTAGGAAGATGGAAAACCTTCTACGACCCTTGTAGCGCTCTCAAGACCTTTGGTGATGTAGTGCGGTAAGTCGGCTCGAGAGATTTAGTGATGTATTCACGACTATGGTTTTTTGGGGTTGAAGAGGTGGTAGGACTGTTGGAGCTGATTCAAAATGGGGAAACTACGGCTTCGTGGGAGTGACGGGGTAAAAAAGTAGGCTCATAAAAAATTACTCGGAAAATTGTCACATTCGGGGTTGTTTTGAACATTTACTACTCTCAAATCAAATTATTTCCATGGTAATTTGTTTCCCGTTAGTAACATCGGGAGGAAAAGCAGAATCGTAATTAAAACCTCAAAAGGGCACCTCAGCTCACCCCCGAAGAGGATCAATCAAGTGTCAGTACGTTTGGAAGGGTAACGTCTTATTTGACAACTGGTATTTCTCAAGTCGGAAGGCGAAAAGGTCGAACAATTTCTCACCAAATGTCATGTAACGCCAACTCTTGGAATAGACGGCCCGACCCTCGGAACGTTTTTCGGTTTGTCAGAGGCCTCGTGTGATGGAGGACGCGGCGAAAATTACGAGTACTATTTATATAGGATTTTCTCAGAGGTTTGAAGGTAATAGGGCTGCCAGAATGGTAAGTAGGGGGTTGTAAGTGACGGCGACGGGGGTAAATTAACCCGTCAGCCGACGTCAGGTTGCGGCGTGTCCCCACAAAACTGCTCTTTGTAGGGAAGATCAGACGGTTTAAGTTAAACTTGAAAACGTCTCTAAGAAGTAGTTGAACGTCTTCTTTTGTGCGTTACTATTTCACTGGGGAATATTTATAACTCCTCCTCATGCAGTCTTATACACCACCTTCTTAATAATTTATTTTGTTGACAATAAAGATGATCATTTCAGGCAGGTTCCTGGGTAAAAACATGATAAAATTAACGATAAACATTATTGAATCTCAAGTATCTGAAATGGAAACTTGAAAATCATTATTAAATGAACTGCTAATCGATTAAATGGCATCGATAGGTCGATTCGCCGCCCGAAAAACACGCTGATATGGCTTCAAATTCGTCTAGAATCATTTTTCCCAGCCTATAATTGATAAATGGGCAACAAATAGATCGGTTTAGGTTGTTTCATTGGGCAAGCTAAAACTTATCCTTGATAAAGCATCTTTCTTCTACTCTTCCCAAATTCAGTTCGATCGGGATGAAACGTTTTGAAGATCGACTAGAGCCGAGAACGGGTCCCTGACCAAAATTTCAGATTTTTAGAAAACTTTCTACTACCAAAAACGGCCTGGACGGCGGGTGGACATTTTCTCATTTTGATCCAGACACCTTGATACACCCAGAAAACAATCATGGGGCAAATCGGAGAGTTTGACTTTCTGCATGAGAACAGAACGGTCATATTCAGCGAGCCATTTACAACTTATGCGTGACAAACAGCCAAACCACTATAAAGTCAAACAATTGAATGTTCCCCACACATCATTATCACGAGCCAAACTGATTGAAAACCCTGCCATCTTGCGTCATGGACATCTTATTGCCTCACGTTTTGTTTATCGTTCAAAACGTATTAACCGTCGGAGGAAATCGTAACGAAATTTCAAAATGGAAAACGCACGCAACAAGGAAAATGAACGCTACCAAACTTGGTTACGTCTCCAAAGCCAATTTCTTCTTACAGGGGGACGTCCAGGAAATATGGTTTGCCAAATTCAATCCACTGGACACGTTCGTTTATAAAGGAGGAAAAAGTAGAAGACATTTCTGGGGGGAGGAAGGGGGGTTCCAAAAGGAGACATTCGTTTGGCTCTTTTTTCCCTCTGCAAGAAATATCCGGTCGTGATCAAGTTATGTTCCTTCGGAGCGAACAATTCGATTGAATGCCGGGGAAGCTGATTAGATGCTTGTATCGTGTTACCTACGTTACTGTCTTACACCGCCTACCCTTATTTACAGTATCCGGTCCAACGGGCTAACAACCAAGATGTGGTGAGGCCCTCGGGACTTCATCAGGGCGAGACAGTGATTTGACCGCAATGACGTCATCGCACCGATAGTTCCGAAAGGGTAGCTGCTCATTAACTAAAGGGTAAGCCACTTTGTTTAGCTGATTGATGATGATAAACAGAAAATAGTTCACGTGAAATTTTTCATTATTTTGGACGTTCATAATCGTCATTCATGGAGTCCTTGGCCAAAATCTGAATACAAACGGAGTTTTTCAACCTTCTACAAATGTGTGGATAACCTCAAGGTTATCTGGACTGTTTGGTGTTTGGGTGACTGCAATGAGCTTCAGTCCGCCATTGATGGCCTCTTTCGATGGTGTCTCGATAACAATATGGCCCTCAACCTCAGCTAATACTTTGTTATTTCGTTCACCAGAAAGACCCATCGATGTGTAAGCCCCCAGGCTTGCTGCCTCCAGAAGGCCAGAAGGGAGGGAGCATGCGCCAGGATGTGCGCGCAGCTCCTGCCCAGACATTGCGTTGCTGGGGCGCCCAACATGTTGGAGTCATATATTTTTGTAATCCTGTCGTGCAAGTGCATCTCACTCAGTCCATCCTGGCTTTGTCCTGTGCTCACTCTGAAGTGAACTCTGCTACCGTGCTGAAGTCGACCTAAGCTGTAATATTGTGTTCCCCATGAGATAAAGGACTCAAGTTAATAAGCCTCGCTGTGTACCTGCAGGACAGCGTGCCCCCTCCTGTTTTTCCTTCGACGTCGACGCCGTTTTTGTCAGCCGGTATCGTTGCACTTGCTCATTAAATTGTATTTCATGTATATCATAATTTCATGTATCTTGTATTAATTGTATTTTATGCTCCACATGTTGTCTAATTTACTTTGTCGAATTACTTTGTCTTGTATCAATTCTAGCCCAGGTTGAGGCATATTCTCCTTTGCAACGTGTCCTTGTTTTCAATCATAATTCAGTTTGTATCAATGTATTTTATGCTCATCCTTGGTATCCCTAGTTGCTCAGTTGTAAGTCTTGGACTTACATTGTGTAACCTCTCGCTAGGTCCGTTCAACACCTCCGAAGAAACCCGAATTAAATTATAGTAAATTCAAACACATTTTAATTCGAGAGAGGCTTACAGATGCATATTTGGTTATTCCTGATTGCGGCAATCATTGGAGAAAGTGTCTGTTGAACGAGATTTTGGCATTCAACAGGATTAGCATCTCTTATTCGTGCAGTTCATCGTGGGCGTCTTGAGATTTTTAGGTCTTTCGGGCGGCAAGGATGTTGTATACCTCATCACTTTGCCCGTTAATGGAATTCCTGGACGGTGATTTGGTATTACTCTGAGCATATGGACACTATAGAGAGGGTTCACAGAAGATTTCTGCGGATGATCCACTTTGGAAATGGCCTTGACTCCTTGTTCCTATTGAAGGATTAAGTCATCTCTCACGGTTTGAGAAGTACTACTGAGTGAAACCACTTTTCTGTCCAATGGCTCACAGATCACGCCCAGGAATTTATAGAAACAAATTTCGATAATATGGAACCGTCTCAACTATCAATAGAAGGAAGCCAAAGCCAAAATCTAAATTTTTTAATTGCCTAATTTCATACGGCACCTTTTTGTCACGGCTGACGCAATGTACTTAAATTCCAACAAACACCAATTAATGAACCTACGTGACTGATCATGCGCCAATCATGGCGTTTCCAACCTCGAAATGAGATCCTCTCGTGAAGCGACACCAACGCAATAAAACCGAGTTGTTAAGCTCTCAAGTTGGTACTGAGAATAAGTGATGGATACTGTTTATTTTGGAGTTACTGCCCTCCTCGTTATTCCCGCCTAGTTAACAACCAAGGTAGATTATTACTCTAGTCTGATCCCGGGATCAAGGAAAGCTTTGCCTTGTGTGGCCAGGGTCGATTCGTCTCCCTTTACGACTCTCACCTTCTAACACGCTATTCGTCTAGCGAGAATCACTTCGAGATTAGTTTATTTAAGTGCTATTCCAGTTAGGGGCTTTATGTTTTCACGGTGATTAGAAATATGTTCATTACTCACCGCACCGCGTTCATTATTACGGTCTTGGGGGGTTGTCTCACGACTCCAAAAGGTTAATGTAGTAACTTTGGTGTTTTGTTTTGAAGTTACTTTCATAACGAACGTAGTAAAGCATCCATATTTTGATAAAATGATTTTCGGCCGATCCTTGAGTCGGCGGAGCATACTTGTTCCGGCCTTGTCGTCATCGAACCAAAATGGCGAACCCGAACAACGTTGGAACATACTCTCTGGGGCTGAATCCTTTCGTCTTTCGCTTTTGTTCCCGATCCTCAAATGTGTGAATTCTGCTCATGTTTCCAGTCAGATTGCAGAAGTTTGGCCTTTTAATAAAGATTTTACGTAAAATCTAGACGAAGAATATTAAGGCCACTGTTTTATCTGAAATTGTTGCGGTACGTTTCATTTTATCAGCAGTGCTAGGGGAAGGTAGAAGAATACTTTCAAGCGGACAGGTAGGTATGCTTACTGCTTGGGAATACGTGATATGTCCCACAGAGCATGGGAGAAGGCCAAATTTGGTGTTTTTGTCTGAGTTCTGGGGGTTGGACTCTCCTCGTTCCCTTCTGTCTTCTATTATGCAATCCTTTTTTTAATTAACTATTTCTGTAGGCAAATATTGGTTTGAAAGAAAAAATATTAAAAATGAGATTAATTCAGAGTCAGTTATGCGGAAGTCACCCGCCCTGATCCGAAATCCCCGTTTCCGCTCACATTTCGTCCCGTCGTGGAATAAAATGCGCGAGCCTATCATGCGATAACCTCATTTCCATCCCCTTTTCATCCTGGCGTTCGCCTCGGTCAGGAAGTCGTGTGGAGCGGAAAACAGTAAATAATCACCTCGGGACGGTCCCTCGACGCCTCAGCTCGGTGTTAATTGATTTACAGGAGGTCGCTTCCCTTTTCTCAAGACCCCCGCGGTATAGGGGAAGGTTTTCGAGAGATTTTGGCAGAACGGTCGTCTCAGTATTTATGCACGCTATTAATTCTATTAAGTGTTTTCTGTCGTCGAGCGGACGACCGGAACGACGCCCGTGAGAAAACAAGGGGCCGAAGAGACACCCTTGACGCACGCCGCTTTGTTTTTCCGAGCCAGAATAATTAAAAGATTAATATACATTTTCAACCGGTTGAAAAATTAAGTCTACTATAATGATTCGACGAAGGATTACTTCCTCAAGAGTCGTTTATCATTCGTCCACCTTGTAATCTTCAGGCTGTAAAGTTTCGAATAAAAACTCAATCATTGGCTGATTTTACAACGTTCAAAGAATTTTGTGAACATATAAAAGAGCCACTTGTCTTCTCAAAGTCCGTTGTACCGCATGGAGTTGGGTTTTACCCGTCAATGCAGCAAAAAGTGAGAGGTGTATTTGCTTGTCTATTTTTTTTCTTTAGGTATTCTTCAATTTCTTAATTTTAAATTTTTTAAATTAATTTTTCCACAACTCAGATTTTTGAATTTTTATTTATTTATTTATTTTTTTTATTGAATTAGGTTAGTTTTTTTTACATGTTGCACGAGAAATTTCAGAGTAATTTCTAGCGTGCTTTTTACTGATATTTTTTCAAAAATGATCGGAGGAATGGGTTTTGGGGGCAGTTACGGTATTGGGACACCGTGATGTGTACCTAAGGAGTACCTCGATTATCTGTCCTTACAAATACTGTCATTCGATCTCACCCCTCGTATAAATATCTGAAGCTATCAAAGAAGAGGGGACCTCAAAACCACTGCGGTTTACACTTTTGAGTAGATAACGAGGAATGAAAGCGAAAGTAAAAAAAAAAATCTCTCCATAATATACTTTTCCTATTTCCGGTCGCGATTCAATAAGACGACGGGGAGTGTACCAAATCGAAAAAACCGCCTCCCCTCGTCTTACTACCTGCCAAGGATGAGCCTTCCTTGTTAGCGCATATCATTACCGAAGAGAGCATCAAAACGGGAAACGGCTAAAGATAACGAGACTCTCTCCTTAATTCAAATAGCGAGGTCTCCATGTCGAGCCTATGTATGCAAATACTGCGGGGAGGAGGAAGTCACGTTAACGATACCACACTAAAAAAGAAAAAATACGAGGAGGACAAAAAAGAAGAAAAATGCTGTTCCACTTGGTTGGCAATTCAATCCCCTTGGGGGAAGAATCCTCTTTCGGGGATGTTTTTGCGAAGACCGCGGGGGTAATAAAGTCGGAGACTCAAGTGAAATGCTAATTCATGTTAAAAAAAAATCTTCCTCCGCGTCGGGGAAAACCTTTCGGGGGTGCTTTTTTCGAAAATATCCTGCGAAAATTGAGCAGACTCCGAGTTCTTTTTCGTCGGAGGGCGGCCGCTTATAAGGAGTAAAGTCGATGAATAAGTTAACAGTTGAACGGGAAATGTTCGATGCTTTCGGAGAATGAAGGGGAGGGGTGATCGGAGTATTTTCCTTGATGAAATGAAAAAGTCGCATGTGAAGGTTTTTTTTTCAAATTTATTTAAAGAAGTAACGAATAATTCAACTCGGGGAAAGGAACGAGAGAACGGAACAGACTAGTTGTTGGCGTTGACGAGTGATGATACCGTAAAATAGGGAAATTGGGTCAATTTGGCAAAATTGGGGGTGGACCGTGAGCCAAAAACTCACAATTTCGGTCTCCGTTTCATCCTATAACATAATTTTGGTTGGTTAATCCTTGAATAATCAATCAATGTTTTCATGCAGAAAGTCAATCTCTCCGATTCGGCCCCGATTTTGGGTAGTAGGAAATTTTCTACAAATCTGAAATTTTGGTCAAGGGACTGCCTCTAGTTGGTCCTCAAAACATTTCAGCCCGATTGGACCGAATAGGAAGAGTAAGGGTCATAATGTGGATCGAGATTTTCGACAATCAAGGCGTGTAGGGTATCATTTTCCCATTGTGGACGCTGAATCGATTGGAACGAGTCCGGGACACTCATACAGTTTCTCAAGCGCTCCATAGTTCTACTCATTCTTGTTGCAGAACTGTGAAGGTCAGTTAAAACATGCGCCCAAAGATCAGCTTCCCAACGGTCTAATCAATCTTTCATTTGCACTCGAATTTGACAACAAAAATTTGATTTGAGTGTCAAAAAACGTGTTTTTCCTGGCTAAATCTAGGGTTTAAGCTGTCGGCGGTTCCTTCGGATGTCGTCTCCACACTCGGTAACTTGCCTCCACTTTTTCCACTCACCTAATAAAAAATGGGGAAAAAAAAAAATTTTTTTTCTTGACTGACCTTTATCAAATGGTGCTTCCGTATCATTACCAACAATTCCCTTTCGTCCCAAAACTCAATAGTTCCCCTAGGGTAACAAACATTTTTCATGAAAACCCTAGGTTTAGCCAGGAAAAACAGTTTTTCGGCACTCAAACCTAATTTTTGCTGTCAAATTCGAGCGCAAAAGAAATACTCATTCCCAGAGGAACTAACTGAAATCCTCCCTGACCCCCTCCTGCCACTCTTCAGCATCCTAATGTGTTTTTTCCCCACTATTTATTAGGGGAAGTAGACAATGTGGACCGGTCAGGAGGCCTCCTCATAGTCCTGACATCACACCCTAGGATTTTTATCTGTGGGGGAACTCCTAAATCCAATCTACCTATTTCATAAGTGGGTTTTCAAGGTACCTAGGCGTGTAGAGTTCATTTTTTAATAAAAATTTGACGCTGAATCGATTGGAATGAGTCCGGGACACTCCACACTAACTGTACACTTTTCTCAATGTACCTGGTCCGAGGATAACCAACCCCTGTGATTTGACCTGGACACTTTGAAATGTAAACTGTCAAATTTTGGGGCAAATCGCAGAGGTTGACCACTTGCATGAAAACATCATTTTTGATTATTCAAGAAATATCCAACCAAAACCGTGAGTGTCTAGAACTCATACCAATCGATTTAGGGGGTAAAATTCTGAGGAAAATGATACCTTCCCGAAGGTACCAAAAATTAATCTTCATTTTTACTGCGTTTTACAGACAAAATTTGGTTTGTACGAGTATCTTTCCACACTATTAGTAATACCATCTAGAGACTTCGTTTTCTTGTTTCTTTCACGTAACCACAAAGAACGTTTTTAGCGCGTGCTGAGTACATAACTCTCTAGGTTCATACTAGCCACCTAACGACCACCTAATGAGTTGTTCAAACCGTTCTCGTCACTTTAGCGTGGTGCGTCCGCGTTTATTGCGCCCCAAAACGGAAAAGTCGTGACGCGAGGGTTGCGTGGTGGTCAAACGACTCCGTAAATATGGGCCGAGGGTGCAAATAAATCACTCGGCACCCAACTGCCCCATAGGGAGCCCTCGCATGTACAAACAACCACTTGTGAGTCGCTTAATGCAAAACGCTGAGTCTCCTAGTGCAACAGGGTCCTCTGTCTGAGACGTCTATGATTACAATTTTTTGTCAGTTTGGAGAGCGTTCAATTGGAGTATTGTAACAATGTTTCACCCTTAGGGGCCCTTACTGGCATTGTTCTTAGAGGTGCACGGAGGGAGCCGGCACAAAAGCGTCTTGAAGGATGAGGAGCCCGCATAGGTATCGAGTGACCATTAGACGGTGTTGCACCCCTCGGTGACCATCAGCTGTCATTCTGTAAACGGATATCTCAGCGATCAAGGCCTTCGTTACTGAGGCCTCCTCACTGCCCAGAATCGATGGGCTTAGCTTTGCCCTACAAATTTCGACGAAAAATTACGCTTGAAAAACAATTTTAAATCAAAGTTCAATTTTATTCATCAGGCGAAGGGAATGGCTACAAATAACTATTCACCTATTACATAAACGTTTTAAAAATCTATCCACAAACATATAAACATAAAATTTTTACGATCATTGTAATTAGATCACTCTACAGCTGCATTGTTTGACTCACTGATAGAAATTAAATGGCACTTTGGGGCCTGTCAAAAAACTAAAGTTACCAACTAAATTGACCTTGCCATGTTTAAACAATAGCTAAATTTCAACATTGTTTTTAGCAATTAGATGAAAATATTTGTAAACTGTTAATGAGCCTCTGCGTGGGGACTTTGCCCCGTTCATTGCAGGTTGGCGCCGTCAAGAACTCGCCAATTTTCACCTTTCTGGAGATTAATTACACCCCTCCACCGGTTGGCGCCGTTAAGTACTCTAAATTCCTTTTTCACAAGCCTAATTAACCGAATGGTGACGGTGTAGGGTCATACTTGGTGAACGCTTTTTAGCCTCCGCATGGGGACTTTGCCCCGTTCATCGCAGTTGGCGCCGTCAAGAACCCGTTAATTCCATTCTCCGGGGCCTCACCCATTGGCGACGGTATGGGGGCATCATGGTGCACGATGACGCCGATAAAACCTCCGCATTGAAAGCTTCTGAGCCCCTTGATACCTTCATACAATAAATTACAAGGTCAAAAAAATGTTCACCCACACTTTATAAATTTAGATGAAATTATGTTTGAAAAACAATTTTAAAATAATGTTCAATTTTGTTCTTTAGGCGAAGGAAATGGTCGCAAATAACTATTCACTTATTACAGGAACTAAAAAAAAAAATATCCATAAAGACGATGTTTTTATAATTATTTTAATTAGAACACTCTATACAGCTGCATTGTCTGGCTCACTAATAGGAATTTGCACTTGGAGGCTTGCTACAAAAACTAATGTTACCAACTAAATTGACCATGCAAAGATTATAAATAAGCTCAATATTCACATTTTTATAAACCTAATAGGTGAAAATATTTAAACACTGATTTTGTACACTGATTTTTCCCTCCACGTAGGGACTATGCCCTATTTATCGCAGGTTGACATCACAAGAGCTTGTATATTCTTAAAATTGAACCTGATTGGTCTATTGGCGACGGCGAGGAGACCAAGTTGGTGCTTGATGACGCCGGCAAAAACTCTGCATTGGACGCCCTTGAGCCTTCAGTTTGGTACTTTGCCCCGTTTCCCGCAAGTTGGCTACGTCAAGCTAATTACCATTTTCCGGAACCTAATTACCCTATGACTGTGTGGTGCACGATGACGCCAGCACATCTCCGCATTGAACGCTACGCCTTTGCTTGGAGGACCGGCCCCTTTCCACGCAGTTAAGCGTCGTTAAGTACCCGAAAATTCCCTTTTCTTGACGTAAATTACCCTATCGACGGCGGTGCGCCGATGCACGATGACGCCGGAAAAAACCTTTGCAGTTCCAATTGAGATGTGCCAGGATGTACGATTTTCAGGTTCCAGTTCAGGTTTTTCCTTTTTTGAAAAATCATCATTTTGGTTGGTTGTTTATTAAATAATTCTTTTAGCAAATTTTCAGTTTTTTCATGCACTTCCTACGGATATTTGGCTCAGCCTCGGTCCATTTGCACGAGTCATCAAAGAACGGCGGCCTTAGTAGAGTAGGCCTCGGCGCAAATCCCTTTTTTCGAGTCCTAATAAACACATAGCGGTCACTTGAGGGCCTCCCGACACAGAAAAGGACACCGTCATACGCCCTGGCAGGAGGCCCTTAACCGGTCAGTCGATCCGATTACGCCTTTCTTTCAGGGGCTCGCCCATTTTCGCTTCTATTTGTTACACCCTTGTGAGATTCGCGCCTGATATAAAAGGTCGTTTGAGGAGCATTGTACGTTGGATAATTTCGTCGGCAGTTTCGACACCTTTTCAGTCGAGGCGACGATCTGGAAAGAGACCGGCATGGGAACGCGACTTTGAACACTAATTTGCATATAAGTAGACTCCCACGAACAGAATCACCGCCGAGCAACAAGAGGCGAAAATATTACATTGTTGAATTTGCACATTTTTGCTACTCATAATGAACAAAAACGCTTTTAACATCAAAATCAATGTGGAAATCGATTTCCAACGTGACAATCGATATCTTCCCCTTGCGGAGAACGGAGTTATTCACCCGCCTTCCCCAGATTGAGCTTCTCATTGAAAGAGGGGATCCCGTACAAAAAAGAAATGAGTGAAGCACAACAAGAAAGAACCGTCTTGTTAATCCGCAATTAACCGAGGGCACGGGATCCGACGGCGGGGCGTTGTGGGGAAGGTGGGGGGATTGTGCGGGAGCTCCCGGCGGGACTGTGCTGTCACCCGTTGAAAACCGAGCGGTGATTTATGTTTGCGAACCTAATAAACACGAAGTCAAACTCCCCCTACGGTTTAAATGTCGGGGGACGATAGGATTTGAATATCCCTCCCCCTAAACCACCCTACCAAACGCCGTCAATTTTTTCCCTTGGTGCCGTTGTAAGGTTCCTGTTAAAACTGGTATACTCGTAATTTATTTGAAAAGGCTTAAAACAAGTGGAGTTACCGTAAACCAATTGTTTAATTTTAATATTGAACAAGTTTGGTTGTTTCCACACAAGTGAGGAAAGATGGTTTTGAAGATCGTCGATTTCTTTTAGAAAATTAGAAATGTTTATATCTGTATCCCGTTCAAGTGATTTCCTTCTCACTATCCACGTAGTACATTATTCTTCTTCTTTGGTGCGGCAACGTATTGATTCATCGCTTTCGTACGTCATTACTCACGGTCCTGCATTCGTCCTCCCTTTCCTTGACGACCCCTTCAATCACCCCAGATACTATGCAGAGGAGGCGGAAGGAAACACCCCCTTCCCGATCTCCGCCGCTCCTTCGCTAAGAAAACCGCCGCCGGTATCTCCACCATCTCCGCAGAACACTGGCGTCCTCGGAGGACCGAAGGGGCGGTAGGGCTCGTTATATTTTACTGTTATTAGCACAGGCCCCGTTCACACTCGGTTTGCCGGCTTAACTGACGAAAAGCGGTGGAGCGGAACCTAAACCAAACACCGCCGCCCCCACTTAGAGCTCTGGAGCTTTCGTCGGTTCCCAAAGTGCAACGCCCATTGTCCTCGGAGTTTAGGGAACCCCCGTCCTCATCTTAGCGCCCCTACGTGGCTTTTCTTAGGCCATCCCCCCTCCCCTTCGCTTTTCTTAGGCTAACCCCCTCCCCTTTGCTTTTCTCAGGCTAAAAGCGTCCGTTTGTCGCTTTTCTCATTCCTCTGAAAGCGACACTCCCGCAGAATTATAACTCCAGGCGAGCTGCCGAGTTATATCGCTCCACTCAACCTGCCTATTAGCCCTCACAATAGAACCCCAATATTGCATTCCACCGTCAGATGAATTATCCACATTTTCTGTAGTATTTTCTCATCTTGACGAAAAACCTTCCTTTCTGCACCCTAAAAGTCCTCGAATAATATTTAATTTATTTCTCACACACCACCCGCATCATCTACTGCAATTTCATACACAATTTTTCCTCACTACAACAAATGAGGAAGATTAATTCCACACGAAGTCCAAATTTAGATACCCATTAGATCACAAACTTACATTTTGGACCAATAAGCAGTTTTAATTTGTAATAATTCTCTCTATTTGTTTTGAATAAACATTCTTTTTTCTCTCTCTTTTCTCTCTTCTCTGTAAGGTTTCGTGCGATAAGGTCACACTATCTACACAAGAGTTGTGTCTTTTTGGGTAAAAAAAGTGTCACGAACCTACTTGCAATCCAAAGTTTCGCAATAATTGAGTGCATTTGTACAAAATTGTGCTTCCTAAGGTGAATCGATTGAAGCGTTTTTGGTCCAAAACGTCCAAAGTGTAAGTTTGTGATCGACAGGTGGTTTAAATTGGGACTTCCTGTGGAATTACTCTTCCTCATTTGTCGTACTGAGGAAAAAATGTGGATGAGATTCCGGTAGATGATAAGGGTGGTGTGTGAGAAATAAATTGAATACTATCCGAGGACTTTTAGGATACAGAATGGAAGGTTTTTTTGTTAAAATGAGAAAATACTACAGAAAATATCCTTTGTTTCCACGCCGTTTGTTGAAGAAAATAATTTTCTGACAATTTGAAATTTTGGTCAGGGACCGTTTTTCGGGTTTGGTTGGCCCTTTTTCAGCACAATCGGACCAATATTGGGTGGAGGGGGAAATGGGGCTCAAGATGTGTTTTTCGAAAAATATATTTCCGAGATATTTGGCCATATAGGCCATCCACTAAATTTTGGACGCTGAATCCAATGGGGCGGATCCCAGTACGATTGGCGCCCTTCGAAAGAGGTTAGGGGTAAAAATGAGTATCTACCTACCTATTTCGAAAGTGGATTTTTGATATTTCTGGTACCTAGGAGTGGGGTATCATTTTCCACTAAATTTTGGACGCTGAATCATTTGGAATGACTCCGGGACACTCCACAGTTACTGATTTCCCCCATTATCTCCATGCTCTTGGTCCGAGGAATAACCAACCTCTGTAAAAGAATTTCCAGCGTTTTTGTCAAGGCTTCCACTGTCTTTTACCAATAAATTATTTATTGCCGTATTTCTCTCTATTCTGTTTTAGTTCTCTTGTATCGTGAATTCTCCCATTTGAGGTTGTTACGATAAAAGGAAAGACATAGAGTTTCTGGAGCTGTAAGACATCATTCGATAAACTCAGAACGCAATTTCTGTAAAAATTCCCTCAATTGCAAATACATGAGTTTGTCGTTGAATTGTTGAATATTTCATTACCCCATGCCCTGTTAGTTGCTTGATATGAAGCAAATCTCCTGGATAGGTTTACTAAGATAAATGGATTCCACTCGTGAAAGAAATTCGCTTCCTTGTAAAAATGGAACTGTTTCATTCTATTTTTTTCTTTTTTTCGATGTCGTCAAAAGACGCCCGTCAACGACACGAGCAGTCACCGGTGACGGATGTTGGGGCGAAAGAGATAATGCATAATGAAGCCGTCGAGATCCATAACTCATCCGCTATTCCCAGTTGTTCCGTTCATCCATCAGACGCGTTGTGAGGCTTTTCAACCCCCCAACCCTTCCCTACCAACCACCCCTTCCAACTTTGAAACAGAACAACAACAAAACCGAAGGGATTTCACACCAAGTTCCGATTCTCATAATTAATATAGTGAATTCAAGAAGCCCGAAGATTACAAGATACGTCCGACCGAGGTGATTCACTATACTGTGATGGATGATTTGGTTATGATGCGTCCTCTTATCATTGTACCCATGAGTTTAATCAAGACACAAAACAAAATCAACAATTTATGCCACCCGAACACACCAATGATTCTCTATAAGACTTAATTTTTACACCAATTTCGACCTACAACGCTCAGCATCACAAATAAATCTCAAAAAATTATTTAAGTTGTTACTAGTCGCTCTCTGGATTTTGCGGACAATTTAGTTTTGGAATTTATACAGACATTTTAAAGAAGAAAATAACGTCCAAATTTTGGGTAATTGGTCAGAATATGTTTTCTAAAAAATGGATTTTCGAGATTTAGGCGTGTAGGGTATCATTTTCCACTAATGTTTGGACGCTGAATCGATTGGAATGAGTCACCATGGTTCTGATCCGAGGAACAACCTACCCCTATGTAGGAATTTGCAGCGTTTTTGGTTGGTTATTCCTTGAATAATCAACCTGTGTATTCATGCAAAAAATCTCTCCGATTCGGCCCAGAAATTTTTTCTGGGCGTTTCAAAATGTTTAGATCAAAACAGCCAAATGTACGTTCACCGTGCGTCATTCACGCCGACTTTGGTAGTAGCAAATTTTCTAAAAATCTGAAATTTGGGTCAAGGGTACGTTCCCGGCTCTAGTTGGTCCTCGAAACATTTCACCCCGATCGGACCAAGTTCGGGCGGGGTAAGAGCCAAAATGTGTGTTTCGAAAAATGGATTTTCGAGATTTTTGGCGATCTAGGCGTGTTGGCTATCATTTTCCAGTAAATTTTGAACGCTGAATAGATTGGAATGAGTTAGCATAGTCCTAGTCCAAGAAATAACCAACCCCTGTGTTAGAATTTCCAGCTTTTCTAAAATGTTTCATTGCACTAAGTGTTTATGGAAGTAAGTACATGCTTGACATAGAGAGGAATGTGTGTCGTAGAATCACTGACTTGTTGAGAATAAGAAAACACTACAAATTCTTTCACAGGGGTTGGTTATTCCTTGGACCAGGAGCATGGAGGAAATGGGGGAAAACAGTGATTGTGGACAGTCCCGGACTCATTCCAAACGAATCAGTGAATTGCAGGAAAGAATTTGCTGAGTTTTGTTTATCCATTTCGACGAGGTTGTTACTACTCTAACTATTTTTAGAATAATACTTTTCTATTAGCGTTCCTTGTCTGGAACAAAAACGAGGGGAAATTGCATTGGATCTTGTGTTGCATTCGTCGTTTAGTTGCCTAACCTCACTTGAAATTAAGGGCGCGTTAAAACAAAACAAATGTAGTTGAGTGGATTCAGATTAAACCAGTCAATTTCAATCTTGTTAAATTCTCAAAATTAAAAGCTCTTCGGGTTTAATTAAAACGCAGGGAGGCCTCAATCTGTAAAAAGGGGTCGATTTCCAATGTACAACTTCCCTCAGCAACAGTTTCCCGCAGATGCAATTAGTTAGAAGGTTCTTCGAGTTACATCGCACATCCCCGTGTTTTTGTTCTCCCAGTGGACGACACTGTCAGGACGAGTCTCTCATTTGAAACTTTACAATATTCAACGTTTTCCATTTGGTGATGGGAGTTGGGAAAGTTGACCAGAGGTTGTTTATGTTATAAAATCGGTTTGGGGACGTCCAGCTGTCTGTTGCCTGATGATTTTTATGGTTTGAGGGAAATATTGCGATTGTTACCAGGTCGAGGATAGAAAATGGCGACTACAACAAGCGAGATGTGAATTTGCGTGACGGATGCTTCATTTGCGAAATTCGAGTCTAATCAAAGGGTGAACACGTGTCCTACGTCATCCCTTACTGTTCTAGAGTCACTTTGAAGAAAGATTTGTTCGGTTACGTCTTCGTTGTCCACTCTCCCTCGTACGTGCACAAGTGGGCGAATCCAAGTTTGGACGATTTCCAGCACAAGGGCAGCACCCCCCGGGGGACTTCCTAACAAGCCTGACCATTCGCCACCTTCTCATTAGAGGATTTTGTATTTGGAGAAGGAAGATGACCCTCTTCAAAGTACTCTCCTTGGCCTTTTGTGGCCGAGCACGTCTCCCCTTGTCTTCAACCGGTCTCGTGGATGTTCGCCGCTAAACAACCCCGTCCGACTTCCTTTACAGTGGCCGCCCTCGGGGATTTGTTATTACCGAGTGAGCCTTTGTCGGCCGTTACCTTAATAACAAAGAGTTTTGTCTACGAAGCCAAACCCTAACAACAAATCGAAAAAGGCTGCCAGTTATTCTAGCAAATTTTGATAACCAACGAGAATTACTGACTATCTCCAGCAGGTAGGAATTGATAGGTTGAACGCCGTAAATTCATCCACAGGGACTAGTAATTTCCCCAACCAGGAGCATAAAGGCTCATTCCAATCGTTTCAGCGTCCAAAATTTAGTGGAAAATGATACCCCACACGCTTTACTTGCCGAAAATCTCGAAAATCCATTTTTTTTAAACACATGACCCTTCAACCTTCTCCTCTCCGATTTGGTTTGATCGTACTGGCTGAATTTATTGTGGGATAGCATTCTTGAGTAAGTGAGGGAGAACTGGTTGATATTAGAGGGTGTTTGACGAAGTTGAGGGATGGCTAATCGTGAAATCACTGACTGAAAAGTGAGAAATCTAATCTTTTTTGGATTTTTTAATGCATATTTTGAATAACTGGCGTAACTAAAGGATGGCTAATCTAATTTTGATTAATTAATGCAATTGGAGTAAAAATGTGGGATTTTTAAAATCAATTTTAGGGCTAATGCAATATTTGGTTAATTTGCGTAATTGAGGGTTGGATAATGAATGAATAGTGTAATAAATAGACAATTGGTGCTATTTAGCCGTAAAAAAAGGTAACTACGTGATAGCTGATTCAATTTTCGTATTACAGATGTAAATAGTCGGGCGGGGAGGGGGGTGGATATATTGATCGGTGATCAATGCAATCGTGTGATTGCTCATGAGGTTATGAGAAAGCTGATGATATTGTGGTATGACTGCTGTATTTACGTAATTACTTAATTACTGATGTAATGAGTATGGGATTATTACTGCTTTATTTTATGTATGAAAATTGTGGGAAATTCAATTCAGCTCGACGAATTTGGTGATTTGTCTCAAAGATGAATCGTGAACGCACAAGGTATTTCGAAAAGAATAGTCTCATTAGCCAACCTGCAACGTTTAAACATTATTTAGACATCAATCTCGTTCTAATTGTGTAATTGTCTTGACAAAAAAGCCCTCCTTTTTTTCGTACCTTTCTTCTCGACTTTTAGGTCGTTTGAGCCAGAACTATTTCGGTGAACGTTGAAGGGGAACCTCAAATTGGTTCGATTCCTCGTCACGTGTTCTCGGCTGGGTCAACAGAATCGAAGTAATTGAACCGTTCTTCCTCCTCACCTTTGATTGCAACGATGGAGCTCTAATGAAAAGAAAACCCTGTCTTGGAAATCCGTAAGAAAAGACGCCTCATGTGCACACGTGTAGATTTCTGTAGCCCATCGAATGTAACTATACAACTTTTGTGCTTATCGCTTATCTACAGGATAATTAGTGGTTTGTTCCGCCATCACAGTTCCGGCACCCCATCGGTTCACCCAAATTTTGAATCATATATGGAAAATTGTACGCTCAGTAAAAATGGTCAAAAGAATCTGAGTCTCCAAGCCACTGGCAAAGTCAGCAAAGAAACTCATTCTGACCAACCCTGTTGAATAATCAGTATTTATAAACAACGTTACTGAGGAAAAAATACTTGCAAAACCAGTAGAGCGATTATTTCTGCGTTGAATAGAATTAAAATCAGCCTGAAATCACAAAGCATTTGTTAAAATGACTATTTATTACATTTTTAATTAAACAACACATTTTTTCAACTGCATAATTTGGCTTTTAAATTGTCAAAGTAGTTTTTTAGGCAATTATTTGAAATCCTTGGCGCCTAAAACTAGTCTTTTTCATATGCACAAATTATGTGTCATAGTGTAATTTGGGAAAATTATGCAACTTCGGGATTGTTGTTGACATTTTGGAATAATTAGTGTAATTGGACCCAATTCAACTTCAAAATGAATAAATTTGAATCATTCAACCCTTCAAATTTTCCTTCAGTATTATGTTGGCTGTAAGGTTGTCTGTAGGGTCTTAAAATCGTGTTGTCAAAAACGTAGACATTTCAAAAATATGAATGCAGTTGCTGGGCCAATTTTTGATGTTCGACCGTTGCGAATTTTCTGTTTCGTCAACATCCAATGACTCCCTCAATACGTGGCAATGTGGAGATTCATGAAGGGGATCACGTTGATTGCTCTCCATTCAATCTGTTGCACATCCAATGAAGGCCCATTAGCGACGGAGTAGAAACGAAAGCATTGGCCCAGATGAGATTAACGCCCGGTCGAAGCGTCTGATTCCATCTGACAGGCTCGTGTACAAGCGATTCTTTCAATAAACCACCCATCAAATCTTATTCAACGACCACCCTTGAACTCGTGAAGCCACCCAAGTCAAAGATCAGTTTTTTCCGAGGGTGCCAAGGAAACCGTGACTGTGAAACAGGGCAGGGTGTTGGCTGTAGAAAATGGAATCGCCATCTTTTCGAGCGCAAAAACGTTTAACTGTTTGAAACCCCGGGCGAGAAGTCGTTAGGTTTTGGGGTAGACGAAGGGTCAAAAACCGTAATATTGTTATTCAGATCAGAGATGTGTCATCCATAACGGGAAATCCTTTCAGACTTCCCATTCCGAGCGGCGTGACAAGGATAAATGCTGGCTCAATCAAATCTCTACGCCCCTTGACTCAATCCATCACAGGCGTCGGCATCTGGAAAATTGCTTTAGTTTTGTAGTATCATAATTTTATATTACGACGATAAAGGCAGTCGTTGGGAATGTTATCAGAGACAAGTCCATCAATATCAAACTGGCATATCTTCCGAGGTAGTTGTCTGGGGCTTCGAGGACATTGAGGGTTCTTTTTTTGGCCATTTTTACGCTCTTATACAATGCCGTTGTTGGAGGATAACCGCTGGTCAGCACTAGAGGCTCTGAAGGTGTTCAAAAAACGGCTGATTTCGTTTTTGCCGGGTTTTGGCCAAGATTTATTTCTGTACAGATATCTCAGCACAAGATCATCTTGGAGCATTCATGAGATTTTCGTCGATCGTGTCTTGGCTAATTCCAAATCGCCAGTTTTATATGTATCAACAGATCGCACCCTACATCAAAAACAGCCCATAATGACGCCAGAGGTTGTCAATGTAAGTCGACGAAGGCAGCAGCGACCCTCAGCCGACTAATAGCTGACCCTCACGGACCAAGACCCTGTAAAAGGGGTGGTCTACTGTTGTCAGTTATATATCCTACTCTGCTGTAATGCACAGAAGTATGAATTGAATTGTCATCGAAGAGAATTGGCTGACGGTACAGAGGAGAGGCCCACAAATGGCAAGTGTCTGAAAGACGGTATCAGAACCAGCAGTGCTTCTGTTGGTATGAGCGACACGAATACGCCAGCATGCGAGCGAGAGAAAGAGGATCCACAAGTAACAGGAGAACTCAAGTACTCCAACAAGGACGGGAATGTGCAATCAGCGACTGGCAGGAAATCTGGACCAGCACATTGCCCGTGTCTAGAGAGAAAACATGGAGAAATTAATATTACCACTTGATGCTATTCTTCTCAGGCCATGGGTGGATATTAGAGTACCTCTGCAGAATGCTCATTGTGGACTGCTCAAGCTGCCTGTACTGCGTCAACGAGGAGAATAGCGCTCTACACATCTGCAAATGCGGAAAGTGGGAGACAGAACGCTAACAGATAACCAGGGAACAAGAAATGAGCACTCGCCCCTCTCCCGAGAAGTTGGTGATTGCAAATTGTGCCCCAAAAACGCCCAGAAAACGATTCTTCAGTTGGAGATTTGGTCAGCTCCCTGCATTTTGGTGCCAACTCATGTCAGATGAACATCGAGCGACGATTTTTTTCCTTCAGATTGAGCTTGTGGGCGCTTTACGACGTGCCATAACGCGTCCGAGGTGTCGAGGCCGGTGCAGTTAACTGCGGTACCTGGATGAAGTGTATAGCCCTTACTGCCACCGTTAATGGCATCCACTAAAGGTTACGGCGTGTTCAGCAAATTCATGGGAGAGCCGTAATGGTTATTAGTTAACGATAAATCATCTCTCGGCTTTTATAACTTGGAAGGATTCCTTCGGTTGGGCGAAGCGTTGCAGATGTGGAGAGACGTACGGCGATAAAGTTCGTGTTCTGCAGTAGCTTGAAGGCCTCGGGCTACACGAGGGGAAGTTTATTAGGAAATTGCAAGGGTGTGAAGTGCATCTCAAGATTTCTTTGTCCCCAAACAGGTTTTTTTCCACGAATAGATTTTGCCATCTCGTCTCAACACATTTCGGATTCATGACATAAGGCGTCAAATGACTCCTGTTGCAGCCAAGCGTGTCTTGTCCACGTCAAGGTACCAACTTCCACATAACGGGTGACTGAACGTTAAATGGGCCTGACACTGTTGTGGTTCGGCTACAAAAGAAATGAAGCAGTTTGGTAATGTCTTCATTCAAAACGGTCCCCGTTCTAAATGCAATTAGCATCTCGAATCCAATACGACATCAAAACTCTATAGAACTCGACAACGAGGGGCTCAACTGTTCAGCCGGATCTTATTCCAATCCTTCAAAAATGGCCGACGCGGCGAGAAGGTCGCATTAAGCACTACAAGTGTAACTAATTCAATTCACCCTTCGTTGGAGACCGATAAAAAAGACAGGGGTTTAGCACTGTACTAAAGGGTTGACAGCTTTTCAACCGGAGAGAGGCGCAGGAAGGAGTCGAGATTTGTCCTTTTTTACTAACGTCAACCAGAGATGACACCTCCCCATTGTCCACCCCATCTGTCAGATCCGTGCTCAATCATTCGGGAACATCAATTCCGTCTGCGATGAACCACTTCGTTGAAGATATTCTGTCTGTGAATGGCCGATCAAAACTGGGATCTTCAACTGTTAAAAAACGTATTCGGAACGTGAGGATAAGCAGAGTTCGAGAGCATAAAGGGCACTTCAACGGATTAAAATATCAGAAAAAGAAAAAACGTTTTTGGAAGTATAAAAGGAGGATTTGTGATGTTACATCTGTTTCGTGACACTTCTATCTTTGTATACTCTGAAAAATAAATTTACGTAAATCAACCAAATTCCCCCAATATCTTCCAATGCCACAAATTAAATATTTAACTTGTGAATAGCCCACAGTCAGCCTCGACTAGATGAAATTCTCGAGAGAACGGGCAATTTCACGGTCGTGATCGGCTTCTAATGGAGAAACGTCTTAGGAGACTAATGATAAGCCGAGACTTCTTCGCCTTCACTGACAAATTAATTATCGAAGCTTAACAAGGGGAACCGAAGGCGTCTTAACTGAGTTTCACGTCAAGATTCGGGCGAGCCTTCATTATGCCGAGGAACCACTAACGCAATTGAATTGAGAGTGTGCTTAGCGTGCGATCTATTGCGAATTTGAAGCGATTTTCAATATTACGAGTCTTTAGGACGAATAACAATGAATATCCTCGGACCAGGCGCATGGAGGCTCATTTCTTCAACATGAGGAAAATAGGGGAAACAGTGTGTGTGGCGGGTCCCGGACCCATTCCAATCGGTTCAGGGTCCAAAGTTTAGTGGTAAATGATACCCCACACGCCTGGGTACCAGAAATCTCGAAAATTCACATTCGAAATGGGTAGATAGATAACCATTGGGACCCATTACCTCATCCAGAGGGCACCAATCGCTCCGGGACCCGTTTCATTGGATTCAGCGTCCAAAATTTAGTGGAAAATGATACTCCACACACCAGGATAGCCAAAAATCTCAAAATACATTTTTCGAAATACACATTTTGAGCCCTACTGATCTAGCTGAAAAGTTTCGAGAGACGGCTAGGGCCGGGAACAGACCTCTGACCCAAATTTCATATATATTTAGAAAATTTGACTTTTTTGATCTAAACACTTTGAAACTTCCAGAAAATTTTTGGGCCGAATCGGAGAGGTTGACCTTTTGCATGACTACATAGGTTGATTATTTAAGGAATAACCAATCAAAATGAAAACATGAAATGAAATAAGGTTATACAGATAAACACTAAATAATAATTACAAACAATATTTTAGAACAGTTGGTACGAAGATACATTCATGTATATTTTTCTTTTCTTCAAAGAGATACCTACTGTTTCATATCCAGCTGGAGTTGTAGAATAATTTACCGAGGTTTTTCTAATAAACATATTCTTTTCTAATAAACACATCGTCATTTTCATAAAAATGGCTCGTTAGTCGCTAGATAAACCAATTCAATCTACCACCCATGATCGTCTACGGATCTTCTATCGTCAGATATCGAACGTGCTCAATCGATCGCCCCTATCCTCGCTTGTTATTCACACTTCAGTGAGAACTGAAGGCAGTCAGAACCAATGAGATGAATTAATTTGAACTATACTGATGGTTGAAAGAAGGGTCTGAGGTCTGTTATCGATTAGTTAGGTAATTTGTGAGTCGAGTGAAAGAATCGGAAGATTACAGGGGATCTGCATCTGATGACGGGGCGTGTTTATCAGGACCGAAATCCCTGTACGATTCCTGCGGTAGACTTGTTTAGGAGGCCGTTGGTGTCAAATGTTTGGAAACACTTAAGCCCCGGGGACTGTATTGGATGGGGCCAGTGGGGCAGTTAGGCCCCTAGGTGTTGTAAACTACCCGAGTCAGCTCCTGGTATTTGCCTCAAACGACTCGCCGATAAAGAGGGGGACTCCTCTTCGAAACCCGGGACACGAGCTTTGCGTTTTGGTTTAACAGGAGAAAGCACGTGGAAGAGGGGCGTATGACGAGCTGGGATACGAGATAGGGTTTGAACCTGCTCAGTGGGGATGCTGGCGGCTGATGACATTTGTGCCTTAACCCTCGCCAGTTTACCAACTCATCCTTTCACTCTTTCCCTTCTTCCTATTGTGTAGTCAGCGTGGAGTCTTTTTCTCACTCTGTTCCGCTCGATGGCCCTTTCGGCCCAACAGATAAGTCGACGTCTTCCTTCCAACCTGTATTATTCACGTGTCTTTAGGTTTTTTCGTCGCTATCGCTATGACCTCTAAACATCATTTATAACTGGCAAACCTTTCTCCGCCTCTCTTCTAGTGAACTTTACGGCAAATAAATGAATATAAATGAAGGAAACACTGACATATTCGGATATGAAGGGCTAGAAGGGGCTGATTCTATGTCTGGAAGCATTCTCTGTAGAGTCCTCTTCATTCCCCTTTGTTATCGATCGAACTATCATTAAGGACCAAACAATAAGAGGAATACATAAGGAACATAAGAGGAATCTATTCATTCCATCAATGTTTCAAACTTCTGGAGCTGCTGGAAGAGAAACATTGCTGTGTGAAGACAGCCTATGCTACTTAAAATCTTAATTTTATCATAAAGTAAAATATTATTCTAATTATTGACTTGAATCTGATGAATAGATCTAAAAAATGGCGTATTGTGTGATTAATTTCCAAACGAGCTCTCTGCTTTACTACTACGCACTTTGAAATGTGTGATTGTATATAATCCTATCTAACCTCACTACACGCTCCGACCTTATACGAAAATCCTGCTGCACTATTTAGTGGAAACCACCCCCTGATTTACCCTGCGAATAGCTTTTTGGAGGGTTCGTGGCGTTTTGATTGGCTAAAACAAATTTTAGGCCGTGAGAGGGGGTTTTAATAGCACTTTTTGTCCAGCAAATGAAATATTGACTAGCCAGCAAGGCTGATTCGCCGAACAGCAAACAAATTCTCAGACTGTCCCTTGATCACCGCAATATTGGTTCAGTTACCTTACTTTGAATGGCCCAAAGCATTCAGACTGATCAATACCAGCTGTATCCAGTTAGAAGGAATTCTAAGTTTCTAAAGTTTCGAGCGCTCATATTCAACATAGTCCGGACTGTAATCAAAATCGTCTACTTATTTCAATTAATTATTGACTCAATCAGCTCGTTATTAACGGACTGCGTTCTAGGGTTTTTACGGTACAATGTCACACTATCTACACATGTTTCGCCATTCGTACATCGGAGATAGAATTAGCCACGACAATCTAGTGAAAGGGTCGAGTTTTCATTGTTTTAATGCTGAACGAAAAGATTACGGAACTAAATTTGCTAGTGGAAGATAAAAGTGAGAATAAATTTTGTATGGAAATACAATGCTGGTTTTAATAAAACACTTTTATTCTTCGGCTGCTTCCGACAATGATTTAAACGTAATCTTCATTCATAAAGCACTCTCGTTGGTTAATATTTGTCACAAACTTCGCTATTCTTCCATACTGGCGCAATATTTACAGTCAGGTTGTGGTCCTCTAATCCCTCTTTTTCGTCCTTTGGTCAAACAAGTAGGAAAACAAAACTCGGGCTCAAGAGATCATCCACCCTTCAAAATGAATTTCCAATTTTTTTTTTTTTTTTTTTTTTTTGAGAAAGTGACCACTTGAAACCCAATGAAACATGCGATCCCTTTTCTCCCTCTCGAGGGTTCGATACATATTCCGATGGATTCTCCATAGAATGTAAAGTGGCTAAAATAAAACCGGGGTATACATAAATCTCCCGGGGTATGACATGTTAACAAAAGTTCAAGTGGGGCGGTCGAGTAGAGGGCAAACATTATGTAGATGGAGGGAAGTCAAGGAGGCAACAAACACACCGATCTACATCGCTTCTCTCTTGCATCGCTACCAGGTGATATTTCATTGGGGAGACTTTTTCTTGAGAGCGAAAATCCCTTTTAATGATTCATCGCCCGTCTGCGGAGCTATAAATACGAGCTGAACGATATTTCGTTACCCGGAAATAAACACGTTGAATTACCACTACTCAGTCGTTTTAGTTCGTCGAGATAAATTTGTCTTCTATGGAAAAGGACTCGTCTTGTTGGTAAATTTATGATGCCTCAACAATCTTAAATCGTAGAAGAAATTTGAACTAGTTCGTGAGGGTGTACTTGATCAGCATCTACTGATTTCAACCCTCATTTGCACGCCAGGGCTCCACATATCGACTATAACCATTTGGAGATCATCCGCGTGCGTTCTGTGGTATGCAATGATTAAACCCTTTGACGCCCTTTCTCAGCCTCGTGTTCCAAATATGACTTCGTCGCCTCTCATCACGCAATATCGCACAGTCAAGGGGGAACAGGCCTTTCATCTTCCTACACTGAAGTGCTCATTGTCATTATCTAAATAGTTGATTTCATTTTGTCCGAGTACTGAGTTTGAAATGGCTGCTTCCGTTGATTGGTAAGGTTGATAACAACACATTTGTCAAACAGAAGGAAAACGCTGCATATTATTCCACAATCGTTTATTGTTCTCGATGTACCTCCCTCTAATGAGAAATATTATTCGGCAAATTATGAAAAGTTTTTCCGGCCCAAACAAATGTCTAAAAAGTTTCAATTTTTCAAACTTGTCTGGACTCAATTTGAGTCAAGGACAATAGGTCGCCAACACATCATTGTACTTCCGAGACGACACCACACAAATAAAACAACGCATGTTGCCATAATGAAATAATTTTAAAAATTGTGGAACCGAATTTCGGAGTGTAGCTGTCATCTTATCAGACTTGTTTATTGAATTGGCATGCTTCAACACAAGTGCATGAGCTGAGAACGCTTCAGATCCATCATTGCTCCAACCGCAAAGAGGCAGCACTGCAAGATGCGTAGAATACGAGCGTTGGCATGGTCCGTTCTCATTCTTTGGCCTTCTGTCATCAAAGCAGACCGAAAAGATCCCAGAAATTCCGTAATTGTCATTCGTAATCAGACGACTGGCACAAAACCGTTGTGTTCTGGCGTCATCATTGGAGGAAATTTTGGTTTAACTTTGGCTTCTTGCTTTCCTGAGAGAAAATACGATCGGCCATACAACGCCAGCGATTTGGACGTTACTTTATTGAATCCGTACTATGATGAATCAACACTGTATAAAGAAGAAATAATGAGCGTGGGTATGAGGATTTCAAAACGTTTACCACCTTGCAGGGAATTCATAGAGCGGCTAAGATCTTCAGATTCTACAATGTCAATTGAAGCGCGTTGAACACATTTCCTAGACTGAGACTGAGAGGACTAATTTCCAGGTTTGTTGCACGGTCATTCGGAATTCCACCACCTGGGACTCTCCCAACACTGGATGAGCAACGTGGTCCTTCTCATGCTGCTGGCGAGGGACGCTTATCGCGGTGCTGTTGATCCCTACATACAATCGTACGGTGACTACCTCAAGGCTGAATCATTGACTATCCTTAACTCCGAACGTTGCCACGTTGTGGGCGTCAATTTCAACGAAAAATCAATCTTCTACGAGCCAGCGATCGTCGTCGATGACGTCTGCGATCAGTATTGCAAAGAGAACAAACACCTGTGTTCTAGCAATGGCTACTACGTGCGACTCCTCGAACACCCGCCAGTTCGCCTGATGCCAGGGGCGGCCTTCCTCTGCCAGAACAAAGTTGTGAGCGTCATTGACACGAATGTGACCTGCGATTCGGACATATACGTTGGAGAGTTGACTGCTCCGCTCGCCATGTACAAGATGCTGCGAGCCAATCTCGTTATCGAAGACTCCGAAAATGGTTACGTCACGATACGCGTTGAGAACGACTTTAACGAATGGGATTACCCTCATACGCACAGCTCTTCTCAGGTCATTTCCAAGGAGGTAGTTTACTTCATTTTGATAATCCTACTGTTTAGCCATCGTTGCTGATCACATTGATACGAGGACGATCTCGGTATACTCTGCTGTCCTATTTCAACGACCATGGACGTTGATTTCTTCAGCAAGACCAAAATGGTGGGCCATTTTGAAATTCACGAACTGATTTTGCTCAGACGGTCAAATACAATTCTAGAAGAACTTTTTTCTTCACATCTACCTGTTGGTAGGAATCAATGGTCAGACACTGGTTCATAGAGACCATGTCTACTCAGCAATCCATGTGTGCAGATTTGAAGGAATTTTCTTTTTCTATGGTTTATAGACTGTACTACTACAACTTTGCACGCTATGTGCAACCCAGCCATCCAGCGCTACGGAAGGAGATTCACCTCAACCCTCAATCTACTGTTTGCAAGACATTTTGCAACGATGAAGGAGGAAATCTTAACAGACCCTCAGCCTGCCTTACTTGTCACAATGTGCTTATTGTAGCTCCCTACTCCAAGTTTCTTTGGAAGTGTGGTGTACCCTTCCAGGACCGACTCAGAAGTGAGAGGGGGAAAGCAAAGAGAGACGTTTGGGACATTGGGATTCCAGGCAGTACCAACTCCTGAGTAGCTAGCGAAGCCAGCAGACATCCTAGTTCCCAATAAAACCTGTAAGTGTGGCCAAATTGGCAAAGGAAAACCACCATCCAGCAGATGGTTTTAAATCGTACATGGGCAATTAATGTAGGGTGAAGTCGTTCATCCTCTGGTTATCGGATATATTTATACCGGACTTTTCTCCCTCGAATAACCTTTTTCCACACCCTTCTTTTAACGACATCTTTACGACTGTCCACTCTTGTTGGACGCCGCGAACGCCATAAAAGCAAATTTTATTTGCACTTGGCTTTTCCTTATATGAAAGACCATTTGAATAACAAAACCCCGGAAGAAGAGAAACGGGAGCATAATGGTGTTTTGCGTCTATATATAATACGGGGTGAGGATATAAGGTTTTTACGGGAAGTTACTCACTGGAACACGAATGTATGGCGGAGAAATGTCAAACGGGGACCTTTGCTTTCACCCCATCGGAATTATAGGGCCGTAAATAGTGATTGATTGAAAGGTTTTCCTTCTTCGCGTTATTTTTCTCTCTATATCGTCTTTCGGAGGTTCTCTATTGCCGATCTGAGGACTCCTGGAATGCAGGTGAGTCAACTAAATTTCAAAATTCTCCTTGGGTTGGTACTTTCATGACGTAGAATCGGGTAGCTAGGTACTCGTACCTAATTTCCAAAACCATAATAAAGAACGTGTATTACTGAGGTAGCATCAAAGTTTCATCAGTTATCAGTTATCTTCAGTAATCAATTTCGTCAGTAGCCCTTACACGTCGTGACACTCCCCCCTCTCATATCTTTCCTGTGTGAGTCTCGCATCTTTTTCAAACCTGGAAAATACCGAACTGTCCCCTAAAATGTTACCCAACCAAGACTGTTAAAGGTTAATGTGGATTGTGACGGTTTTTGGGGTCACCATCTCGTTCTTCTAACGTATGTAAGACATTCGTAAACGCATCCGTACGATGAAATTTGAATTAACAACTTGATTAGTTGACCGTTGCTCGGGTTCAAGCCGGTGTAATTTCCGATGACCACCTGACGTTTCATCATCCAGCTTGAGTTTCTAGGAAAGAAACGGGTCATTCGTAAGGGTGCAAGTTTTTTTCCCACGACGCTGTCACGACAGATTGAAGTCAATTAAATCGAATTAGCCAGGACGGTAATGGACTCGATGAAAGTAGTTTGAAGGTCAATTCCAACTAGCCTATTCGACTCAATTCAAACTTTAATTAGGGTTTTTGTTCTCATTAGTGGTTGTAAATTTGATCACAAATTCGATTCACTTACTGCAGAAATCGTTGCTTAATGTGTAAGAAATCCAACTGCGACTTATGATTTAAAATCGAGCTGGTTGAGTCGTGGCTTATTGTTCCCTCGTTGTCACGCCAATGGATCCAATCAGTATTTAAAACAATGCCCTAACGTTGGGACTCGTTGGGGTGTGAAAACCACTGGGACTGGGTTTGATGATTGCCGTTGAGTTACGAGCTATGGTAATACGTACGACTCAACTTCCCCAGGCTCATCCGGAGAGTAATAGCTCACCGGTTACATCTCGATAACTCGATTTGCGGCCAACCCCATTTACGGTATGAATATAAATCGGGTGATTCCGGCCAAGTTTTAATTCGACAGGTGGTGAACGGGCTTTGTCCGGTCTCGGATGGCAATGTTAACGGGATAATGTAATCAATCCCATTTTACGTCCAGTTATGGAAGCTTTGGCTCAATACGTATCTTAGGACGTATCACATCAACTATGGGTTTCCCTTGGAAAATGTGGAAACATTTACACTTCAAAAACTTTCTTTAAAATATTTTAATCCAATTTCGAAAGACTATCGATAGCCGACAGTGCCAAAATGTTGATTTTTTCCTTGATTTATCGTCGTTTTTATTACTGATATACATTTTCTACAGACAAGCTGTCAATCATTGATGCTAGTGTGACTAGTTAGTAATGCTTGAGTAACCAATATTATTTATTTTATCTATACAATACACTTACTACCAATGTAAGCCCGAATCACTTGGATCATCAATGAAAGTTATTTTTAGGATTTATAGAAACAGAGGGAAATTGTTGTTGTTTCTATTCCCACGACATATATCAAGAGTGAGGCATCCGCATCTATGCTTCTAATGCTTCCTCTTCAATTTTCTCCTGTAATATTTGAGAAACATTACGGTTCCACATAGAATTAGAATATCAGTAGAACAACAAGATTGAGTTAAATGAGTTTTCCAGAGACTATTTTGGAAAAAAATGAGGGAATCTTGAATTAAAAATATGTTAGGTCCAACTGCATTCAATAACGTAATTTTTTCAATCAGTTTATATTCTTTCCACGACTTTGCATTTGGGTATATTGTTCCCACAAGACTGCGTAAAATGATAAATTTATAAACCTTTTGTTTATCAAGGGAAGGATCAGCGATGGATATAAAGTGGAGGAGGCGCATAAAGGGTTATATGCCGAAGCCAGAGGGGGTGAGATTTGCATTGGCCTGGTTTTACTATGCTTGTTAGCTGAGGGGGCTTACCCCTCGTAAAACACAAGCCCGCAATGACAGCCACCGTTATAAACAGCTTTCCTCTTAAAATTCTTTACCTCCGCCAATTTTATGGCTGTCATCATCATCATTCCGGCTATACATCCTAAAAAGAGAAAAATGGTCTCTTTTGGTCGACGCTGGCGGGGGCTTCCGAGTGGAAATTTTTTCGTGTTATAGGTTTCATAAATATAACATGGGGGTCGAAAGTGGGCGTGCGTTTCCCTGATCGAGGCGTTGCGGCTGTGGGATTTCATTGTATCCTTTTGGTGAGCCACCGCTACACATATTTTACCGTACTGGTTGATCGTATCTTCTCCCTTTGTGCTCTTGAGTCGTCAAAGGATATGAGAAAGGTGTATATTCGTAATGCATAGGAAAGCTTACAATCCGTCATGAATGTTACTTCAAGTTTATACATTCTCCTTATTCATCTTTTTGACGACCGGCCATTTACTTCAATTTTTGGATGACATACGGCTGTTACTCAGTATATTAGCCTCAGAACTATACTATCTGAACTTCCTGATAGAAGGATGAAAAATAAATGTCTCCTGATTCGGGCGATACTGTGTTGATGATGTAACAAAATTAATTATATCTTAATGTGATTACTATCCCATTCAAGTCGCATGTATCCTCCTTCATTTTGCCGTATTCAGCTTCCCTGATCGAATCCGTATACAACGCTTACATACTTAAGACCATACTATGACGATGGTTTGTTATTACAACAAGAATCACGTAGAAGGTTGTTTATATGAACACGCCCAGTTTTCAAATTCGAGTTTGAGGCAACAACATCACCTGCACAATGGAAGTCGTTTCTTATGGGCGAATTGACAGGTGAAAACCACCCCCCAAGCCACATTAGTTGGCATTTGACGATTTATTTAATGTGTTTATACACTGAAAGACAAAAATGACAAACGACTAGATACAAGATTAGGAACAGAACGACAACGACGCACTTGTTGAATAGTAAAAATACGAACTTGTATTAGTGAAAAACATCGCTCATAAAAGGATTGTAACACATTACTCGCGTTTCATAGTATAGATCGCATAGAAAGAATTGATTGGTTGCAAACTACCAACCTAATTAAGTTGAAGGCATTTAATTTCGTTTTTGAGAGATATTGTATGATGGTAGCTTACCGAAAAACTCTGCAAATTCTTTCACAGGGTTATTTATTCCTCGAACCAGGCGCATGAAGATTCATTTCTTCAACATGGGGAAAATGGGGAAACAGCGGGTGTGGCGGGTCCCGGACCCATTCCAATCGATTCAGGGTCCAAAATTTAGTGGAAAATGATACCCCAGAATGAAATTTCTTCTTTTTGCGGTGATCAATTGTTTCATTTGTTAAAGAAATGGGTAGAAAACGATGAAGAAACTTGTTGACAACGGGAATTACAGAAGTTAGGTTTATCTTTAAGGATTCTGCCTCAGTTTTATTATTCAGATACGGGCTTCGTTCAAAACCAAATTAGAACAACCCTTCTCCGCAATTCCCCCTTCATCGAACACACTATCAATCGACAATTATAACATCGAGAAAACCACACTGGCCATTTCGAGCCGGCTGGAGTTTCAAAACTCGCCTGCCTCAAATGGCCAGAGTTGATTGGGAAGAGCGCAACTGTTGCTCCCTTGACAAACGCGGTGTATTTCATCACACCGCATAAATACCCAGAAGCAATTTGCAACTGTGGCAGCTGGACGATATTTTATGGGGTTTTGCAGCGTTGAGTCATTTGGGCTAAGTCGACAAATCACGCGGAATCCAGTTTCCGCTTTCGAAATATCGAAATTGGCTCCCCCTCCTCCGAGCGTTGTTCAGTGATGGATGATGGTGGAAAACTACATTGAAATTAACGCGCCCCGTATTGCGGGATTCTCTATTTGGAAACAAAAAACCTTCTTCATTTAGAAGAGATCGAGTTGAGTGCGTTATAATCGGTACGTTAGTCGAACGCCTGATGGAGCGTACGTTGAAACTGCAACCGTGGGAACCCGATCGACGAGCGGTGTTTTTAATTACCCACTAGTTCGTCCATACGCTCTGATTAGACGCGGGATACTTATGAATCTTACCACCAAGTCTGGCAATTTATTTGATGCAGATGTTGGCAGGTGACGTCTCCGATCGCGGGTTGAGAGACCTCAATTACCGTCGTGTTCGCCTTAGTGTGGGAACGATAACGCGTTTGTTCCAACGACGTTTCGTGCCATTGTGTCATTATTCCTGTCCGTTAGATAAATAAGTTCAATCTTCGACAAATACGGCGTACTTACACGACAAGCTCCATCGAGTTGGCTACAGTAGTTAGTCTTACCGAATTTATTCAGGATGATCCCAATTTACATTATGTAATACATTTTTCAGTGCACCACTTCAACATTTTAGTCATGAATTGAATTGTTATTAAATTATATTTAATTACTCCTTTTTACACCAAACTAAAATACTTCGTGTACGTTACAGTGCCGGTCTGCCATCAATGTCGTTAAAAAATTAATGTAAGTAAGATTTTTTCCGATAATCTGCAATTTTGGTCAGTGGCTTCTTTTTTGGTCCTAAAATATGCTCATTCAAATAGCCTCCAACGGAGGAAGGTATGGATAAAGATATGAGGCCTTTTTTAAAACGCAGCAAATTCATTCACAGGGGTTGCTTATTCCAAATTCTCCAGAAGCTTTCCAGGAGACTCATTCTAATCGATTCAGCCTCCTAAGTTAGTGAAAATAGTACCCCACACGCTCAGGTACCAAAACTATCGAAACCCCACTTTCAAAATTCGTACAGAGATACCCATTTGACCCATACCAACTTCCGGTGAGCTCTAATCTTTCTGAGGCCCGTCTTATTGGGGATTCAGTGTCCCTAATTTCGTCGAAAATGATGCCCACACGCCAAACAGCTCAAAAATCCATTTTTCGAAAAACACATTTTGACCCCTACCCCCTATCCCTCCCCAAATATGGTCCGGTTGGGGCTGAATAGTGTCGAGGACCAACTGCAGCCGGAAACAGGTCCCTTATCAAAATTTCAAATTTTTAGGAAATTTTTTACTATTTACCAAAAACGGCGAACAACGCACAACAAACGAACATTTTCTTATTTGATTTTTTTTTTGTTTTTTTTTTAGTATTTATTTCTGTATTTATTTTTCTATATTTATTTACTTATTTTATATTATTGTTATTTTTATTTTATATTATTTTATTTTTTGAGATTTAGTCGTTTGGTGTATTATTTCCCTCTAAATTTACGGCGTGAATTGATTGAGATGGGCCTTAGTTTGATTACCGTCAACGGAAGGAGGTTATGGGTGAATTTAGTTTACTTGAAAATCGGGGTTTCCGAGCAACCCCGGGGAGTGGAGTATCATTTTCTACTAAAATTAGGACGCTAAATAGATTGAGATTTACACACACCGGAGAAGGGCATAAGTCAACATGAGTGCTTTTAAAACCGGTCTTTTTTACAAAATAATTGTATTCTTTCAACAATAACAACAACCAACGAAAACCGAGTCCGCGTATTACTGATCGGATAGCTGAAATATCAGGACACCTATTGTGCCAACGTTGTACAGTCGGTTTTTATTGTGATAGAGTTTTAATATTTTCAAAAGATATGGTCTCTTGTAACCAGTACCCTTTAACGTTTTTTACATACGTTTGAGAATAACATTTTCTTGGCAAATTTTTCTTCAAAGTGAACTCACTATCTTCGAATTGAAACAATTTGGCAACCCCAACTACCAACTCACCCTCACATCTCCTGAGAGTAACGCCATAAGATGTCTCTTTTTTTTCTCGGAGGAGATCGAGGCAGTCTCCAGTCAGAATAGCTTATCCCTTATCCTCTCAAGATCTCCTTCAAGGTGCCCGCTTGGAAATGGAAATGTGACTCGGGACAAAAGAACGAAGATATTGAAAGGAACTTGTTCCGAGGTTTTTCGAAAATTGCTCACTTTTTCACCAAGGGAAAGGTATTGTGCTGTTATGAATAACACTTATTCGCGCTTATCTCGAAGAAGCTTGATAACAATAGAGAAAAATCTCCGTGAAGAAAAAAAAGGAAAAAAATGACGACGGAAAATGCTCGGTGGTCGTATTAATTTAAAAGAGTGGTGAGACGAAGGGAGGAATATACAAGACTTGCAGTCCCTCAGGGACTTCCCACCTAAAGGAATTGCTCCGTTCCTTTGCGTTTTATCCTCCCAAGACACTCACCCTTACCGAACGGCTTTTACATAAAACGTCCACTTTCAGATGAAATGGGCTTTCTACCAATAACAGCGGAGCATACCCTCTTTTCGGATTTTTTTTTTCTTCTACGTACTCTCAATATCCTCCTTGAAAGGGAAATATCTTACTGTGGTCGACATAATTCCTCCTCCAATGACCCAAAGGTTTCTGTTTTGAAGCAGATGTAATGGATGTAGCCTTTGATTCGGAAAGCGTTTGGTATCGAAGTCGCTTTTGCAATGCTTTTGTGCGAATCGAAATTTGTGCCTCTATTCTCTCCGTAGACAGGCTAAACCGGTTCATTTCCACTAAGTAGCCTTGGACCGCTAGAATGCGTGCTTTGAAATACAATTTCTTCACTTAAAGTTAAATCAATATTAAATTTGAAAAAAGATTTTTTAAAAGATTAATTAAATTAAATAATGTTCTGATGAATTTGTATGAGTCTATCTCAAGAAATAATAACGTATTAAATAAATCGATGGCCTTCCTTCAGATATGGTGAACAAGATTAGAAGTCTTCTCTTCATGCGGCAAGCACACGTGATGAATTTCTAAAGCTTGAACAACGCTTTTCTCTTGGCGGAGCGTGTTATAGTTCACAAGTAGCAGAAATCAAATTTATTGCGATCACTCTCAAGACCATCCACTCTATTTGCGATCTAAATTTTTGTCCACAATCGTTCCCTTGCGTGATTTGGTCATACGTATTCTCAATTTATGAAAATTAAATAAGGAAATGCATGGGAAGGAGATGGGTGGCGATGATAAGGGTAGAAGACGCTGCCAACCAGAGATGCTTATCTTGAGAATTGAGCATTGTCTTGCCGGCTTCTTTGTCGTACAAATTTATTTTATTTATACAAAGAATTCGTGCAAGGTCCTAGGCTATAGAAAGAATTGCGTGGTCTTCCGAAGAAAAGAAATTACGTTCGACGTAGGAGGGAAAGTTCTCGCACATTTGACGGAGATGAAGTAGATGTAATTAGAGCAAAGTTTAACCATTTTTCAATTCCGATTTATGGGTAATAATTGAAGTGGCTCTGCATATGTATGAGCGGGGTGGCAATATTTCCCTCCATATCAGGGAGTCAGGTAATCTCGGCACGATGGGCCAATATACCTCGCTCGGCATAAAATAAAAAACATATAGGGGCAGATCCCTTCGGAGGAGCTCTCAAATGAAATTGGTCTGAACGGAAGGTTTGCTGGAAGGGATCCATCACAGCATTGTTATTCAAATGCGATGGAGAAGTTCCTCTGCCCTGATTAGCGTCGACCGATACCGGCTGTACTTTGCATAATATTCAATACCGTGGGTGAGCAAGTGAGCATGTGTTCCCCCTAAGGTTGGAAGGGTCTCGGAGATTTCTCGCCTTCCGAAAAAACCAATCCCGACTGCGACTCTCATCTCCCCAAACGCCATCGCAGTGTTATGGTTGTTCTGGAAACATCCAGAGATTCTTCATGGGCCGTTTGCTGCAGCTCGGATATCTCGGGAAAAGTGCGTTTGATCTCAAAAAGGAACAAACAAAAGTGCTATCGGACGTTCAAAGATGTTTTGCCACGGAAAGAAAAAACAAGGGAAAAGCATTTAAAGGCGAAGCGAGTGGAAACCTAGAATGACTTTTATAGAGTAGGACTCGAGTGTTTATTTGTCTTTGAGGAAGAAGGCGCCACCCGATTTACTATTATATCTACAGGAAGCAAATAATAATAAAGTGCTGCGAACCATTACGCAGAGGCATTATCACGTATACTTGCAAATAATTCTTGTGGTACGAGGTTTTTTTCTCGTGCTGAATCCTTTCGCTCTTGTAGAAGTTACTCTATTTGAGTGACATCTTTATAGACGGTGATAGCCGGGTGTATACATTTTTGTGGCTCTTCTAAGGGGTTTTCGTGATTACAATGCTTACATTCTGACCCCACTAGGTGGTCGAAACTTGAATACTTAATTAATTTCCACCTATTCACTTCAATTAATCAGGCGAGACGAAGGGCGAGAACCAATTATTTTAGAGTTGGAAGGCTCGTTAATGTGAAATATCCGGCTCCTGCAATTCACCGCAAAACCGTTTCCAGAGCCCTCACGGTGGGTTGTGAAATGGATTGATCAAGTTAATGGATCCCTGGACGCCGATGCAACTGCACTCGACGATTATGACTAGTGCATCGGGACGGGACGACAATAAAATGCGATTGTGAGGAATGGACGTGTGCTCGGTGCGCCGAGCCGGTAAAAGGAGGGTGGTCGAGACCAGATTGATAGGAGACAAAGCCCGAGCCATTAGATTCCTGTCCAATAGAGGAAAACCCTGTGGAAATCCGCGGTGTCATTGTTTGTAGCGATATAGTTGGATCATTAATTAGGAGGAGAGGCGCCCGAATCTGTCCAAAATGTGATTAATGCTCGGGACTCGAAAACCGAAAAGCATCTTGGATGGGGGCCCCCTGGTAAACACACACCACTCAATTATCGGATAGCCCATCATTTATTTGGCTTAGCGCCCTTTCTCTTGGTTTTCCTTCCCACATCCCGGGTGTCTGTCATATGTGGAGCTTAAAGCGCATCAGTCATCTCACGCTTCAAGTGTCGTTCCATAAGAGTTTTTCTTTGCTCTGGAAACAAGAAATGAAAGGTCAGGACGAAGTAAAATGTGTGGTGAACGATCAAACGATCTCTCCGTCCCAACGTGGTGACAGTAAGTAAAGTGAGCTTACAACAGTAAAATATAATAATGATTTGAATAAGTCTTATCTCACATTCAGTTATAAGCAATACGTCTCGAGGGCTCCAATTAAACCATTCTACTATTCTGACCAAGTGAGTTGTGTTTCCTAATCTTGCATAGAACCCTTCAAATGTATGCAATTCCCAATATACAGGCTCAAAAATAATTTGAAGGAGTATCGAGTCAGCAGTCAAACTCAAAACTTACCTAACTTACTAATTTTTCGAGTGGTCGGAGTCTAAGAAGAATAATTGGGTGTTCAATGGTTCTCAGGCCAATATCCAACTTGAACATTCACGGCACGCGCTGAAATAAAAGCGGCCACTGTAAACTTGGGCAAGCGTTCAATTAAATGGGGAAGTTGTTCTGCGTTTTTCTTTCGTTTCCTCTCGTTTCTTTTCTTATGTCTTTTTCGTGTGGTTGGTTTCCTTCAACGCAAAACCCCTCGGCGCTAGGGAGGGTTTTTACAGCGAGAGATTGAAGTGTGAATGGAGTGTTAAAAGCAAGGGTTTGATAAGGCCAATGGCTCGTGGCGAGCGAGCAGAGCGGAAGATCTGGCACTTGATCCTTGATTAGCTCGGGAGTAGTAAACACAAAAACACCCTTCTTCCCGACAAAGCGACCAAGCACGTTTAGCCGTTCTGGGTTTCACGGGGAAATTGTGACTTGGAGTGGAAAAGTATTCAGCGGGAGACTTTCACCGAGTGAAGAGAGGAGTCACTCAGTGTCTAATGAGGGAGTTTAGTGATCGTATAATGCTACTGCGAGGAATTCTGATTGCCCAATGGTGAATTATTGGACGGAAGATCTGCCAGTGAGCGCAGGTCTTGAGAAATCCATCCTCCAGAGCTCTCGGAACTCTCGCCTTGAGTTCAAAACATGACTATTTTAAATGTTGCTCATATGGTGGATTCATCTAATCAAGGCGATTCATTCAATCATCAGCAGCATCAGGCGTGGTTACTTCTTGGATGGGTGGCCGCTGGAGTGAGCGCTAGCTGTCCGTTCTCGGCACTTGTAGGCGAACTCAACACGACAATACGGTACTTGGACGTAAAGCCTCATGTTGAAACGCCAGTTTACTATACATACTTTATAATTATTCATCGACATTATAAAGAGGAAAATATTAGGGAAGCCTGAGTATTTCTCCAATCGCGATAAACGAACTGTGTTTGTACAATTTGTATTCACCGCTGTTTATATGCTACCCATTCGAGCTTCAGTGGATTTCGAAAGCATAAAACTTTCTATATAAATGTTTGTGATTGAAGTGACAGTAACTCTGACGATCTCATCTGTTCGGAAGTTGATCTCTTCTTGATGTTACGAGACCTTCTTTAAGCTTCGTTATCGGTACTCGACCTACGACCAGTTTATCTCGCGCGGTCGTGCTAAACCCCGATTTTATATTTTATTTTTTAGGCGTTTAGGTTGTATGCCTATATCACATTTCTCCAACTACAACCGAATTAACTTGGTATATAGAGTGCACTGTAACGTATATGTATACTTCTCGCGACGAGTGCAACAGGAAATGTGATTGACTCATCTTGCTCACGCCAGAACGAGGAAGTGAAGGGTTGTAAAGGGTCTCTCTTCAGGAACTGGTATAAAATCACACGCTCAAAAAAGTCCAAAATCAATTATGAAATCACTGTATCCATTTCCTGTTCAGTTGTAAGGCGAATGTCAGACAACTAATTTGCAACGCTCCCTTGAAAGCCCGGAGCGTCATTAAGACATCGAGTGCGGCACGCGGCCCGAGTAACGAGCGCTGGAACATTTCCTTCTAAAATTTAAAACGGGTCGCGTGGTGGTGGAGGGGATTCGTGAAAAGGAAGAAAAGGGGTTTGTCACGAATGGAAAACCATGAAAAAAAAATCGAGGGTTGGAGGATCGAGGAGGCGGTGACAATTGGAAGCAATCTGCTCGCTCTCGAATAACACCGTCCTGGGGTTGTTCCCACATTGCGGGGGTATCACGTGTCCTATTCCGCTCGCCCAAGGAGGTCCTCTCCGAAGAAGGGCATTAGCATATGAAACGGTCCACGGTATCCAGTCCACTTGATGACATAAACACCCATATCCCTCTGGCCATTGAAAATAAACAACGAGCTACATTTTCAAATCACTTTTTTTCTGCTTCGTAGGGTCGTGTGAAACTCTGCCGGAAAGGAGCTCTAAGGCTTGAAAGGGTAGGCAGGGTAATTTAGAGTATACGTAAGGGGAAGAGACCCCATCAGTACCTACTACATTCCTTTTTTAAAATTAACGTGTTTCAAGGCTGCAAAAAATTGGGCGTAGTGCAAAGCTGTTTTCAGTTTTTGAATGTTTGGTTAGGTGTCAATCTACCACCCTGTCTCAATGTTGTTACTGGAGGGCTAGATTTTTGATTTAAATGGGAATAAGCACAATTTCTCCAAGCAGCAACCTCCAAATAATAAATATTTAGAAATGTAGGTTGATTCATTTCAATGATTGAAACTGAATCATTTCTTTACACCTATGGACAAAGTATTGTTTCTGCTGCTTTCTCTCTATTCGTTGAGCAATATAAGCATCGTTAATTTTTTTTTATTGAATTTTTTATTTGAATAAGTGAATTTCAAAAGGAGCATTTATTATATAAGTGCAGCTCTATCTTCAAAGTCACGCTGTGCTGGTCATTCATTGACTTATCGTACCAGGGGCACAATGGGGTCGCTTCGTTTCCTATTGTTCTTCGCCCTACTCTCGGTGATAAATTACCGGTCAAATCAGACTACCATAAACATCCACAGTTGGCTCTTGAAGAGGCCGAAAGGGGTGGGCTTTTGAGATGATCGTGACTGGACAGAAAATCGAGCCATGTTGATTC
This sequence comes from Cyrtorhinus lividipennis, assembly GCA_019603395.1. Lineage (NCBI taxonomy): Eukaryota > Metazoa > Arthropoda > Insecta > Hemiptera > Miridae > Cyrtorhinus > Cyrtorhinus lividipennis. The sequence goes on from CM034005.1 coordinate 5,072,411, forward strand.
ACATTTGGAAACATCGTCATGAAGCTTATAGGAGGGAGTGATCGACACTCGAAGTTGAGAGTCATTGCGTCTAATTCGTGGCAATTTATTGTTATCAGTCGACATTGGGATGCTTAGACACTCCCTTGTCGTTCCAGAGGGTAGTCAATGCATATTTAGTAGCCTTTTATGTCATTTTTGGTGCGAAACGGTGTGCATTTTAAAGCCCATGTATGGAAGAGGTCAATTCGCGGGAATCTTTTGAACAGAATCTGACAGATTCTAATTTTGTCCGACGCTCGAAATCAGATCCACCAACGCGATATCCCAGGGGCATGCTACCCAGCCAACATGACGCTTGAGTTGTGCGTGAAAACATGCCTACTCCCTTCCGGATTCCTTCCTGATTCAACCTTTCAGTTTATTTAGCAGCCTCTTCTGAACATTTCTGCCGATCTTGGACTGATAATTTTTCATGTTTAGGCTTATTTTCAATTAGAACAGTTTACCATGGAGGATTGAGGAAGCTTCTGAATCAATTTGCGATTATCAAAATACTGTACATGGACCTACTTAGTTCACCATTCAGTTAGAGTATTTATGGAGAGAATGTTTGTACAGCGTTTGTAACAGTAAGCATGGATAATAACTAACCCATCCATCAACATGAACATACGAGTTTTTGATTCGTTCGCATTTATAGATATTAATCCGGGGAAAAATTACCGTTGGCTTTGATAATAAATGCATTGTTTCCGTAAGAAAAATTGAATGCACTCCGCGTAATGCACCTGCAATAAGTGATGAGGCTGCAGCAGGATTCATCAGAAATTACTAATTACCCGTCGAGCTGAAGCCCCGGAAATGAGCCGGCGGAATCCCCCTAAATGCGCGTATTAATAATTCCCCGAACACAAACCCTTCTATGGGTCAAAAGCTTCGGTAATCAATGCACCGACTGATTGAGACCCAGCGAGCGCGTCATGCGCCAAAATACCTGATTTTGAATGATCTATTCACGTCGCCCTTCGTAGGCGCATCGTCACGGTAAAGGGATACGAATAGTGAAGGGATTTCACAACACATGCAGAAATTACGCGACATTCAACCGTTGTCCATTGCCTCTCACGCCGTCCAATATAAAACCTGAACAAATGAAACCTAGCCCTTGTAACGTTCCACCCTTCGCGACGCCCTCCAAATGTCCAATCGACGTTCATTTTTCAGGTTTTTAATTATGAATGACAATTAAAACGGGATCAACCTTTAAATTGAACCTTGCGACTTAATTCGAAGTTAATTAAAAACCGAGAGAACATATTTATATTTTCGTAACTGAGGGTGGTTTTTCCCCGTGTTTTTCTCTCACAGGCCTTGTTATGCCCGGATTCTTCTGGTTAATTTGTGAAAAAATAATTTTACGTCGAACAGATGCAATTTTTCCCCGCAAATTCAAAAAATAATGAGACCTGATTGCTTTTTGAAATCAAAACATGAAATTACACTTTATGCATATGGCGAGCGGCATCGGTTTAATTGGTGATCAGCACGTGTTCAAAACTCTGCATGAAGTAACAGCATCTTTGTCACACATCCACTTTCTTCTCCTTCAGAAACGCACAAAAGTAAAGCCCGTGTCCAATATGGATTATGTAATACTACAGATGACGACAATGAGTGAAATTCGTTTATTTCGAAATTAAAAATTGTGTTTTGGTTGGTTATACCTTGAATAATCAACCCATGTTTTCATGTAAATAGCTGACCTTTACGAATTGTCCCAAATTTTTTTTCTGGGAGTTTCATGGTGTCTGGATAAAATTAAGAAATGAGTATATACCTGTCCGCTGTCCACGCCAATTTAAGTAGTTTCAAATTTTCTAAAAATATGAAATTTTGGTTCAAGGATCGGTTTTTGGCTCTAGTTGGTCCTCAAAACTTTTCAGCTCAATCTGACCAAATTTGGGGGTGGGGGGATAAGGGGTCAAAATGTGTATTTGGAAAAATGGGTTTTCGATATTTTCGGCGATCTAGGCGTGTGGAGTATCATTTTCGACTACATTTTGGACGCTGAATCCAATTAGACGGTTCTCGGAACGATTGACGCCCACCGGAAGAGGTAAAATGGGTAACTATCTACCTATTTCAAAAGTGGGTGTTCGAATTTCTTGTACCTAGGCGTGTGCGGTCTCATTTTTCACATAATATTGGACGCTGAATCTATTGGAATGAGTCTCCATGCTGCTGGTCCGAGGAATAACCAACCCTTTAAATGAATTTGCAGTATTTTTTCTTTATGATTTCAGGAACGGTCAATCTCACGTCAATCCTGAAACAAAGCGGTGAGTAACATGAGCATAATTAACACCCCATACAACTGTTTACCAGTTGCTCTCCTGACCAAATGTATTGGAAACACCGGTGCGCTATCACAATGACGTTTTGGATGTCCATTCAATTGAATATCGAATCCCGTGCGCTCTGAGCTACACCAATTGGTTCATTCTCCTATAAGTAATAGTTCATTGGATATTCGATCATAAACCTCGTAATGATGCTATTCAGACGATTAATTGTCGCGGAACACAGTTTCAGCGCCCGTTCATATTAATGGGTATTGTCCATAGGCGCTCATCCCCCCTCCCCCCTCCCAACGTAGGGGCCATTCGGGTTAGGATTGTCGAGAGGATTGCAATCTGGGGAACGTATCTATAACTATATGTTGCACTATGGCGTGCCCTCTCCATTTGGCCTCTCGCCTTTCATTCGTAGAAGTTCACTGATAACTGAAACAGCGAAATAGTTGCTATTTACAAATTTATTTTTTAGACAAAAACACGATTGCAAACTTAACCGCTTCCGATTTGATTTGCAGTGTAGAACGTACTGTAGGCCATGATTGATTGAGGGACCACCGATAGTCTATTTAATGTTCAAGAACAAATATGTAGTAAACTCTGAAATGGGGAGGAGACAACGTATCAAACGGTATATTATAAAGAAATGATGTAAGTATTATAGAACTCTTCCTGATAGCATGGTAAATGGTACAACTAACGATTTTAACAAGGAGTTCACGCAGTAGCTCTTGTAGTTGAGAATCATAAGAAAAAAGGAAATGGTCCCATTAGTGCTCTTAACAATTTGAGAGGATAATAAGGGATGGCCAACGTTTTGGCATCATGGGATTTTTCTGCCCGTTAAGCGGTCATTTGGCCCCTTTCTCAGGCAATATTGCTCTCCAACGTTTCTTTATGAACCGTCCCTATACAGCCGGCCGAGGTAATAATAGAGAAGTCCCAAGGGTGAGTCGGTGAGCGTCGTATAAAGAAAACGAAAAGGAGAATATGGGCGAGAATACAGTAGGAATAGCAAAGGGATCCGAAAAACCAACTCCAACGAACCGTCTCTTACGACTTTGTTTGCTTCTGATTTACCGTATTATCACCGTCAGCCTCTCTGGGACTCCTTTATCGGGATATACGGTCAACAAATATCATAACTTTCGAGTTTACGAGTGTCCATCAGGAGGTCGTGACCGTCGGACTCTTGCATTCAGGGGCGCGGACGTCGAGAACCCTCATCGCATCTTCATATATCTATATAATATACAACACTTTTTGATACGCACCGCACCCCTGCAACACTCTGGTCTCAATTCGAACCCCACCCGATCAGGCGTATCTGATTGTAAAACTCCTCGTTCGCCGTAATAAAACCAAATTGTTCGCCCATGGGACTACCCATTAAACGAAGGGATGTTTTTCACACGAAAACGGTAAATAGCGTCATCCTGTAGATGCAACGAGAGTGGAGTTTTACCACTTTTCGCACATGAAATTCATGCCCCATCATTCCACCATTTTTTTTATTTTGTTGATAAAAATGTACATAATATTATTACTACATCAATTTTTCAACGCGTAGTTAGCAATCAATCTGATAAAAAGCTTCAGGTCGTCTCAAGGCCTATAAACACGGCCATAAAATTCGTTGTAAGCTCATGTGAATGGTATTTTTAATATGTTCGCCGCCATAAACTCCGTTGAACCAACTACCAAAAGCGGTATCGCATTGAATGTCCATTTTTACCTAATTTCTAGCGAAACTTGGTAATGGCTACTTATGAGAGTTGGCTCTCAAGGAATTCGCATCTTGGGGTTCGATGTTATTCATAATGTACCTACACAATATAGGTAAGTTTGTCTGCTCCAAAATTACATTTGTGAGGGCTTTAACCCCACGGTAGGTACTTATTTTGAAGATCTCAAAGTTTTTTCCTCAAAAAGCGAGATTCTCGTGGAATAATGAGCCTTTGATGAATTTAGAAATTCAAGGAGCTTATTTAGCGAGAATTGGCTATTCGAGGCTTTTGTCACATTCTGACCAATGGACAATTTTAACTTGACGGTGGTTTCTCTTGGCTCGTTACTTTCAAAAGCTGCCAAGATCCGGTAAAAGTGTAAGTCACGTTCCCCGGTCCGAAACGGCCAGAGGTCACTTTTATGGGTGTTTTAGGAAGAGAAATTGGCCCTAATAGGTAGGCTCGGGGGTTGAGGGGGAAACTGAAGGAAGAAATAGATTGTATTATTTACCAGTGGGTGGAAACGATTCCGCGCTAATAGCCATAGCCCTTATGCCCACGAAACCTTCTGGCTTGGGCTCTGGGAGGAAATGACCGACATTTGTAACACTGTCTCAACTCCGGTAATGTCCCTTGCTCTTCTCAGAGGAAAACACATTTGTCCCCCGCCGGGTTTTCTCAGCCTTTTCTGGAACTCTGCCTTTTCCCCTAGAAACGTCTTCTGGTGTCATTACCCAGTACAATGAACACCCTACACGAAATATTCTTTAGCCCTTGATTTATACAAGCCGGATACTCTCTTCCCCATTTGTATTCAGAATCCTTGCCTTCTCCTGCCGCAATCAGTCGGCTCTTTCCACACTTAGGTAGTCAACAACCACTAACAGGCTCCTCGAGGACGGAGGAGTTTTATGTCTTGAATCGTCATCCGAGTCATCCACTTCCGAAAATAAAATTGTACTCATAATTACGTTACTGGAGAACACTAACGCAGTCAAATTACCCTAATAAAACGCATTAAAAAAATTACTTTCTTCTTGAAGAAAAGCAATTTTATGAAAAAGCTCTCGTGGAAACTTGAAAAGGTTTTCTTCTTTCTCAACCTCTATCATAATTAGGCACTAGAGGAAAGGAAATAATGATGGGTGGGGATCCATCCCTCTGAACTTGAATCAGACTTTGCATCACGGCAAAGGAATAACGATCTTGTTCACCTCGGTGAAATGAGCTAAGATTTCCATTTCCTCGAAATTTCGCTCCAAATTGTACTTAAACAAAACCATAAAAGACAAATTATGACTCACAAAAACCGTTTTTACACGAATTGGAGTCAGAATGACTTGCTTATTGTAATGCTGAAAAATGTCTCTAGGCGGCTTTCTATAGTTTGATATAGTGTCGTAACTAGTGAAGAAACATTATAATGACAATTGTTCATCTCCGACAATGCAGATAAGTTATGTTCATTTCGACTCAGTGTTTGGTGTTAGAGAAGCGGCCTTGTTCCAATTTAGACAAAATTCCAAAGGCGCAATATACTGACTGAAAGTGTAGGTCATTATAAGTTATGACTCCAGGGACCTAATTTTATTCTCAACAACTCATTTCTGTCGGGTTACACCATTTTTTTCTCTTCATTTCCATCGCGACAAGGATCTGTAGAAGCCGTGCCTTGTCACCAACCCGACAACCAGACTAATTGCTCAATTAGTGGTGAGTAAGACTCATCTGATTAGACCCCGAGAGAGAAAAGGGGCTCGCAATTAAACGGCCTTTATTACATCTCTGAGCCAGTAAGATAGGAGACAAGGGACTCGGCCCCTCATTGGATTAGGAGGTACTCGCGCTGTAGATGGAAGGCCAGAGTTGTTAACATCCTTCCAGTGAAATATGATTTAATTTCATCAAAATGTACCCCTTGTGGCCGATCCGGGGTCGAATCACCCCTCTCACCCTAAAGGCGGAATCCTTTTGAAGAGGCAGACGCAATAATTATCAAATAACTGGCATGTCACCGTTCCGCTCTTGACGATCGCAAATTAACATTTATTGGTTACAGTACAGTGATAGAGATAAGTAACAACGGGGCCGGTGAAATAGATGATTTGTCGAGAGTTCAATATTGCTCGTATTAGAGCTCAGGGAAATTAAAGAGATGAACTTTTATTTATTTATACTATGAGATTCCAATCCACGTTAACACATCTTTGACGTAACGAAAGCCCGTTCTCCCACACTGTACCGTGACCTCATGACTTTCCTAGGCATTTATTGCTGAATATGAAGAAAATGGTAATTTTTCTCATGCATCCCGATCATCATTTGTGGCCCAAAGAATCGAGAATCACTGGTAACACTTAGGTTTTTTAACACTTTATTGCCGAATTTGAAGAGAATGCAAGGATTGACAGCCAAGGAAGTCATTGAGGGTGTGAAATGAGGTAACTTTATAATTCCAGCCTATATAAAATCTATATTAACAGGAGGTGAACTCACTATTTTCATTTCTAATTCATCATAGTTATTTATTCTGTGATTTCTAAACTTCTAGGCTAATGCTGTAGTAGGCAAGGAAAACTGAATCAATAAAAAGGCCTAGATAACTCGCTCTCGTGGACGGGAAGAGAATGCTGGGGATACCACTTTCACCACTTGCATCACATAACAACATCAATAGCGCTGCATTTGGTTTGTAAATCGCCTGTTGAGCCCGACGACAAGACGGCAAGGTACATCGCACTGAATCTATTAAAATCACGCGAAACAATGAGTTTCATGCCTGACCAACCGGAAATCTCCCGTCCAGCTTGGATTCTGCAAACGAAGTTATTTCGGCACGGGTGGCTCGCTGACATCTGCAGCGTAACGGGACGCCAATAAGCCCTCGTGTCAATCACCCTCGACGGCGATGCATAGTGCATTATGCTGTATCAGACGGCCGCAGGGAAGGCCCGATCGCTGAATTTGCATAGCCCTGGGTGCCTGTGAATCACCGCGAACATTTGGCAGGCGAAAAAAAGGATCCATTTCACAATAGGCCGGCTCGCGCCAGATTTGCAAATTAAATGACCGCCGGGGGACTGCATGGGGCGGATCACTGTCGAAATGTGCGAATGAACCTCATTCAGCGCTTGTAATGATAAGTTTAGGTGGTGGTAACACTGTTATTTGCGCCCAGGTCGATGGATTTGTTGTGCAGTGGCCTTTGTTCTTTCGCGTTTTGTGGCCGATCGTGATTGTTTTGCGGATAATGGCGTGGGTGTGTTCTTCCCTGGGGCACGTGGTTCGTTTCATTATCGCCGAGCCGTCTTCCTCTGGTGTCGCAGAGGGGGTCCTTTTGGCAGTGGCTGCAGGCGTTGGACACCTTTCCAATTGCTAGTTATTTGTGTCAATGTAAAAACGCTACAAATTATTCGACAACGGTTCATTATTCTAGTCGATTCTGTGCGGGAAAACGCTCCTTTGTGAGCTCCAGCGTAAAATTACCTGCCAACCTATTATAACAAACCAGAAAAGAGATACAAAGGCTAAAATTTTAATTTAATGAATAATTACCGATTTTTAGTATTTTGAAAAAAATTGTATTTTTGATAGGATTTTTGAGATTTTTGGCGATCTAGGCGGGAAGATTACAAATTTCATCAAATTTTGGACGCTGAATCCACTCAGAACGGTCTTGGACAAATTGATGCCCACTGATCTTGAGTACGGGTCAAAAAGGTCTACCTACCAATAATTGGTAGGTAAAAGGTTTCAAAATTATTTCGAAAGTGTGTTTCACGATTTTTTTGGTACCTAAGAGCGTGGGGTATCATTTTCCTCTAAATATTGGACGCTGAATCTATTAAAATGACTCCTGGACACTCCACACTCATCGTTTTCCCCCGGATGCTCCTGGTTCAAGGAATAACCAACCTCTGCGAAAGAATTTTTCGTGTGCCACATTTTTAGAGTTTTAAGGACCAGCTAGAGCCAAAAGGGAGTTACTGATCAAAATTTTAGATTTTTTTAAAAATGTTCCTCTGCCGAAAATGGCGTGGACGATGTGTGGACATTCTAGGTTCTGCTCAGGACAACCTAAAACCCAAAATGTCACATTTTCGGTAAATTCTCAGGCATGAAAACGGAGTTATTATTCGCAGAATAATGAGCCAATAAATGTTCAAGTTTGATTATTCCATCCATATTAATCTTAATCGTGTCAGGTGATAGATTCACATAATGATTCCTGCGCGGCTATGAGTTTTAGGCTGGTCGAAATATAGGGGGAAGACCCAAGTTCTTCATAAGACTTGGTCCTTGTCGTTTGACTCGCAAAAAGTCAAATAAGGGATGTCATTTTATTAGACTCGTGACTTACTCGAGCTTCCAAAACAATTGTGTCCTGGGCAACACCCTCTCATCCCCAACGTCACATAAAATGAAATAAAGTTTCCAACAGGATTTTATATCGAAAGCGATAAACAGGTTCATTTCCCCAGTCATAAAGAAAAGAAATGCTAATAAGAGCGTACTGATTCAAATTGAAGGGACACAGAGGATTAATAGGCTAATGTAATGAGCGGAAGGGCGGGTGAATCGATCATTGGTTGCTTTTATTGCGGGCACGCTCGACGAGGATTTTGACTTTCAGATGAGGCCGAGAAGTCTTTTTCTTTGAGACAAATAGGAGCTGTTTAGGTAGTAAACTGCGCTACATTGCTCATCACTGGGAGTCGTTAGGTGCTTTAATGAGCCAGAAGAGGGAGGATAAGGGGAAAACTGCAGCCCTGCACTCTTCATTTATCACGTCATTCCGGAGCGTCGTTTTCAAAGAACTTTTCTCCGATATGCGGAAATGTGAGGCTGTAAGCAGTTACACAGCCTTGGTTCTAGTCCACGAACTTTTCTTCAACTTGAATATGACCCTTGAGAGTTTCCCGTTACGTCGAGATAACGAAGAAAACGTTCATGTTACAGTTGTACGGATACACGATTTCCTTGCAGAGAACCACTCGAGACAAGGTAATCTCTTTGTTTTTAAATCGTTGGAGGACAAAGTGATCATGATTAATGGTTTTTCTAAATCGAGATTAAGCTTATCTCATTTTTGTATAATCGGATGCACCCAAGGATTAAACACCATTGCGTTTTAGTTGGTTATTCCTTGAATAATCAACCTATTTTTTTATGCAGAATGTCAACCTATTTGCCCCGAAATGTTTTTCGTAAAATGGATTTTCGAGATTTTTGGCCATCTGAGCGTGTGGGGTATCATTTTCCCCTGAATTGTGGACGCTTAATCCAATGAGACGAGTCCCAGAACGATTGGCGCTTACCGGAAGAGGTTTTGGATCAAAATGGGTATCTATATACCTATTTCAAAAGTGGGTTTTTAAGATTTCTGTTAGGTACCTAGGTAAGTGGGGTATCATTTTCCACTAAATGTTGGACGCTGAATCGAGTTGAATGAGTTTGAGACACTCCACAGTCTCAGTTTTCCCCCCATTTTCCCCATGCTACTGGTTCGATTTTTCTATCTATTGGCTGCTGTTATATCAGCCCATTAATGGAGTCGGAAAATTTGTTATATTTTTATCACGATAGGACAACCCAAAGGCTGGTATCGGTGGTGTGCTTTTTTTTCAACACGGAGCCAAATCTGAGAAGGCTCAATTTGTTTCGAAAAAATCTTTCTAATGGCAAAGTTGAAGACTGGGCACACCCCTTTTGCTTTAAACGTTTTCGTAACAATAAAACGATTATTTAGTTGCCTTCAAATATTGAAACTCCAATAAAATTTTAATATTCGATTTGTATCGAAAAAAAGGAGACTTGTATTTTCATATTTTACAATCATGACTTTCTCTAGTTATTTCACCCCCTTGTGAGCGTTGCCACCCGTCGCATAAAGTACCTTATCTACAATTCAAATAGGTGCAGGTGTGAACATCTTGAAAAATGCAGTTAGGCATTTCGCGCCTTCAATTTCGCATCCACTCCAAACAGCACGTTCTCTCATGCTAATAGTACGACTTCTTCCCATTTCACATGCAAAAAACAAGACCTTCCTCAAAGGGAGGCAAAGTTGTTCGAAGGCAAAACTTACGTGACAAGAGTTTCATACAAATTACAAACAATTAGCGAGCGAACGAATCATAACCGATTAGCTTAGTTTACACGATCTCCTTTACAAAGCAGTGAATATTTAATGCGAATGCATCATACCAACGTAATTGCGAAGGGATAACGAGCTCTTACTTTGACTGGGGCTTCTCAAAAGTCTTTTTGGTTTAAATAAGATTTAATTGTGCAGTGTTAGAGTGTGCTAGATGGAAAAAACCCGGTGCAGAAGCAGTGTTTCCATTTTTCTCGGTCAACTCTTTTCTTCCCTAGGTAAGGAATGTAATGAAGTTAAATCTTGTTTGGCCGCTGATGACTTACCATAACACAATCACCTCACGAACTCCAATTAACAAAAGTAAGATTGGCCTTTGTGTATAATGAACCTCATGTATGTAAAAGACGGATGTAGGTTGCGAGCATAGACGATGTATAAGTAATTAGGGAAAAGGGGTTGAAATACGGAGTTTTAAAGTGACGATTTATGGCAAATTGGGACAGCGATGTGACAGTTGATACTATAATAATACGGTGGCAAACCCCGCTATCGGATCGCTTCCTACGGGTTAGGACCGAGGATCGCATTTAACAATCCCTGTAGGGCCAATTAGTAATTGTTACTACGTCGAGGTTGCAAGGGCCACGAGAGTAAACCGATCCGAGGGAACCTTCCCTTTCAACGTTTGGCTTACCACTTCATCGAGCTACCTAAGGCAATCTCCGACAATTAATTAATTCATAATCAACGGTACAGGGTCCAAACTAAGGGGCCTTAGTGGTCCCTTCATCGGCTAATGGTCAGTCAAGATGGACATGATCCGCAATCAGTTCTAATAGTAAGACGTTAATAGCACGTATCAATCGCTCTGTCGTTACTCTTGATTGGTAACTCAACTCATGCATATATATCCATGAATGCGATATCGACCGTGACTTGATACGATAACGGGCAAACACGAACAATAGTATCGTCGGGAACAATGACAGTTGAATGTCCACGCACAACGTGTCATCAGGTAGAATATGTTCAGGAAATAGTGCGTACGCGGTGATCTCTGATGGCGCTACTGAGCCAAAGTGGCGAACATTGAACTCCTCTTGTTTGGCAGTGAACATTGATGTACAATGCATAATAACCTCCCTATATCACCAAAATCATCTGTTTGGCTTCACACATTGTTGGTACAAGTTTTGTACCGGGAGCTAAGGTAATTTTGAGCAGCTTTTTGTCAACATTTCGAGTTTTTTTTTCATACAATGAAGAACCAATACATTAATTGTTGTAGGTTTTCTGGGAACCTATGCCAGTTACAAATTTAGATAAAAGCACTGACAATTATCTACAATGGCTTATTCTTCGAGATGTATCACGCTCTGTGAGAGTATCTTTGGGATTTTCGGAGTAAGTATCTTCCTTCATATACTAAGAAACAACTTGAAAACCAATTTTCAAAATACTTATTTCGACGGATACCTTCGTCCGGTGAGTAGCGTTCGGCCCGGGAGTAATCTCAATCTATTAATAAAATTTTTGATACTCTGAATTTCTGTCTACAATTTAGTAGAAAATGATACCCCACGTGCCTAGTTTAAAAAAAATTACACATTTTCATCAATACCCTGCCCAAGTTTGGGCTGATAAAGCTGAAACTTTTGACGGCCAACTAGGGCCAAAATGAGGTCCACGACCAAAATGTTTGACTCCAATGAGACGGCTCCTTGAACGATTGGCGCTCACCGGAAGAAGTTATTGGTCAAAATGGGTATCAATCTACCTATTTCAAAAGTGGGTTTTCCATCATTTTTCACAAAATGTTGGACCCTGAATCGATTGGAATGAGTCTCCAAGCTCTTGGTCCGAGGATTAACCAACTCCTGAGAAAGAATTTGCAACTTTTTTTTTCCCTATCTAGACGTATTGAAACTGTCAAATTTTGTGGGAAATCGGAGACATCGGCTTCTGGCATGAAAACAGGTTGATTATTCTAGGAATAATGAACCGAAACCCAAAAACTTGGACAAAATTTGTTTCAAATTGCTGCAGATACAAATAAACTAGCATCGATATTTTCGTAAATTTCCAGTGAATCTCTATTACCTACTGGACTCTAATCAACAATAAAACGAAAAATCCTAAAATAATCTGCAATATTTTTCGCAAATTCGGTTTTCAGTTTGGGGGTTTATACATATTCTGCTCGATGTTTTAATTTTCTTTACTTCTTTCCACTTAATTTGCTCTGGTTCTGCTTCGAGTCATATTTTGATATCAATGTTGGCAACCGGTGTCAACAGCCGCTGCAGTGTCTGGGGGCTGTTAGACTCGGTATGTTGCGTCATCGTAAAGACTTGCGTCAGACATCATTCACGTCTCCTCCGTTTTATGCGAGATGACGTATGTACCCGACCGCCCTGCATCTACAATTCATTTCAAAACTCACGAATACGAATGGGCGTTTGCGGGCGGCTCACCACAACGTTTCCCACTTGCTTCTGTCCAGTCGACTGAAACTGCTGAGTATTTTAGATTTTTTTTTTTTTTCTAGAGTGTTTTTTCTTTAGGGTTATTTGAAAGATGTTGACACCTGTATGTTGAAATCGCACAAAAAAATTAGACTTGTTTTCACTGAGAAATTTATCGTGTGATATGTCAGAGCCTTCAAACAATTATTTATGAAAAACCGTTACAAACTACCCCTTCCAACGTTGAATTAAGCGGTAATTTTAAGCTGTCAAAGTATTCTTAAATTTTGACAGTTTCTTTAAGAGATCTAAAGCACTTGACAACAGTCTTCAGTTTTTTTCGAAAATCAAAAAATTATGATTAAAAAACAGCCCGATTTTGGCTGGTTATTCCTGGAATAATCAACCTATGTTTTCATGCTGAAAGTCAACCTCTCCGATTCGCCCCGAAATTCTTTTCTGGGAGTTTCGTAGTGTATGGATCAAAATAAGTAAATGTCCGCACGCCGTCCGCCGTCCGCGCCGGTACACATAGAACTTTTTCAAAAATCATGAGATTTTGGTCATGGACCCGTTTCTGGCACTTATTAGACCTCGAAACCTTTCAGCCCGATTGGACCAAATAAAGGGGGGTAGGAGGTAGGGGTCAAAATGTGTTTCGAAAAATGGATTTTTGAGATTTTTAACGATCTGGTGTGAGGGGTATCATTTTCTACTAAATTTTGGACGCTGAATCCTTATAAGACGGTTCTCGGAACAAATTGGCGCCCACCGTAAAAGGTTTCGGGTTAATATGGGTATCATTTTCTACTAAATTTTGGACGTTGAATCTTTTGAAATGGAGTCTCCAGCTGCTGGTCCGAGGAATAATCAACCCCTGTGAAAGAATTATATTATCAGAGTTTTATTATACGAGGTCCTGTATGACGTATTGATACCCAACTTTCATTATATACATCATTTCTCATCATACGAAATTACCGGTCATACCCGGCATTACCATCTTTTTCTATCGCTCTTATGTATAATGGGGGGAAATTTTGAATTGACATTTCTGATCACGCAGATTGTACAACAAAGGCTCAGTACTTTAGTACTACTGAAGGTTAACCCAGTCGTCAGTTCTCGCCTGAAGTTAATCCCTTTCATATATCCTGGCTGCTGTATTTCGTATCTTTTACTGATCCAGGTCCTATAAAACAATCGTTCCGGGACCCGTCTCGTTGGATTCTCCGTCCAAAATTTAGTGGAAAATAATACCTCACACGCCTAAATCGCCTAAAAACTCGAAAATCGATTTGTCAAAATACACATTTTCACTCCTACTCCTCCCAAATCTGGTTCGATCTGGCTAAAAATTTTGAGGACCAACTAGTGTCGGAGTTGGAAATTTTCTACTAGAAAACTCGGCGCGGACGGCGTACGTCGGACGGACATTTGCTTATTTTGATCCAGACGCTTTGAAACGCCCAGAAAAAATTTGGGCCAAATGACCAACCAAAAGCGGGTGCATTTTGCGGTAGCAATGTACCTACAGACTAAATCATCTTTGTTTGGTGGTCAGAGCTGACCGAAAAACTCTCCGATCGTTCACATGCAACGTAGACTCGATATTAAGCGACTTTTTAAGGAAAAAGTGGAGATTCAATTGTTGGGAATTGAAGTAAGATTTGTAGTCGAGCTGAGGTGTTTCACCATTTCAGCTGACGGTTACTCGCGTAAGCACGTTGAATACGTCCAAGTCGATGGCACAATAGCTATCAAACTATGAACATCTGCAACTGTTGTTGATTTACGATCACACCTAGGTGTCGTGTTTTCTCATCCGCGACCCCTCTGCAGGAAGGTTTGAAGAATTTGAGGCTCTTTTCGTCATTACCATACGTGGGAAACGTTGCTCTGCACCTAACAACAGGGCAGGTTCCTAATTAAAAATCCACCCACATTGACAGCTTGGTCTCTTCACCGTTGGGAAGTGGGGCAGGAGGGTCCAGGAGAATGAGCTTCAGATCTATTATGTCAACACCTTCATGGCTGCTTTTATGCGCACGAGCCCTTCTGTGTCCTTCCCTATCGTTTGAAATAAAATGTTGGGTGTTCCACTCTTTTGTCGTTCGAGCATTCTTATGGATGCTTTTAAGTGTCACTTGTCACCGGGATAGAAATAGCGAGGTCAATTTATGGCAAATAAAATATAAATAAATCATATAAGAGAGAAGGTCTTTAGTCGTTTCATTCCTCGTGTTCACAAGTCTGATAGTCGGTAATGATGGTGGTCGCCGTGGGAAGTGGACGTTCCTACTGTGTGAATTACCCACTCGAATAATTAATCATTCCCTATCGTCAGTTTTCAGTTGGGAACCGCCTTTCCGCGCTTTCGTTATCAACGTCATACAGAAATTTTGTCAAGGTTTCTGATGCTACGAGGCAAATAGCAACAGTTTGAGCCCGAATTTGAGCCGGACTTCATTCAGCAAAGTAAATGAGAATTGGTGCATTTTCTGTTAGAAACGATGATGATCGGAGATTATATAAGTTAGTGTGAATTCGGAGCATTCTACCGCAGATCACAGGTTTCGCACAACAAATTAGGGGATGAAATGTTCCGTACACTCCGAGTTTTGGTTAGTTATTTCTTGAATAATCAACCTATGTTTTCATGCAAAAAGTCAATCTCTCCGATTCGGCCCAAAATTATTTTCTGGACGATTCAAGGTGTGTAGATCAAAAAAAGTCAAATGTCCGTGCCGTTTTTGGAAGTAGAAAATGTTCTAAAAATCTGAAATTTGGGTCAGGGGTCTGTTCCCGGCTCTATTTGGTTTCGAAACTTTTCAGCCCGATCGGGGGTCAAAATGTGTATTTCGGAAAATGGATTTTGGAGATTTTTGGCGATCTAGGTCCCAGAGCGATTGTCACCCACCGGAAGAAGTTATGGGTCATAATGGGTATCTATCTACCCATTTTGAATATGTGTTTTCGAGATTTCTGGTACATAGGCGTGTGGGGTATCATTTTCCACGACATTTTGGACCCTGAATCGATTGGAATGGGTCCAATACCCGCCACACTCACTGTTTCCCCCATTTTCCCCATGTTCGACTTTTTCGACGACTTAGGCGTGTCGTTTTCCACTAAATTTTGGACGCTGAATCTAATGAGACGGGTCCCGGAACGATTGCCGCCCACTGGAAGAGGTAATGGACGATGAATTATTTTTAAATTAGTCCTCATGCGCCTGGTCCGAGGAATAACTTACACCTGTGTAAGAATTTGCAGCGTTTTGGTTGGTTATTCCTCGAATAATCAACCTATGTTTTCATTCAAAAGGTCAACCTCTCCGATTTTCTGAGATTCCTGGTACCTAGGCGTGTGGGGTATTATTTTACTCTAAATTTTGAACTCTGGATCGATCGGAATGGGTCCGGGACCCGCCACACCCACTATTTCCCCCATGTTGAAGAAATGAGTCTTTATGTGCCAGGTCCGAGGAATAACCAACCCCTGTGTAAGAATTTGCAGCGTTTTTTCTCCGTGGCCCTTTCATTACAGGCGCCCAGACGTATAAGGTTCGCCGGGATCAGTAACTGGTTCGAAGCCGTAAAACTAACCAAGTTCTTGATTCTTTTCACGACATTAATTTCTTCCCATAAACTGGTTTCCCACCAAGCGACAGCACCCTGTGAATATTCACCGCCCTTTGAACACCGAAGCAAGTGGATTACACAATTGTTTACAATGCTCTTCCTCAAGCGGCTGCTTACAATAGTCTTGTACTCACCTTGTGACGATGAATCGGATTGTATCAAGTGAATCGCCAGTTTCGCAATCCTCCACCGTATCGAATTTCGCTCTACTCTCACAGAAATCGGCTTATAAGATTAAACGTTCCCTTCAAATCTATTGAGCTGTACAGCATTTGACCGGCGTGCACTGACCTATTATTGTATTGTAATCTACCGATTGAATGGAGGAAGGGCCTTATAAATTTTTGGGTAGCCTAGATCCTATTGAGCTCAAGACACTATGGCTCACCACGCCTTGGATCGTATTAAAATGAGCCAATACCTACCCTCTTTGATATCGTGGAGAATTTCAGATTGCTTATTACACATGATCTGAATGGTAGGTGCTTAATAATCATTAACCATAGATAAGTTCTCATATTTCTTTTTTTTTAATTCACCAATTTATCATTATTGTACACTGAACTCTCTGTCAAAATTATGGTTCTATAACAATTTCCAATTTGTCATCTTTTTTTAAATATCTCCAGGTAGGATGACTGTAGTGTAGAAAAAATTCATAGGCTTGAAAAATGGAAATTTCAAAAGGAAGCTTTGTTCGTTTGGGACGTTTTCAATATTGTTCGTATTGAGGTACGTAGTGCTGTTCCTCTTCGGGTTTCTTCTTAGGGAAGTAGGGGTTCTTCTCGGGGTCAAGGATTCAAGCTGGAATAAAGGTTTTGTCACATTAGTGGTGGAATTCAACTTCTGGTTAGTTTAATTAGGAAAAGAAATCAAATGGAACATAATTTTCTTTTATGAAAAGATTTTCATGGTTTTTGATTGAGCGAATACATTTTGCAAAAGCTCTATCAATCCTCATTCCTCACTCAAATAAGTACCCATGTTTCAAAAAAAATGTGTATATCATAAGGACGATCTTAATAAGAAAAATATTATGCTAGATCGTGATGCAGACAATGGAAGTGGAAACTTGAAGCAATAAACGTTGGGATACTTGACTTAAAAGTTCTCTTTTGCTCTGAAAAGTTTCATAAACCCGACTCCGTTGTTGAGATCTCTCATTTCGAATCCCTCCCTTCAGAGGTGCTTTCTGCGCTTGGACGCTTTCAAAGAGCTTAATTAGTAATTGAATACGACTCATTGTTCTTCAAAGCATCCTGCCAAGTGCACGAAGATTCAGGTAGAGTTAACCTAACAGACAGAGGTCATCCTTCCTCCTGAAATCCGCAGTTATGCTCGGTTGTACGAAAACAAAGATCGTCAAGGGTTGACTCGAGTTGTAAGGCTTCTTCGAATGAGTCGACTCTCGAATGGACTATTCGTCCATTTCTTTGATGATTCAATACAAGGAGGTCTTTTCATAAAGTGTGAAGTATCCCTTCAACGACGTAGGGAATATACTGTAGACAACTTTGTTTAAATCTTCTCAACGTACTTGTAAAGTGCAGGCGCCTCCGCACAGTTGACGTTGTACCACCAGTCGCAAGCAAATTCGTGTTGGTTGAACAGCGTGCCGTTAGGGCAGAGGAATGATGCTCCCTGATGGCCTTCCCGACCGTCATGGCAAACGTGGTAGGCCTGCAATTAACATGGGTTTTCATAATCCAATGGTCATCCGAAATAAAGATACATTTTATTACTGACTTTCGTTTGGTTCCCCAAATAAATTTACGTAAAAACCCTTCTCCTATTTTTTAATATTTATGTAGAAAATAATCTCTTCATTTTTTTGGAAACAATTATTCTACTTAAATTCGCTTACCTGGCAACCAGTTTCAACGTTGGCATACATGCCAGGGGCGTAAGGGACGTTCCCGCAGTGGAATTGAGTCGGCGGCACGCTCCTGAAGAGTGGGTAGTCTTGTCCAGGGATTCCAGGAATTTTGCTCAAATCCTGCTCTTTTTTGGGACTCCTTTTCTGCAGATCAAGGCGACCATATTTTAATAAATAGTCCAAAAGCGTTCTATGATTTGTGTAAAAGCTATAAAGTGTTGTAATATCAGCTACCTACTAAACTATTGGGGACTTTGAAATAAAATACCAATAAAATGTTTTGGTTTAGATGGAAAACCCTCAAAACCGCCTGCCATATTACCCATGTCTCCCTCCCACCTTCCCTCCATAGATGGCCAGACTCGACTTATAAGAGTTTGTTCCAATAGGAGCGCTAACATAGCTCGGATCTTCTTTACAGCAGTCCGCGTCTGGTCAAGTTTACCGAAATTTGAGTTGTAAGCACAAAGAAAAGTATGAAGTCATCCTTTTAAATAAACTATACGTGTGAATAAGCAACTCAGTATCAGAAGGTTTCGAGGATGAAACCAGTCTTGCAGGTTTAAGGACCTTGATATTTTAAAATCGCATCGAATGTCTCATCCTCCGAATCGCCTTGAGGATCTATATAGCCGTTTATACATTCATAATACATTTTCCAACATTCATCAGTTCTAAGTAGGTGTATTCTAGCTCACTACGCTGAAGAATTCCTTTTTAAACGTAATTAATAAATATTTTTCTGAGTGGAAAGAGGAAAAAACAAGTTCACAAGAGTAATTTACCACGATTCTTACGATATAACTTGAACGAGTTATACACTTCAGAGAACCTTTTTAATGATAAGGGAGGTAGTCAATGGCATTCGTATTAGAAATTACCTAACCCTCTTGTACGACCTACTTAGGAACACGTTTTAGTTCTCATGAAAGGCGTCGCTCGCCTGTATTGAGCCGAACCTAATCAGAGAGCCAAAAACCAAGGTCGTGTAAAAGTGCTCCGTTCACGATACAACGTCCCTAATAGAAATATATACTTTTTTTACCGCCTTAAAATTATTGAAGTACGGGCTGGGAGATCCGAGGAGTCTTGAACTGTGATCTGATCAGAACGATCTAAAATACTCATATTTCACACTTAATACAACATGTTTTTATAGTCGTTTCCTAAAGTACATTTGTAACTGATCGGATAATTCAGTTCTTCCCATTTACATAACTCGGAAATCCTAGAACGTTGTAGTCTTTTTAACATTTCTGGCTGGTAACTATTTTGGACTGGGAGGTAAGAAACTCTGACTTGGTTTCATTTCCTCTTGTTTAAACTGAGTTTAACTGATTTTCACTTTTAGGTGCTGTTCATTGAGGATAATGAACGAGAATAATACTACAGTTAGTTCAAAACGTGTCACAATTTGAATGTACATGTCTACGTTTATTTTTTTCCGAATCCTTTAAATATTGGCTGCGAACTCCGCACGATTTGACGGAAAGCAATTACATATTATCACGGCGCAAGACAGTAATATTAATTTTTGATGTTTAAGTTCAGAAAGTTGGCAGCTTTGTGGTATGAACAGTCCAGAGGTCTCATAGAAATCCGACTAACAATAATGTTTTATTAATAACAATCACAACTTTGCGTTATTCTAATAAATGTATTAATTTTGCATCATCGGCTCTCAAATATGTAAAATATTGAGTTTTTTTACGACATACCAACTAGCATGGTCAAATTTATTTTATTATCTAAATTTTATTGAATTTTTTTTAAGTTAGGAAAATAACAGGTCATAGGTACATAAATTGTTCTTGTAAGGCTAATTCGTATTTTTTAATTGGCATGTGTCATAAGTATGTCGGTACTCACAACTATGGCTGCAGTGGCAACAGCGGCCAAGAATAAGACGGCGGCCGGAGTTCCCCTCATGATCGGCAACTTGTAGAACTCTGACTTGGTAAGTTTTTTGGGGTAGAAGCCGCGAGATTCTTGCGACACCACTCCAACCTCCCCCTAACTCTGGACCTCACGAAGGCGACTTTCACTTCGAGACATAACGCGCCTCTACCCTTCACCCATAGGGGGTCAGATGCCCTAAACACAAGGGAAGACAATTATAAGTGTTCAAAATACGTCATTAAACGGGAAAAGATCCACAATGTGAATTCCTTATAATGTGTCAAACAAACGTCAAGTTTTGGGAACGTATAATCACTCGTATGCCCCAGTTTGACAGCCCAATTGTTGAATAAGACGGAATTAGGAATGTGAGACCGAAATAATTTTGAATTTTTGAATACACAGCTTGAATCTAAAAGTCATTTATTGGCAGGCTCCGGTTAAAGGTCACCAAGAAGAAATAATTTCCTCTAAGACCGTATCTCCTGTGGAATACGGATTCTTAAAAAAGTATTTTAAAAAATAATATTGTTAGCTTTTTTTCACTTTTCATAAAGTTGGCCAATTCAATTACATTATTTTCCTGAATATTCGCGGGAATCACTCGGAAGGGATAAAACATGCGGCTAGGCGTAACCGTTGGATCATTGAAAAGGAATAGCTGCATCACTACGAAACCGTATCCCTTCTTATTGATATCTATCACACAGAAGGGGTTCTCCAGCGGTGAATATTAGTTACACTGATATTTTTCAGTTTGTTACGTTATAAATTCCTTCATTTCTGTAGGTTTAGTTATATCAGGAAAAGTGGACACGTATGAGTAATTTAGAAGAACTATAAATTCACAAATTTTTTCTTGTTCTGTCAACTTATGGTCATTTTGAAGTGATGGGAATTTCTATTTTCTACTTTATTTTATGCCACTTAAGCCACCACAATAGTTATAAATTCTCTTTGGAGTCTACTACGTGATGCTAGCACACGTCTATCTTGAATCAAAAACGGCGACCTGTGTCCACCATAGCGCAAACCGCGGCAAGAAAGAGATCAATGCATAAGAGGCGATGTTCGATAATCGTAATCAGCTGACCTTGACCGCCTGTCCCTTGTCCTATGAACGTTCTGTTTAATGTTTTGTTTTGTGCCACCAAAATTATTATTGAATTGAATTAGCTATTTTGTTAACCCGAAGTAGTATTTTGTGTTCATCGTTCGGCGTTCATACACTTTGTTCAAAACTCACCGCATCGAAGCAGGACAGAACTTGTGACAATTTCGCAATCGATTGGTTTCCACGTCGAATTTACGAGTTCGCGAGATATGATGTGACCATTTGTTGTCTGGGCATTGCTGCAGAAGTTTACCACCATGTCTGCTTCGGATTTTCAGGAGTACCAAGTCGTTGTGGATAATCCGCAAAAGCACTTTGATCCGCTCGAGACCTACATAACGTTCAGAGTCACTACCAAAGTAAATTTCACTTCTTCGTATATTAACTACTTTACCAAATGTTCTTTAATTGGATGATGTTTCCGTCCAAAATGATTATATGATGGACTAGTTGAACTAGTATCCTCGGGACAATAACTTCACCCACATCTGAGTTCCACGCTGTGAACTCACAACACTTTAACTCTTTTGTGGGTCTTTTAGGTGAGCAGTAATAGCTCGAATGAAGAATACATGGTACGTAGAAGGTACAGTGACTTCCTATGGTTGAGGAACAAGCTCATCGAATCGTTCCCCACGTTAGTCGTCCCAGTACGTTATCTTATATTCCCTTTACGTTTACTCACTCTGTCGCATGCTTTTTAGTTCTTCAATGACACAAATTTTATTATTTACAGGCCCTACCAGCTAAACATAGCGTGCTCGAGCAGCTAGATCGCTACTCGCGGTCGTTCGTCCTCTCCAGGATGGCCATGTTGCACTCATATCTCCAAAGACTAACCAACCATCCTGTGTTCAGTTGTCATGCTGTGCTAAAAGTGTTCCTCACGGCTAAATCCTCTGTGAGTTGCTATCGACTGAATATTGAATTTGATTTGTGTGTAAATTGCCTCAAATTGATCGTCGAAATAACTGGTATTGAACTATTAGTAATTCAGAGTAGGTCAGAAGTCTATAAAGAGCTTCTCAGTTTGAAACGCCATAATATAAACCAAAGCCTTGCTGCTAGCTTTGTAGAGATTTGTAAATTTGTTGATTTCTACTGATTTTAAATTTCTCAAGTAAAGTGTAAGTTAAGTGTAATGTTCTGTTTCTGAAGTCCTCTCAATTCAGTTTTTCTGCTGAATTTGTTTTTGAAACTAAGGTTGAATGTCCGCCTAGTTATCATCGCTAACTCCCTATTCAACATTATTTTCTCCAGGAATTCACCATGCATTCCAAAGTATCACCCGGTATACTTGATCGCCTGACCGGCTCACTTCAAACATGGACCGGAATGGCGGTCAAAGGAAGCATCGTCAATCCGGAGTTCAAATCCATCAAGGTGTACGTCGAAAATTTAGGGCAAAAATTATCGGCGATCCAGGCGGTGAATTTTAAAGTGCACAAGGAACGACTAGGTAAGTGTTCCAAGTTGATGCTAAAAGATTCCGGCTGCCATCTCTTAACGTTAGTTACGACTGCTTTCTTGCTCAGGAAATAGCTCTAATTGTCTTCAATTTAGATAACTATAAACTATTCATTCTAGTAACCAATTTGTGTCCCGTAGAGTTGCAGGTAGAACTTGAAGATTCAAATCGGGCTCTGAAACAGTGGGGAAGTGTGGAAACAGATTTGCGCCATGAAATATCTACGGTCTCGTCTGCTTTAGAAGCGATTGCGGCTTCACAGCAAAGTCACCTTCTCAATGATTTCACGGCGTGTCTTAGTCAGGTAAATGCGACTTCAGCTTTTTTTCATCTCCAAGGTAGATTACCTAATGAAAAACCAAGCACTTCTGAAGTAGATGATTTCTGACTCCCAAAAACGGGGAGTTGGATGTTTGAAATTTGTTAGGGAAGACGAGCAGGCAACTGGTAGAAAGAGGGACGTTAAATTACTCCCAAGAGTACATTGCAGGTTTTAGAGCCAACTGCAAAGTTGTGAAACAATACAATGACAGGCGGTGGCAAATTTTACCTTTTGCTTTGAAAAATAGCTGCTATGCTACTTTTGAGATTGCAATTAAGATTGTGTCTGTAATTGCTACAATTATACTTGTATTTTCCTCAAAATGGCTAAATTCAACGCTCTATCGAGAGGTGACCAGTTTCCCTCCTGTTCTAAGGTCGTCTTCGCTTTTTGAAATTGGTTGCTAAATTATTAAAAACTTTATCATCAATTTTTCATTTCAGCCGTTGGAGGAATACCTGAATTACGTCGATGCAGTGAAGGAGGCTCTCGCTAGGAGGGACGCTATTCAATACTGCTACGAGAATTCTTTATACGACACCAATAAAAAACGTCAAGAAAAAGATGAAGTAAGTCCAATTTGAGTCGCCGTTTAAATGTCAAGTCAACACTTCAATTGAAGACGTTGTACTGTTCAACTTTTAGCTTGAAAACATGGGCAACAACGCGGTCGGTTTTGGTTTCAAATTGTGGAAAGTGTCGAATAGAGATCGTATCAAGAGGTTGCAACAGGATCTGCCGGAGTTGGACAAACAAGTCGAAGTGAGTATTATCAGCTGCACTTCCACTTTCTGAAGCCTTTTGAGGTGATTTTAGTAGGTTAGAGTGTCACAGGTTGTAAGTCTTTCATGCAGACTTTGAACTGACTTATGAGGCAAAATTGTCATTTTCCCCTGTTCAAATTCCTGCAATTATCTTGAAATCTAACTAGGGGGTTTTGTATTGAAGGAAAATCACGACAAAGTCGAAATTGCGAACGAAAGCATCAAAGCGGACTTGGAAAGATGGAACGTTGAGAAAGTGGGCGAAATGAAAGGAATTCTACAGACTATGGCGGGGCATCACGTATCCTTCTATCAAGATGTGAGTAAAATATCGCCTATGAATGCTCGTCGCAAGTCTTCAACACTTCTCCAGCCTATCTGGAAACTTCAAGTTGGGCATGTTTATACTAATAATAATTCAAATAGGTTCTTGAGTATGAAGAAATCGTGTATTTCCTACTCAATTTTCGCTTTCCATATTATAACACTTGAGCAGAAGCACGAAGAACGAGCAGCAGTCGAATCTTATCCACATTCGTTGTCGTGTTTCTGAAAAGTAGGTATTTCATCGTTGTCTCGCTTCATTTTAGACCCTGAAGGCGTGGGAAAATGCTCTGCAATCATTGAAGAGTGGTGAAGAAAACGTCGCCCCTCACTAATTAGTCACCACCATTGGAGCAATCTCAATGTATATAATATAAATACGTACTCACCTGATCTTTTACTACTACACGTCGTGTCATATTTTGTAAACCATATCAAATTTTGGAGATAAATAATTTATTATGTTCGTGTTTGTGTGATAAATGCAATCAAAATGTGATATAAACTTACTCAGGTTATGTATATGTGTATTTCTGAGAATGAATGGATTGTAAAATGCTTCTCTTGATGTTTATTAGTTGCCAACCTGGAAAATATATCACTGGATTGCAGTTGAAACAAGAAAATTTCCACTTGAGAAACACCGTCTGTAGCGTAGCCAGCAAGAAAACTAAAAGAAAATGAATATTAAACTCTCCTGCGTGGTTTATGGTACATTAGAGACTCGAGACACTTGTAGTTTGAGCGGTAACCGCTTTTCCATTAATTAAAATCTTAAAATTTCTGCATGCTCCTAAAAGACTTCGCCAAGTATGAATAGTTGCTAATTACCTACGAAGTATTATATTAAGTAGGTATTTCCCATACGTATTGTATGAGAACTTTTCTGATTCTTGCAGTGTGAAGAACGGATTTCTCCAGGAATTCAATCAAGAAGTTTGCAAAATATCAAAAAACGCCTGTATTTACACTCGAAAGGTACAAAATTATATTTACACTGCCAAATAATTGCTAGGTATTTTGTGACGTCAGGAAATGCGATTTGACTAGTCCACTTTGAGTGGAGAAATATTTGACGATTTGGCGGCGTGCGACTTTTTTGATCTGCCACGAATCCCGCCACTGCGAGGTCCTCGAGAGCCTTGGTTGCTCGGTCCGATGGGTTTCAGTCTGGGGCGACCCGGTCCGCGTTTGATGTTATTCCCGGCGACAATTCCACTGCTGTTGCCGAGAGCTGAAAAAACGAAGAGGGTGATAAGGAGAATTTAACGTTTGATGTAAAGGATTTTGTGTGGATTCAAGAAAGTCGAACAGTAAAGCAGGAAAAGCGAGGAATCAACTAAAGAAGAAAAGAAAGTGGCGACCAAAACCTGGACGACGTGTAGGCAGCGAAGAGTGACCTCTCCAAAAGGACGAGGACGTTCAGGAAATTCCAAAGGAATAGGAATGTTGTGCCCTAGGAGGTAAGGTGATGAAAGATGGATCCGAAGCCGCTGCAGGAAGATGGATCTTTGTCTAGAGGAAAGGAGAAACGCAGCAGGGTGAGGGATAGATCGTCCGGTAGGAAAAGGAAAAAAGTTGGAAAATGATGCGGGACATGAAGGTTGGTTCATGAACCACTTGCAGAAAGGAAGGACTGGTTTTGGATCTTGGGCGACGAACTCACCAATTGGGGGCATACTGGTGACTGAGGGACGAGTCAATCCACCCCGGATGGAACTGCGCGGCGGTCTCCCTCGTTTGCCTTTCACCCTTTCTGCGCATTGAAACAAAATTCATATCACACTCCTCAGATAAGTAATCCGATCAAAATTACCAGCCAAAACAAAATGTTCGAAAACATCCTAGCATAACCACTGTGGATGTAACAGACAAGATTTCGACGACCGTCAACTCACCGCCACTAATCAGGCGTTTGGGGATAACGTGGGCCTCCGACTGTTTGACGACGCTTGTCGGTGAGTCGTGAGATTCGCTCGTCGACGCCTGTTGAGCCACAAAAAATAACTATAGCACCTCGAACTCCACAATCGTCTGCATAGACATTCAATAGTCTCATCCAACAAACCTCTTCGTAGGGGGAATTTGAAGACGCGCTCATCACACCTTGGTAAACTTCAACGTAACCTCCATCTTCGGTTTTGATTTGCTTCACGGAATCCTAAGAGCAATCGCCAGTTCAAAATTCATTCAGCGAGAGCGAATTCTAATATATCCCTGATCAAATACGGTATAAAGAAGGAAATAAATTCACCTTGTAGGAATTTCCAAATCCGCTCTTCCTCTTCCTTTCTTTCTCCCTCAGATCTTGCTTGGTTTCCTCAAGTTGCTTACGTTCGGCTTGTTTCAAACGGTCTGCAAACAAACATTTGTGAGATAGTTGCACGCTTTCAACGCATTCTCTTCTCAACTTTCGTAGTAAACTTACATTTTTCTTCAAGCTCGGCGTCGTCAAGGAGCAACGAGACTACTTCTTTCGGTTTCAGAGTGTCTGGTTTGAAATTACCGCCGCTGATGACCATTCTCTGAATCTATATTGAGTAACAAACGTGCATTTTTCGGTTAGCGCAGACCAAAAGCCAAATCCACTAATATGCACCTTCTGAAGAGATGCATATATTTCCAACAGTTGTAGCCTCACCTCGCTTTTTTCTTGAGCTCTTTGCAAAATTCTCTCTTCAATTGTCCCTTTGCAAATGAGCCGGTAAACAGTAACTTGTTTTGTCTGACCTAATCTGTGAGCTCGATCCATCGCCTGCTGGTCAACAGTTGGGTTCCAGTCGCTATCGTAAAATATCACCTGAAAATGACCAAAGGCCAATAGAGCGGTGTCAAACCAGGACAGAAAATAGGATGACAAGCGGAACATGACGGCACGAGTGAAGCAAAACTCAGCTCCTACAAAGAACATGAATTCAAACAAGTCAAAACAAGGCATTTGTTACATTTTCCAAAAATCGTAATTTTCGTGATTTTAAGGCTTTTTGTTTTAAAATCACAAAAAATTCTGGAAACTTCCAATGAAACCATTTTCTAAAATTGAGTTGAAAAAACTAAATTAATTAAAATGTTAATCAAGGACAAAACCGACTAATAGATGTTAATTATGGGGCAGTATGTCCGTCTTTGGCGCCCACTGGTAACGTGCAAAGCAACTTACGGTGTCAGCAGCAGTCAAGTTAATTCCAAGACCACCAGCTCGCGTACTCAAGAGGAAAACGAATATATCAGCCCTGGAAGGAAAAATGAAAACAATGACAAAAGATGTAAGGCGTCAAATAATATTCACTAATTATTCAATAATTCCATTTCATACTTTTTTTTTAACAGGGATCAGTTTGTATTGAAAAAAGGTAATATCTAGAACGTAAAGGAATTTAGAGGGAATTTAAAAATGCCCATTTTTACGCCCCTTAGGTGTGCGTGAATCAACCAATACACATTCCTAAAACGCTGCAAATTCTTTCACACGGTTAAGTTAGCGCCTCGGACCAGGCGCATGGTGACTCATTACTTCAGCATGGGGGAAACAGTGCGTGTGGCGGGTCGCGAACCCATTCCAATCGATTCAGGGTCTAAAATTCAGTGAAAATGATTCCCCACACGCCTAGGTACCAGAAATCTCGAACACGCATAATCGAAATGGGTAGATAGGTACCCATTATGAGCCATAACCTCATCCAGAGGGCGCCAATCGGTCCAGGACCAATTTCATTGGATTCAGCGTCCAAAATTTAGTGGAGTTTAGTGGAAAGTTAATACTCCACACGCCTAGATCGCCGGAAACATATTGGTTATTCCTCGGACCAGGCGCATGGAGACTAATTTAAATCGGTTCAGTGTCTATGCATGACAACATAGGTTGATTATTCAAGGAATAACCAACCAAAATGTAACCCTCCATGCTTAGGTCCCTGCTCCAAAATACCCCTTCCTCGTTATTATTATTATTTCAATAGAAAATGAAGAAGAATTGTGAGCGGAAACGCTGAACCAAACCTTGTCTGAAAATCCGCAACCATGTCTCTCCTATCAGATATTTTCGAAGAACCGTCAAGTCGCATGTAAGTGTGCTTTCGGAACCACATATATTCCTGTAAAGAAACGAAATGTTCAACAAACAAATGTATACGTGAACACACTTCTGGGGTTCTTAAAAATTCAATCTATACGTAACGAACCTCCAACAGGTCGATCATTCGCGTCATTTGCGAGTAAATCAACGCTCTGTGCCCTTGTTGTTTCAATTTAGCGAGAAGCGAGTCCAAAACGGTTAATTTTCCCGCGTCGGTAACAAGAGTCTGCTTATCTAAAACGGTAAAAGAGCGAGAAGGATATTAATGGGATACGTAAAGGTAATATTTCGATGATTAAAACTTTGGTGTTCCAAATAAGCTTCTGAGGCCACATTTATTCAGATTTATACTTCAGAAATCAAAACTCATTTTGCACCGATGTCTACTTGCACTTTCCGTTCTGTTCATCTTTAACAAATGTGGTTTCGAGTTTGTCTGTACATTTCCTTGTAGCAGTCGTTAGTAGCATGCCTTATTGAAGAACCTACTCAGTTTTGGCTTTCATTCATGTTTCGTATCGACAATTAGCGAAACAATTTAAGGAGAAGAGATAAACCTTGCTTATTTGGTCACTCTCTATCTATATTTTTTATTTTTAGTTAGTTAAGCGATGTGAGTGCTGATGCCGCACTAATTTTAGGAAATAACATGATTTTGGGGTGAATTCACGCATTTTCATACGTTTTTCTGCACTACAACCTGATTTTCTTCTCTTAACCAAACATGAATATGTTTTTTCAGTATACCATTGAAAAACTGATCGACAAAGTATCATGGTTCTTCATCAGCTCGGGCCTCAATCTGCTTACGTACCTGGTATAAGTATATTGGACCACCCGAGGACGGCAGGGGCGCATGCTTGGAGGCCTCCAGGGGTGACTGGGTAAAGTCGGGATGAAGTAACTAGCGACGCCACATCAGGGCTGCCATACCACACCGCTGCAGTGCCTTGTGCGTTTTCACACTTTTTGTGACGGTCCCACGTCCACGCCCAGGACCGACTGTAACTGTACATCTCTTTGGATTTGGCCGTGTCAATCTGAAACGAAGAATAAATAATAATAATCAAACGTTTTACTACCACTCCATAAAAAAACAACGTTACAACGAAAATTACCTTCAAGACGGACGTGTCGAGAAATTTTGGAACGCTTACAGGCTCGCACTCGAACACTTGGGATTTCCGAGGGATGTGGTTGAACTCAGGGAGCAGCTGAATATTTTCCACAGAGCCCTAAAAGTTCAATTAAACTAAACACAAGTACCAACGGAAAAAAACACTGGAATCGACCACAATAACTTGGATTCAACTCCAACAAAGGTGAAATCCTGCTAATTCTTTCCTCGGACCAGAAGCATGGGGAAAAGCAGTGAGTGTGAAGTGCCCCGGACGATTTAGCGTCCAAAATATAGGGAAAAATGATACCCCACACGCCTAGATCGCCGAAAATCTTGATAACGCACATTCGAAATGGGTAGATTGATATCTATTTTGACCCATAACCTCTTCCGGTGGGCGCCCATCGTTTCGGGACCCGTCTCATTGGATACAGTGTCCAACATTTAGTCGAAAATGATACCCTACTCGCCTAAATCCCCGAAAATGTCGAAAGTCCATATTTGAAATATGGACTCCCCTTCCCCTTCCCCAATTTGGTCCGATCGGGGAGTTTCAGGAACCAACTAGAACCCAAAACTGTCCCTGCCCAAAATTTTAGATATTTAGAACATTGTCTACTTCTATCGGCGTAATGTAGATATCTTGAAAAAAAAAAATTGTGGGCCGAATCGGAGAGATTGAATTCTAGCATGAATGCATTGATTATTCAAGGACCAAAATCCCGTCAGAAATTATTATGACTACAGTGAAAACGCTAAATTTGTTTCTTTACAGCAAACTTGCACAATTTATTACGAACAATTGATTAATCCCCACGGCATTTGTATCATACAGCATAAGATTCACAGTACTCACCCCAGATGTTGCCATAGCTGCCTTCCTAGAACGAAGTATCCTGTGCTCCAAAGTTTCTGGTATCGAATGGACTTCAACTCTAGTGTGAGTATAAATACGGCCGGTCATCGACGTAAAAACCAACCTACCACCGATTGGTTTTCGATCAACAAATAACGAGATCTTCTCAGGGTGACGCACTTCGTTGTATGAAGAAATCGCGTGTAACCACCTAAACCCCAAATTCATAACCGTTATACAAATTTTCATTTTATTTATAAGTTTAAATAATTCATTCATTTCTGTATAAATTATCGTACTAATCAACGTTAAATGATTTTATTTGCAAACATCATATTACTGTCTTCATTTCGAATAATTCTAGATTAATTGTAAATTATGTCCCACATGTTATTTCTCCCCCCCCCCCCTAAAACCATCCAAATGGGGAGGGGGAATTTTACATTCAATTTTGAAAATTTTATCACTTAAACAATTTTTTTATTGCGCGCAACCGGTTCAGCGAGGACGCAAAGTAGCGTAACCCCAAAATAATCAAATAGTGGATGATGGTGGAATCTAATGTGCGGCACAGGAATTATCATTGTTTTTCAACGCTAATTTACGAGATGCTATCCGGTTTTAGATTCTTCGTCTGTTTGAAGGGGCTGTTTTATAACTCTCAATCTCCCTTCCCTGTATTTAAAAAAAATAATAATAATAAACAAATAGGTAAAAAAAAATTAAAAACGTTAAAAATCAAGATTTTTTAAACGAATTCAGCAATTAAGTAGCAAAAATTGACTTGAATAAAAAAAACAATGAAAATTCCAGTGCCACACTATGGAGTTCACCATCATCCATTACTAGGCATTTTTTGGGGTTGCGCAACTTTGCGTACACGCTGAACCGCTTGCGCGCAATGAAAAAAGATTAATTGAGGGATCAAATTTCCATGAAATTTTGAGCAGAATCCGAATCTGCAATAAAAAATTGGGGTCCCAATTTCATATGAGAAATGTAGTGTCACTTGCGCGGGGTGTGCACATATATTTGATATCCTTGCAACAAGATATGAAGAGTTTTATTTTCATTTGGACTATTTTATGTATGAGGAGGGGGGGGGGGGGGGGGACTTGTGGGACGCCCTGTATATTTAAATTAGCTATTATAAAAATAATGACAGACCTGCTCAAGAGGCCGCCCAACACCAATCGATGAAGCTCAGTTGGTGACAAGTTCACGAGACGAGAAAACGCAAACGGGCTGTGATCACCTGAAAAATGATTTAATGATTCAAATTTGGGGTTTCATGAAACCATTCCAGTTCTGCAGATACAAAGCGTGGTTCACCTTTGAGAGATTCGTTGATATAATGCTCTTTAAAGATGCTCAACAAATTGAAGAGAATGTGAGCTTTGGGTGCCAATAGTCTGGCGGTCGTGCCTTCTTCGGCTATTAATTTGGGGACGACGTAGTCTTCAGACTTGAGAGAAAACGGCGATTTGGGTTCCCGTCTTTCAAACAGCTCGGGATGATTGCACACCTTGGAACAATAAATTATAACGTTAGGGA
Organism: Cyrtorhinus lividipennis; assembly: GCA_019603395.1. NCBI lineage: Eukaryota > Metazoa > Arthropoda > Insecta > Hemiptera > Miridae > Cyrtorhinus > Cyrtorhinus lividipennis. The sequence goes on from CM034005.1 coordinate 5,104,055, forward strand.
ACAAGTAGGTAAAACACAACAAATTCTCATACATCGCATAACGAGGAACTCACTTTTCGAAATTGCATGACTAGATTCATCAAACTCGAAGTAATACTTTGAGCAGAGCCGGGATTGGCATTGTAGGAAGCTCCTGAAGAGTGTAGGAGGTCCTCAATTTTGATTTTCTTCTTTAACGCTGAAAGGGAAATTTTTCAGATGCATTTTAGAATGAGACCCTGTGCTGAATCCCACCCTGCTGCATTGAAACCATAAAGCTCAGTTATGGGAGTATTTCTAACTCCCTGTTTTCTAAAATCATTGATGCACAGACAGCGATGTAGAGCGCTCTATTAAAGCCGACCAAAGCCATCGAGTTCCTCTATGAGTTAGAGGAAACTCAAACGGAGTAGTTTATTCCAGTAGTCCATGCAGCAACTCGACAGTTTCACATTACAGGGAGCAAAATTTACCTGAATACAGCATCTTCTGCCGGGTCGTCAGCGGACAGTAAACCATGATTTCAATCTTATCCGACAGCTCGTTTTCAACGTCGGTTTTGACCCGTCGAAGCATAAATGGCTTCAATATCATGTGAAGTCTGGACAAATGTTCTGTAATTGAAACCACCCAATCAGACACAAAATCACCTCTTCGAAACTAGATGGTTTGCCTGATCTCGACTACAATCACTCACTTTCATCAATACTCGTTTTGTGTTCAGCGTGACTCTCAATGTCTTTGGAAAACCACTCGTTGAATTCGTCGTGAGAATCGAACATCGACGGCATAATGAAGTGTAGAAGCGCCCACAGTTCAGCCATGCTGTTTTGAATGGGCGTTCCACTCAGCAACAGGCGATTTCGACAGTTGAAACCGAGCAACATTTTCCATCTCATGCTGTAAGTGACAAATGAAAAACAAAACATCTTATATGCTCGCTTATATTACCCAAAAATAATTTACTCTCGTTAATTTTACCTCGTTGTACTCTTGATGGCCTGAGCCTCGTCTAAAATCAGATACTGCCATTTGATGCGGTTGAAATATTTTATGTCGGTAATTACGAGTTGATAACTTGTGATCACCACGTGGAAACTCGCCTCTTTGGTGTGTATGCCTTTCAAATCCCAAAATTGGCGGAGAATTTTCCTTTCCTGGAGAAAGATAAAGCACGTCAATAATTTCATAAGGGATTTGTACGCATCGGGACTATCCAAGTCGGTACAATGAAAATTCCCCCTATATCTCAGATTAAAAATTAAGTAAGCAACCTTAAATTTTCGTCCGACTACCTGTGTCAGGTGTCACGGACGTCGTCAGCCGTCCTCCAAACAGGCTCGTAAATTGATCTGACGATTTCGCTTATAGCTACTTATTGCCTCATCCCCTTAAGTGAAGAGGGGTCAAATGGGGGTCAAGTCAAACAATTAAGTTGCTCTATCCAGCATTCAAACCCTGGTCACTCGGTTTACCAAACCAATCCTCGTCTACACCACTAGACTACCAAGCACGTATTTCGAGCTTGTAAAGCTTTAACTATTCTAACAAAGTGCATTTCCATGATGGTCAGTACTCATTCTACCAAGGGGCCTCATTATACCTGTTGGTTCCCCCAGTAAGGTACCACTTTGAAGTCAGGAACAAATCTCTGCATCTCTTGTTGCCAATTGTGAAGAGTCGACGCGGGCGAGATAATCAGAAATGGACCCCACACAGCTGAGAAAAGGAAAAAGTTGATGAACAGCAGATAAAGAAAAATAAGATCAAATTTATTTGAACAAAAGAACAACTTACAATATTTTTCAGCGATATGGCAGAGAAAGGCGATTGACTGGACCGTTTTGCCCAGACCCATTTCATCCGCTAAGATTCCGTTGATGCCCTGAAAAATAAAATTGCTGAAATTACTACTCCCGGTGGTCCTGATAGATTTGTCTCCAGGCATGTACTTCCAGTTTTATAGAGATGGTCCCCACCAGGGTACGGTTTTGAGGCCAATAATCGGCGCAAGGTGAGTATGTTGGACGCAAAGACTTACCTGGTCGTACAAGTTGGCGAGCCAAGTCATCCCCTTGATTTGATAGCCTTTCAAGCTTCCCCGAAATATGTCGGGTTGTGGTAGATCTTTTTCCATGCCGCTCAACGGGATGGGATTAATCGATCCGCCAAACTCTTTCGTTCGCTCTTCTTCAGCGCTGAAGGCGTTTTCAACTCTGACTCTAATTTTTTCCTTTTCCGCTTCGCTGTTGGGAGGGCGAACGATATTTTAAATAATAATTAAATAATGAGCAAACATAAGGAACAAGTGAAATATGACCTGAGAAATTCATAGGTGAGAGACTGACACAATTCAATGAATTCCAATATTACTTTAGTAAGCATTCAATGCACACTGTGCCTTAGGTCTCGAAATGTTAGATAGCAAAACTGATGAAGATGCCAAATGCAGGTAGAAGCTCAGCGAAGTTATTAAAGTTGTTTGTTGGACCCCATAAAAATTTCATGAACTAGAATGCTTGTCTGAGGGATCAGTCAAAAATCCCCAAGTCATCAAAAGCCCGTAGTTGAGCACTGCCGTCAACGACGTTTTGGGGTTGCTTGCAGGAATATTTTTTGATATTATCCTTCGACGAACCTTTTCCTGTACTTAAAGAGGTTCAGGCTCTCAAACCTGTTGCTGTAAGGCAGACAAATGCGCTTCAAATAAATTCACAAACACTTGAACCGTAGAACTCACCAATCGTAATCGTCGAGCGTGCTGAGCCGAGGATTTGCTTCCTCGTCGAGCTGATTCAAAATTCGCAACTGCTCTTCCGCGCTGCCCTCACCGAGTTTACGGGACATGAAGTGAGCGTACAGTTCGGTTTGAGTGATGAGAAAATTCAACTTTCTTTGCTGCCGCTTAGCCTACAAGAGACAAGAGAAGTCAAACGAGACGTCTATGCCATATGCGTCTTCTTATTGACCAAAATCATACGTACTTCCATAAGTTCGACGTCTAATTTTCTTTGTTCTTCGGCTTCTTTCTCCATGCGTCGTCTCGTTTCCCTTTCGACCCTCTCGTAGCGCTTCCAGTACATTTGCATCTCCCGAGTGAGCCTCTTAGACCGCCATAGAGTTTCCTTCATGTTCCTCTGAGACTATAAACCCCAAAATTTCAAACGTATTTTTGAAACCCCTCTGTATATATTATGATCATAATACTTAACAATAAAAAAACACTTCACACACCTGCAGAGCTTTTTGACGCCAATGCCTCACACAGTACGTCGCTACTCGTCGACAACCAGTCAACATCTCTTTGTGATTATTCAGTCTGGACCTTTGAACCTGCAACGAAAAACCTCAATTAAATTGATTCCAATAGCCAACCAAAAACGAAACAAGGGAATCGAGATCGACCTTTCCGATTTCCTTCTTGGCCATATTTGCCCAAAGTTTACGCCGTCGATGGGTCAATATTTCGACGGTTTTGGCTTGAGCGGCCATTCTCCTCTTGTGGCTGCTGGGTTTTTTCCCTTTGGACGATTTCAACTCATGGTCTTGTAATTCTTTCGCTGTCTTCTACGGGGAAATAATCAGCATGAGACCACTTTTTAGTATGGTAATAAGAGATGAGAACGAATTAACGCCGTTTACTTTGCTCTCGTCGCCGGAAAGATCGTCGTTACTCTCATTCCCTTTACTTTTGTCCTTCTTTCCACCATTCATTTTCCTTTTTTTAGCCACACCAGTCGTCGCCAGTTGGTGTTCAGGAAACTTGTCATAATTCGATAGCAGCCCAGTCCCATAATACTGATATTGCCGATTCTGAAAACATTTGAATTTATTATAGCGTGGAGACAAAGCGATGGACAGTGATGACTCTCACTTATTTCTAGCTTTCTGTGAAGTTGAAACTCACTTTGGGATTCTGATAGAACTTCTTACGGTATTTCCTCTTGAGCACATGCTGCTTCAACATGTGCTTCAAATCTTGCTCGGTAATCTCATCGTCGGAGTCGGAAGTGTCACTGAGTAAAACTTGCTGCAACCACTCCCTGTCGCGGCCCACACTTCCCAAATTGTAAACTCTCACTTTGTCCGATATTCGATCTGAAAAGCGGAAATATACGTTCAAATTGGCTATCCGGAAGTATATTTTTTGTATCAATTGATAGTGTAAATGAGAAAATACCTTGTTTGGTGGTGGCGAACGCATTCCAGGACGACGACTCGCCTGTGTAAGGATCGATTCCCGGCCAGCTCGCCCTCAGAATCACTAGATGCATCACCATCGTCACTGTAATGGAAAAACATCAATAAAGACAGTCCCATATACTCATTCAGAAACTACGGTAAATGTTGAACAAACTTACACAGAATCCTTCAAGTACTGGTCGACATAATTCAGGAAATGATCAATGTTCAAATTCTTCTCTAATAGCTGAATGTGCAGCGGTTTGGCAATTTCCGTCTTGACGACCATCTTTTTACTGGCATCAGACATAATACGCTAAACAACCTGAAAATACGATCGAAAGTAGTGAAATTGTCCGTCGTAATGAAACAGATGACAACAAGTTCGCTCAAAAAGATATTTTATACCTAGTTTGTATGATTCGGAGAAAATCCGAGTATTTGAAAATGTTAGCTGTGATATTATCAGTTAAAACGGGAAAGGGTTTCGAATTCCGACCGCTAAAAATATAATAAAACAGTATTTTTACCACTTACCATGATAGAAAACACTCAGCCAATAAGTTACGATGCTTATAAACAAGTGGAAATCCTTTTTTTCTGAATAGTTTGTTACACCTACTTCATTTCAAATTGGTAGAATAATGTCTGAGGATATCTAAATAACTATGTAAGATTCGTGCAACATTATTATTATGAAAAATAAGAATTATCTGAAGGAGTCAAGGAGAGTCTCTCTCCTGATCCTAGCTCGGCTTCAGCGCTCCTCGCGGCCGAAATCATTAAACTGCGTAGCCGTTATCGGAGCGGTTCCATGAGTTCGGTTCCTTAGGTTTTAGCTACTTTTTCTCGTCATGTAATATTATGCTATAATTACAATACTGCTGCCCTAGGGCATCCTCATGGCCAAATTTGATGTATGCAATGGTTAGTTGACTGTAGAACACTCAAAACTTAGGGAGAAGAAAAGACGAATATATTTTGTAAGTTTTAGGGAAAAAACAAGGAACATAATTGGTGAAAGAGGACTTGTTAACCCTATTTCATCGCAATTTCATTGGATTTCCCTGTAAATGACTCGTGTTTGTCGCGAGTTTTCATGGTTTAGAAAATTGCTCATCAGTTATTGGGATCGTGAGCTGAATATAAATGGAAGTAACTACTTATATGTGTTGTCCAAAACATTCTCATGTTGCTGTTACCCTCCTTTTTCCGCTGATAATTCATTTAAGTTGATCTCAAAGAGCACCAAGCAGAAGTGAAACTGAAAAAATCAATTTATGACGACTGATTTTCTCAAGTTGGTGATATTTATGATAGGTACTAAAAAATGCGCAACCGTTAATTTGACTATTTTTCATGTTATGTATATAGTGTCACAGGGTATTATAATCCATGAATACTTAGGGTTAACATGACCCTTTTTAACTCTATGTTTTGGTATCGTTTTTTCCTTTTCTCTTATTTTTGAGAATTTTCCAGTCAACAGACTTAAAATAGTCTGCGCTTTTCAAAACTGTTGTCGCTTCGAACGACCGAACGAGCTTCTGAAAGTGGCTCAGTTTAATTTTGGTGCCCCTGCAAAAGTGTATAATTTGACTGAATGATACAGCCATTGAACAAAATCTTGGAACCATCTTGGCCAGGAAGTTGTCATACGGATTAGACGAGAAGAGAAAATGAAAGGAGGCCATGAGGATGTCCTAGCACTATTATTATATGAGAATTAATGTCCACTAATCTGCTGATGAGAAAAAGTAGCTAAACCCCTGGGAGCCGAACCCATGGAACCGTTCTAATAACCGTTCGGCAGTTTGATGATATCGGCCGCCAGGCGCGCTCATGCTGAGCATGTACCGATCAGGAAAGAGACTCTCTGAAATCTGAAACCTATTTGTTTTGTTGTGGTGGCTGTGCACGTTTGCGAGATTTGCCCAGACGTGAAGCGTGAATACCACAAAGAACATGAAATTTCAACTGGCTAATTAAAATATATCAGCAACAATCGCAATGTTATCATTTCGCTAATCCGATTATCATTTTCGAGTTTGTTTTGATTCTCGTTCAAGATCAACTGGTTAATAAAAAAAAAGCGGTTATTTGATTTATCTCAAGGTTACGAGAGTCCTTGTTGATTAATTCTTGAACGTTGGAACGAAATGGACGCGATCTCCCCCTCTAATAAGGTATGTATTGAGATCAGAGGTTATCGGAAAATGATTTTTCGTCCTCGTAATCACTTCATTCGTCGCTACTCGCCTTTCTCGATCGGCAGTAGTTCGTAGTCACGTAGTGGCAACCCTCCTTTTCAACTCGTGTTCGTACTAAGTCGATTCTCTTCGTTATTTTAGAAAATGGGTGGCAATTTATCATCGCTGGACCCGATGCAAGTGGAGGTTCCGAAATTGGAAGAACATTTACAGAGAGACCCTTACCTCAGGACACACGAGAGGGAGTTCAGAAGAAGGTGACGAATTTTATGCAAATATTTTTATTGTTCTGTCAATTACACATGCTTTTGTTTCCCACGAAGATATTCATTCGTCGTGGCGTGTTATGGTCAACGTAAGAAGCCAATTTAGAGCTAAATTTCAATAATCGCCGCCAGAAACCAAACAGAGCCATCTTGAAATGCGACGCAAAAGAACCGGTAAAGGACCTTGAACGAAACCTTGTCAGAATATTGCCGATTTTAGGCCGAATATTTTATTTAGTGAGGGAAATTGTTAAAACCTTGCATTGCTATGTACATGTCCTTGAGCTCCTATTCGCTATCAACTTTTGTAAAGACCCAGTTATTGGCGGATTTTCATGTAAAAATGAGTCCATATTATCACGATTACAAAACATCCGCTTTATGCTGCTTCAAGGAGTAAAAATGATTTGATCAACTCTTAGACGACAGAATACTTTGGGCGTTTATGCATTGTCGAAAGCCAGATGGTCTACGCTCACAGTTAAGAAAAGATTTTATTCATGAATTCGTCCCTGTTTTGATTTCCTGGGCGACTCTTTCAAGTTCTGATGCGGCTGAGCATATTTGCAAAAGCTTTACGTTCATCAGAGACTCTGTCCCCTCATCGGATTGGCATCGGACGGGTTTCTAATACCTAGACATCACTATTATTACTAATCTCTAGTGGTAGCTACGCTTTTGGACAAAATAGGGCCCAATAATCGGACATCAAACAAACAACGTCAAAAATAAAAATTAAAAAAGGGAAGTGGAAAAAATCTGTTCACAATCAATCATGACAATGAGTCGCCACTACACGTCCTCCCCTGACTGAAACAATTGTAGTTGGCAATAAATAAAGCAGATTTTTGATACCTCACTCAAACATAATTGATGTAAAATACTTACTACGCTTTGCTTTGGTGTTTGAAATCGTTACGTTTTATGAAAACACCAGCACACCTTGATTTTGGTCGATTACACGCAAGCCTACTCCCTCGATTTGAGTTTCATTCAATATTAGTTCATTTATAGCTCCGATAACTCGACCCTCCTCAACACAAAATCATTTAGTTTCTTTAATAGACATTTGGAGATAGTATCGAATAAAGATATCTTCAGGGTCAGCTATTTTTAAGATTATTTTGGTGTGATTAGTTTTGATCAGGCCCCCAAAGATAAAGAGGACACCTCTTGAAAACATTTTCAAAAATAACCACGGAGATGTCAAAAATAAATTGAGGTGTAGATAAGTAGTGAAATTACCGCACACGAGCTTTAATTTTTATTATCTAGGCATCTGATGGAATGTAACACGAAGGAGAAAATTCTTGAATTTCAACAATATCAGAGCGATTTGTAGAAGATCACAACTGAGGACGAATTCTTCCGCAGCACTAAGTTTAAGTTTGTCCAGAATCCCATCAATTGAAGTATCGACCTGTTCTTTGTAGATATGCCGTGATGCAGGATATGATGGACAAAATCGACAACGAACTGGGTGGACTCGACGAGTTTGCTCGGTCTTACAACCGATTTGGTATCCAAGTCAACGACGACAATTCCGTCTCTTGCAAGGAATGGGCGCCCGGAGCGGAGCAGCTTTTTCTCACTGGAGCCTTCAGTAAGTTTTCAAAATGGTTGACCTATGCCGGTAGTCATATTCGACACAAAAATGAGCAAAATTGTGTCAGATGCGTGGAACATTCAGTGTGTGGCAAAATATAATATATGAATCAGTATTAAAATGCGATAGAAAGAAAACTGCTCGGCTAAAACAATGAACATTAGCTTATTTGATCAGTAGGAAATCCTGTTTTTTATGTCGTTTTAAAAATCACATCACCAAGATGGCAGCCTTCAGTGGCAATACACTGATGAGGCGATTTAGGAAAACTTTCCACTGCTTTTCGCTTAATTTGTGTAGGTATAGTCCTGATTCTTACCTTGAGCTCATCCTAAGTGTGAGATAGATGTTTAAAAACTTTTCCCCTAAATTTCCACAAAATTTATTCCATGGGTTTTCGAGATTTTCGTCGATCTAGGCGTGTGGGGTATCATTTTTGACTAAATGTTGGACGCTGAATCCAATGAGACGGGTCCCAGAACGATTCGCGCCCCCTGGAAGAGGTTATGGGTCAAAATTGGTATCTGTCTACCTATTTCAAAAGCGTGTTTTCGAGATTCATGTTACCTAGGCGTGTGGGGTATCATTTACCACTAAATTGTGGACGCTGAATCGGAATGAGTCCCGACGTACCTAGTCCAAGGAGTTACCAACCCCTGTGAATGATTGCAGCGTTTTGTTTCTATACAACATGAAATGCATACAAACTAATTTTGGGCTTGATTGCACGGGCCAAAACGGGGTTATGTGAAGATTAAATAATAAAATTAATTAGGCCCTTTCAGTCTATAAAAAGAGTAATATTTATCAAAAAACAAATCGTCACATTTTGCACAATTTTGTATGCTCAAACTGACTAGCCTAAATTTTCATTTTTTTAAATTACTTCCATGAGCGTTTATACATTCTACAGATGGATGGAACAGGTGTAGCCACCCGTTTACCAAAGGAGAATACGGTATTTGGACACTCCACTTGCCCGCCAATCCTGACCGAAGCTGCCCCGTCGGTCATCTAAGTGAAGTCAAAGTAAAACGAATTTGACGAATTTATTATTTTTGCCGTTATTACGCTACTATTTACTCATCGCCGTATCACTAATTTTTCCACAGATCTGCGTGAAAAAATACAACGGTGAAGTGGTCGACAGGATAAGCCCTTGGGCGCGATATGTGGTCAAGCCGCCCAAACACGAAGGCGTCACTTACAAACAGTTAATGTGGAACCCTTCTGAGGTAAATTTTTAGCGACAAAACGTTCGAATTCGATCGAATAACAACTATCCGCGAATTTCCCTTTAATATTTTACTACTTTTAATATTTGTCAGAAATACGTGTTGAAAGAGCCAAGACCCAAACCGCCCAAGTCGTTGAAAATTTACGAGTGTCACGTTGGAATTGCATCCCCTGAAGGAAAAGTGGGCACATACTTGGAGTTCGCTCAAAATATTATCCCTCGGATCAAAAGGCTGGGTATGTTTTTGAATATTTTAGTTTGTATTGGCAGGTTTTTTTGATTTGGCATCTATTTTAGTTTTCTTTTTACATATGGTTCTTAATTTTGTTTCGATGACCCACGAATTTGAAAAAAAAACAAAAAAAAAACCTGTATTTTGCCAATTACCAAAGCGTGGGTATTTTCAATGCGCATTGAAAATTTCTTGTTTCTCATTTCGCTCTATTGAGAAGTCCTGATGTCTTGCCTCTTCTAACAAATTGTGAAAGGGGCTGTGAGCTCCTCTGAATTCACCTCAGAAGGTTGAAAATGACCTGTAACGCGTAATTGTAAATGTAAGCCTCATTAATTTGTTCTGATAAAATCAGTAATTATGGACCTTGTGAAGTAATTATGTGGATAAAACTTCAAAATCTTACTATTTACATAGACAAGCATTTAGATCATAGAATCATATAAAGTCTCGAATTTCGATCTGGCAAGGCTCTCCACGCTTCGGTAATGATGGGCAAGAAACTACTCAGTGCTATCGTTTCGTAGAAAGTACTCCCATTGGGGGTTTGTTTGTCTTTGGGGAACCAAAAGCTGCATATTGAATATCATCAGAAATTATTTTGGATAATTTAAACCGTTTTTAGCGCGAGAGACCGTATACCTGTTCTATCCATTCTATTGCGTTCTATCCAAATGATAGGAGTTTGAAGCAAAGTATCAGTGCTTGAAGTTGATGCTGATAGTCTCCTTTACTCTGTTAAAAGACAAATTTTCGCTTAAAAAACCTTTAACAAATGGCAGTAAAGTTGAAAAAATTTCTGAGTTTTTTTAAAGGTCTTTTTGTCTTTTTGCCATCTTTAATTCGACGTTTCGCCATGTCCTGGGATGGCATCATCAGGATTCAATGAGACAACATTCAATGAGTTTCCAATGCCCTCAGTCCATACATAATGGGACCACAGAAACGTTTACACGGACATAAGTTATTAGCAACATTTGTTTTCTCTCTTGACATTACACACCGTATACATTAAAGGCACGTAAAAAGGACGAATTGGTATAAAAGACCAGGTGATATTAGAAATCAGCCTTGCATCAACAAACCAATGCAGTTACCATCTGATCCTTTTCACATTTTTTTCCTTTTCATACAGTTAATACCTAACCTCGTTGTGTGTTTTTTTTAATCATTAAATGTATACACTGTGTAATATCAATAGAGAAAACAAAATGTTTTATTATTATTGTCTGTGTAAACGTCCCTGTGGTCCAACCATTATAAGAGAAGAGGGCTTTGGAGACCCGGTTGCTTTGATGAATTCTGATGATGACAGGCCAGGACCTGGCGAAATGTCGAATTAAAGCTGGGAAAAAAACAAAAGTGTGACATGAATGACATATGAACAGCGCATCCCAGACCTTCGAAATTGTGACATTCTTAATCAATTCAGTGTGTATTACATAATTAAAAAATTGTATTTTACTTGTGAACCAAAAATGTATACCTACCAAATCGATTTGCTCGCCTTTCCCTGTCTTTTTGCATCCCTTACTCTGCATGTTTTTTCAAACTTTTGTGTACTACGCATTCATTCTTAATTACAAATGTTTTTATTTTTCTTTGAGTTCTGTACGTGACACCAACATTGATATTATTTCCTTATTTAATAGGATATAATGCACTGCAGATTATGGCCATTATGGAGCACGCATACTATGGTAGTTTTGGATACCAAGTAACAAGTTTTTTTGCTGCATCTAGGTTGGTTTTTTTCTGATTTTTATTTTGCAGTATTTTTCCCGTGGATGAATGTGCATGTTATATTATGGTGTGATATTTCGGTTTGGTGAATCGCAACGGGTGGTAGGGAGGGGACTTATATCAGCTTGTTGCACCAGATTCGTTTACCTCACTACCTCAACTTGAAACCTTTTCCCATTGAGAATGTAAGCCATGTGGTCCTCAAAGTGTTTATCAGCTTACCTGCCTAATCAAATTCAATCCAAATGTGTTTTTGAAAAATTACGAAATTGAAATGATTGAAGAAACTACTTAGGCTGGTTGAATTTCTAGCAAAAATGATAAAAATTAGTTTATTCGTACTTTTGAAGGGATTTTGTGAGGGTGGAACATTAATTAGAGATACCTTGTATACTTACCTATCCCTATATTATGTCCACATTACATAATGGATGTTTGACTATAGGCATTTTATAAGTTATTATTATAATCAACTTGTTGGTGGCTCTATTCTCTCTAAATGTACTGATCCTTTGCAGTCGCTACGGAACGCCCGAAGAGCTCAAAGAGCTCGTCGACGTTTGTCATAGAGAAGGTTTGTACGTCTTGCTTGATGTAGTTCATTCGCACGCGTCCAAAAATGTTTTGGACGGCCTAAACGAATTTGACGGCACTGAATCCTGTTATTTTCACGCTGGAGCTCGTGGAACTCACTTTTTGTGGGATAGTAGACTCTTCGATTATTCCCAGTAAGTTTCGTCGGAATGTTGTTTTATTTTTTTATCGGTATTATTGTCTATCACTATTTACCTCCTCAATGCTCATTAAATATAAATTGTCGTTCTTTTTCAGACCTGAAGTTCTCAGGTTTCTCATCAGCAATTTGTGTTGGTACTACGAAGAATATGGTTTTGATGGGTTTAGGTGAGTGGTTAATGTTCCATTTATTCACTAAAACTTAGATTACTTGACTGTGAGGGTCCAAAGAGCAAAAATCTCCTCATTACAGAGGGGTTGTTCATTTTGAATATTAGCTGTGGCCGAGAAAACAGTAAAAACGCTGCTAATTCTTTCACAGGGGTTGGTTATCTCTTGGACTAAGAGCATGGAGACTCATTCCAATTGATTCTGCGTCCAAAATTTAGTGGAAAGTGATACCCGACACGCCTAGGTACCAATTTTACCAAAAAACTTGCATTCGAAGTTGGTAAATAGATTCCCCATTTTGACCCATAAACCTCTTCCGGTCCACGCCGTTTTTGGTAGTATAAAAATTATCAAAATCTAAAATTTTGGACAGGGACCTGTTTTTGGCTCTAGTTGGTCCTCGAAACGTTTCAGCTCGATTAGACCAAATTTGGGGGAGTAGGGGTCAAATGTGTTTTTCGGAAAAAGGACTTTCGAGATTTTTGGCGGTCGAGGCGTTTGGGGTATCATTTTCCACTAAATTTTGGACGGATCGATTGGAATGAGTCCAGGACACTCCACTCTCACTATTTTCCCCCATTTTCTCCATGCGCCTGGTCCAAGGAATAACCAACCCCTGTGAAAGAATTAGCAGCGTATTTTTGAACGTTGATGTGAAGAGTGTAAAAGAGAAAAGTTGTCCTTGTTTTCGAAACGGTATTACTAACATGATTATTTAAATTTATTTCAAATTTTAATTCTTGATTTATTATTGGCAGGTTTGACGGAGTCACGTCAATGTTGTACCACAACCACGGGACGCAAGGTTTCTCTGGTGACTACAATGAATACTTTGGCCTGGGAGTCGACACGGACGCCCTCATTTACCTCATGATCGCCAACAACATACTGCATAAGCGGTACGATAACGTCATCACCATCGCCGAGGTAAGGATGAACTTTGAAGGTAAAATTTTCAGAGGTGATTCTCCATTCTATACAAATGGATCGTGTTACTTTAGGACGTATCTGGGATGCCTGGACTGTGCAGGCCGACTGACGAGGCTGGCGTTGGTTTCGACTACAGACTCGGTATGGCCATTCCCGACAAGTGGATAGAGCTGCTCAAAACGAAAAGAGATGACGACTGGAACGTGGGAAATATCGTTCACACGCTCACCAATCGACGGTGGATGGAAAAAACTGTCGCCTACTGCGAATCCCACGATCAGGTTGAGTATTTCTACTAGGAAATACTTCATCGCTTGCTATCAACGTTGTTTTACGTGGTATTTTGTTTTCAGGCGTTGGTGGGTGACAAAACCATCGCGTTTTGGTTGATGGACAAAGAAATGTACACTGGCATGTCTCTTCTGTACGGTAGTAACGACATAGTTGATAGAGGGATGGCTCTTCACAAAATGATCCGTTTGATCACCCACGGCTTGGGTGGAGAAGGATACTTGAACTTCATTGGTGTGTATTCTGCAGCTGTTTTCCCACCTTTGGCTGAATCCTATAACACCAAACATATCAAGGCTAAATGAACTAATATTGTTGCTCAGTAGAAATCACTTTCAACAATGTCGGATATAGTAACGAAATCCCACTTGATTGGTTGGCTCGCTATACTCGCTATACGCTGAAATGATTTAGTTCACAACAACCGCAGTGTGGGCAATATCGGTTATAATAACGGAGACCAGATCAAAACGGGTCCTTGTTGTTCTTATACTGTACAATATTATCACCCGGATACCCCAGATGGGATGAACTCTAAAGCGGTCGGAGTTGCTCTAGGTTTGATTAAAGGAAAATTGAAAGGGCGTCTTTTGACAAGTACTGTGAAAGACAATCAAAAATTACAGAATTTAGGAGAAAAGTTGAACATGATGAATCCCGGGTATCTAAAAAAAATACCATAACAGGTCTAAATTACGAAACTTTTTCATGTGATTTTTGGTTGGTTATTCCTCGAATAATCAATTTATGTTCTCATGCAAAAAGCCAATCTACGATTCCGCACAAACTAATTTTCTGGGCGTTTTCAAGGTGTCTAGATCAAAATACCGGCCGTCCACGTCAATTTTGGTAGTAGAATGTATTCTAAAAATCTGAAGTTTTGAGTTAGGGACCCGTTTCCGGCTCTAGTTGGACCAAATTTTGGGGGGAGGGGTCAAAATTTATTTTTAGAAAAATGACTTTCGAGATTTTGGTGACTTAGGCGTGTGGTGTGTGTCGTTTCCGACTAAATTTTGGGCGCTGAATCGATTGGAATGAGTCTCCATGCTTATAACTAACCCCTATGAAAAAATTTGCAGCGTTTTTAAATGAAATATATGCAAGCAAAACGTAGTATGTATCGTATTTTTCATACGTTTTCACCACCCATGCTTTAACCTATAGAAACGGAATTTTAACGGTCCCTTGAAGGTTGTTATAAGCGATTTTCACTGTAATTCTCTTTATTAACTTACACGATCATCATTTTTTCCTTCAAGGTAATGAATTTGGTCATCCCGAGTGGTTGGATTTTCCTCGCGAAGGTAACAACGAGTCGTACCACTATTGCAGACGACAGTGGAATCTCGTTGACGATGAAAATCTCCGTTACAAACAACTGAACGAATTCGACGTCGCCATGAACAACTTGGAATCTCAATATGGGTGGCTGTCCGCTGATCCTGTAAGTCCGCCTATCTAGGTTTATACGTTTAACCTATTTTCAACTAGAACTCCTTACAGGGCCCTTTGAGTAGACCTGCCAAAACAAAATGTATCAATTAAATTTTCGTTTGGATTGCAGAGCTAAAAGCAAATATTATTAGGTTTTTATTGTGGCTGAACTCGACTCCTGATTCTAGTTTTGATATTACTTCTCAGTGAAGTCGACATCACAATTTGTATATGCATTTGTTTATTTGTTTGTTGCATACATCTATTACCATCTATTACTGTCAATGCTTCTCAACTTCAATGCTTCAACTCTTCTTCTCAACTCTCTTCAATGCTTCAACTCTTCTTCTCAACTCTCTTCAATGCTTCAACTCTTCTTCTCAACTCTCTTCAATGCTTCAACTCTGCTTCTCAACTTCAATGCTTCAACTCCCCTCTTTAAGAAACTCTTGTGCTGAAGGGTCTTACATCATTTCACCATAATTAATGCTTACAGCATGCATTCAATTTTCTATACGATCATGTATTTAACATTTCCCACCGTTCTATAACCACGTATGCTTACTTTTCCATTTATTAATATTGCATTAACCCTCTACCATATTGCATATAACCTACTTTTCACTCTTGTTTGCATATAAATTTTAAATTTGCTCTTAAACTTAAACGATACTCAATTTCATTTAAATGTCATTAAAGAGTTTGCCACCCCTATAAAACAGACTTCGCTAACCACTTGATGTTAAACTGAGAGGTATTTTCAATAATATCCCCTCACCCGCCCTCGTTGAACGACCATCATTAATCTGCAACCTGTCCTTCATTTTCTCTTTTTGTGTTTTTATAATTTCCATTCTATCATTGAGCTCCTGAAATTGATAAGTCTCTAAATTGTAAGGTCTACTGGCCTTACTAAAAAATGGCCCCTGATTCCGACGGATGGGTTCAAAAAGAAACTATTCTCAATTTTGAGAATTTGGGGGAATTTACCCTTTTTGGGTTAATAACAAGGCAGGCTATCTTGGGGTCCTGAATTTATTTTTTTTGTGTAGGGATGACGACAATACGGTCCCTACCTATCGGAGCTTCGGTCATCGAAAGATAATAATAAGGGTGACCTCGGAAACCCCCTGATAAAAAAAAAATAAATTTAGCTTCTGAATAAATTTGCCCACACGACGGGAAAGGGGCTCAATTCCCGTATTTGTCCAAATGGCTGAATAGTAAATAAATGTTCGGGCAGGAATAGTAATATCAAGGAACGTCCTCACCGGTCTGCAGGATAATCCCGAAAACTGATCCGGGTAGAAACACACTTTTTCCCGGGCGTCACAAACACAAACACTGGCGTGAGCGGGGGTGGTAGATCGCCGAGGAATTATTAATTTATATAATTCCCAAAAAGAAAGTCAATGAGCAAAGGGACGAAGAAGAAACTTCCGATTAGTGGGAAGGCCCGCACGAGACTGTCTCGCCCTCCCTGGTCAGTCGGGCAGCCAGACTCAGAACAACCGTTCGCTGGACTTCGGTTTGTTTGTGGCTGTGACACCATCCCTCCCCGGGGAATTAGGGAATTGAACGCCCTTTTTGAAATTCCCTAATGTCGAGGTCTTGAAAATGGGAATGCTATGATGCCCCCACAACCTCTGGCTGTTTGTTGAGGGGAAAAAAATAAATGTCACAGCGTTGCAGAAAAGCTCGGAGGGTTGACTCGCGGCAGCCATCGAAAAAGTTCTCATGAAGAAATTACGAAAGGCAATTGGCCAAAGAGTATTATAGGAACATACTGTGGCAATGTTTTGTCAAACCTCCAGGCATAAAAACTGCGTAAGGGAAAGTCCTAAACTCCGTGGGACACCACTAGCATGAGGAACGGAGCGAGTAGCCTAGACGGTCGTGTGGGCTTAACGTTGTTAAAATAAAAGGAAATTCTGAGAAAAGAAAACCCTGTGGGCAATTGGTTCGCGTGACATGAAATCCTAATAGCCGACTACGTACAATATGCCTGCGTAGGGCGTGTAGACGGCAAAAAAGATGGTGTGTACAAATAGTGTTAATTATGGTTGTATACGTAGGAGTCCTCTTCTTTTTTTTTTTTTTTTTTTTTTTTTTTAATATTTTTTGTATATATATTTTTTTAAATTTTGTTGTTGTTGTTGATGCATTGCTAGTAGCACTCACTGACACGCACTAACACTCTATTAACTGAAAATAAAGTTCGCTTGTCGAAAAGAATATTCCTTCTCTTGAGGAGGGTCATCTGGGCGACCGATATAGCTTCAATTGAGAAATGTGGGCGACTTTCTGGATGTTGGGCTTGTCGCAATTCTGTAGGAAGTAGGTGACGTCCGACAGAACGTTAGTGATTAGAAAGGGGCCCCAGTATTTCGGAGACAGCTTACTCGTGACTGCTGCTTGCTTGTCCGAAATTATGTAGGTTTTTAGAAGTACGCGATCTCCTTTATGATATTTAACCGGTGCATGTTTTCGGTTATAAATCGCACTGTATCGTCGGTGGGCGTCTTTTATATTCGAGAGGGCCGTCTTCCATGTGGTGGGCCGGTCGATGTCGTCGGCGGGTAAATTCCAAACTAGAGTGAGTGGAGTGTTGAACAGTCTACCGAAGAATATCTCGGTCGGGCTAAACTTTGTTGTGTCGTTGAAAGTCGAGTTTAAGGCCATTTGTGTCAGGTGTAGGTCGATGGCCCATTTACTGTGATCGTCGTGACATTTTGCTCGAAGCGCAGACTTTAAATTTTGGATTTGCCTCTCAGCCATGTTGGCATTTGGGTAATGGGGTGGGAGCAGTGAATGTCGCGTACCTATCGAATGAAGGAAATTGACGAACTTTTTTGAGGTGAAGTAACTGGCGTTATCGGACACCAGCCGTTCCCAGTAGCCATAATGTTTGAAGACGTGGTTGTTGAGCGCCTTGATGATTGTGTTCGACGTGGTTGTTATCAATGGAACTAGAACGGTGTATCGTGAAAATCCGTCCACCGCAATGAGGATGTGAGCATAACCGAGAGATTTGGGTAGGGGGCCGGCTGTGTCGATAAACAGGGTCTGGCCTACCCTCGAGTCAGTGGTTGACGACAGGATCCCTTTTGGTTTCGTTTTCTCACTCTTGGTTCTCTGGCAAACGTCACACGATCGGACAGCATCCCTTACGGTGTCATACATGTTGCGCCAATAGAAAAATTTCTTTGTAAGTTGAAAGGTCCGCTTCGTGCCCCAATGAGATCCAAAGTTAGAATGATGGTAATACCGAATGATGGTGCGTATCAATGAAGAAGGGACGACTGCGCGGGGTGTACCATTTTTGTCACTATAGTACAACCGATTGTCGGACAAGGTGTACGCAACATTGGCGTTTGAGCGGTCACGTATGGAGTTTCGAATTGCTTTCAATTCCGCGTCATTTTCTTGCGCGGAATTTAAGTCGATGTATATGTCCGGGAAATCTTTAACAAGGCATAAGTTCCGTCTAGAGTTTGGGATTTTTTCATTGTTTGTGTCGCATGTATTGGTGCTGTCACTCGCTTCATCAACGGGGTTCCTGCTTAGGTAGTCCGAAAAAATATTGTCTTTTCCCTTGATATGGCGGGCGTTATAGCGAAAAGCATAAATTGTACAACCCACCGAGCTAAACGCCACCATTTTTCGCGAGATTCGAAATTGCTGTCAGCGCCTTGTGATCTGTGTATAAATCGAATTCGCTGTTGCTCGAGATAAATGCGGTACTTGTCAAAACCGAATTTGACCGCGAGGGCCTCAAGCTCGTTGCGGAGTAATTCTGTTCGCTTTTGGTAAGCTTTCGGCTTGCAAATGCTACTGGTTTGAGTCCTTGGGCGTGTTCTTGCGATAAAATAGCAGCAACCCCTTTTTTTGCTCCGTCAGTGAACAAGTGGAATCGCCGTGAAAAGTCAGGAGTCGCAAGGACGGGAGGGGTGGTGATTATCGTGCGGAGTCGTTGCCATGCATTTTCGGCGTTCTCATCCCACAACATGGTACTATCTTTTTTACGAAGGTCATTGAGAGTTGGCAATAATGCTCAAATTTGGGATAAATTTTGAAAAAAAATTACGCTTCCGAGGAAGAAGCAATTTCTTTTGGGGTTCGCGGTCTGGGAATTTTCAGAAGAGCTTGTATGCGATCAGGGTGTATGGAGATAGCATTGTGAGAAATTCGATGGCCAAGGAATTCGATTTCCCTTCTGGCCAGTTGCTTTTTCGAGGGGTTGACGGTGAGTCCCGCTGTCTCCAGACGTTGAAAAAGTGCATGAAGATGCGTATATGATCCTCCAAGGTCTGGCTGTAAACGAGAATGTCATCGTAGTAATACATCCAGGTGTCGTACCGTTTGTCACCCAGGACCTCGTCCATCAATTTGGATAATTTTTGGCCACCAATGTTAACCCCAAAAGGGACGACATGGTAAGCGAAGGTCCCGAACCGCACTGAAACGCTGTGAGCTTCTTCGCTTTTAAGGCAGGGGAATTTGGTTGTAAGCCGAA
>CM034005.1:5125659-5147647 GCA_019603395.1 Cyrtorhinus lividipennis
GTGCCTGGGTTGGCCAGCTCGAGGGTGCCTGGGTGGTCAGCCCCTGAATGTTGTACTATGCCAAATATATGCATGATCGAAGGAGCGCCTGGTTGGCCAGCTGAGGGTGCCTGGGTGGTCAGCCCTCTGAGAGTTTATCCCATGCAATATTTGCGCATAGTAGAAGAGTGCCTGGGTTGGCCAGCCGAGGGTGCCTGGGTGGTCAGCCCTTGAATGTGTACTATGCCAAAATGCATGATCGAAGGAGCGCCTGATTGGCAGCTCCGAGGGTGCCTGGGTGGTCAGCCCTCTGAATGTTATTCCGTATAAAATTTAAGTATGGTAGACAGGGCGCCTGGGTTGGACAGCCCCTGAGAACAATGAGAAAGTCCCATCATGGATTGATCAATCACAAATGAAAGCGAACAGTACCTGTTAGCGTGCATGTGTTAAGGCTTCAACATCCTGCTATGACGACTCATGTTCAACTAACTATTTTCCACAAGGCACCAACACTCCCTATAGAAGGAGTGGTGGAAGCCCTTCGCAAACCTTCCCATGGTGGGAGCGATTCCTGGGAGTGGTTCCTGGAGGGAGTGAAGGAAGCTCTCTACGCGTCCTCTCACCCCGTCCGCTCCTGCACTTTACAACCTTCCAAACTCGTCTGCTGCCAAAGGAGACGACAGATCCAATGAATGTTGTAGGTAGCATAGAAGTCCGTCGGGCATCTCTACATCACATATATCTCCATCTCACCTCAGTGTAGTGAGTCGTTGATACAACTTCTATTCATGAGTCCCGCAAAATTCCCATAACTACCATTCTGTTTTTCATGTTTCAGTGCAATGTAGCTATAAAGTGGCGATCCAGAAGTGTATTCTCATATTATTTTTCTTTTTTGACAGAAACGAGTTGTTGGAACTCCAAAAGTTCACTCGGGAAGAAAAGAAAAGGTTACGGCGGTGTTTGAAAGACTCCGAGGTCGAGTTTCAAGCCAAAACTGGAAGAAAACTCCAAAAAGAAGACAGAAATCCCAATGACTCCGTTTACGTCGAATACAAACAAACCAAAGCTAAGCTTCGTCTCATAGATGCCCTCGTGATGAAACACAAGTGAATCATCGAAATGTTCTCTGTTTTAGTAGAGAGAACCTTTTCCGTGCTTCCTTCATAGATTTTGTACTCGCTATTTCAAGGGTTTCTATTGTGAGATTTTCATGTGAAAATCCCGTTGAAAGGTGGACCACGTTCACCCAATAAAGCTTTGCTTATTCGATTGATTGCTGGCTCTCTGCTAGCTCCTAGTGGTGAATTCGCTGTCCAGAAGTGCTTTCAACAAAATTGCAATAAATGTCAATACGTTAGTTCAAGGGCTTTACGGCGGAGTTCCTATGGATAACTACGATTTCAGTCGACCATTTGCCAATGCGCAATACCTTATCAATTCTGTTGTTAGCGTACCTTGAACACCCGTTCAAAAACTTGGCCCTGATGACGCCTAGTTGACCTAAAATTACATGTGCAATCAACCGTCGCAGTCCGAAAACAGCTCATTGAATGGCGCGCGTTACAAAAGTACGATTTGTGAGGTTTGAAAACACTTGGTAATCGAATGACGTGGATATTGACTATTTCTCAGTGCAAGTGACCCTTGTAACACATCAGTTGTTCAACGTGTGTGAGTTATGTTTTACTCAGTTTTCCACTTATCAGTATTTTGAGCTTTATTTAGTTATTCAGTAGAGTAGAGATAAAAGATCTTAAGATTTCGTTTTGTGTAATGTCAATTATTGTGTACGTCTTGATTTTTTTTTTCTCTCTCTCTCTCTGATACTTGAGTCTGATAATTTTAATCTAGGAATAAAATTCGAGGTTTCTTTGCTTATTGAAAAATCAAATATCAATCTGATCAACTTTCTTGAATTTGTAGAAGTATTTGCTTACGTGATGTGTGAACTCCATAATTTTTGTCATTATGACATCTCTTCCATTAGAGATACATATTGACCGTTGGAAGCGTTATTGAAACACTGATTTGGTGTTCGTATGTCATCCGTGTCGATGGCAGGTTTCCGTTGTCAAAATCTCAAATTCCGAAGTACTTAAAGGGAGAAACTTGTCAGTAAACTTGACTGGACTGAGTTCAGGACACCGGCGTTAGTCAGGTCCTGTCCAAAGTCCCTCTAATTTTGAATGCAAGAATAATAGTGCGTTGAGGGTGGTTTGTTGATGATGGGAGTAGTTAACATTTACTACTTGTTGAACTATTCAAGAAACAATCCTCCTCTTGTGTTGCCTGAAATAAGATGAACAGAGTGGAAGAGGATCCAATCCACATTTGATTTCTCTTGATGCTCTTTAATGAGATTGGAAACCGTAGAGATGCCTTTAAGAGGTGGGGAATGGTTCTTGAAGCTGTCGTACCCAACGTGTTTGGAGGGTTGCGATGCTTGAATTCATCAATTCTAGAACGTGAGCAACTTTGTCCACAATGACTCCAAATGGCCAATATGAGAACCAATTTGTACCAACCTGCACACCAAGAAGCCGCATGTTTCGATTCTTGTGGACGCGCAGTGCCCTTTTCAGAACTCTCCGGTTCCCAGGGTAATTCAACACATCAGCGAGTAAACGCGTCTTGAGATTACTAGGGAAAATACTTCCCCCAACTTGATTTATTTTTTTATTTATTTTTTTTGTTAATGAACTTGAAGGTCCAGTTCTATGTGATAGAATTCGATCACAGTAGGTTTCCAAAAATGAAATTGTAGTTCAAATATTGATGGATTGGCGTTCAAAAATTAAGATATTCTAGTCGGAATCATATGTTTCAGGCTCTGAACGAAATTAGATGTTCCAATTTACTGTTGGTGCGTTGAGAAAAGTGATTAACGATTTGAAACAGATGAAGTTATTTTTCTTTCTCTTGAATTAAGTACGTATCCTACGCTCTGCGGAAAAGAACTTAATCTAAGTTACGCGAAACACTTGATGACAGATGAGACCATTAAATCAGATTCACTATTTGATTCGGCCGTATATCCCGGGTTGACTTGAAGTTGTCATCTGCACGTTGAATGTTTCATCATATTAATGAATTACTTAGTTCGTTCTTTTGGCAATCATAACGACTCAGAATGAAGATTTATAGTTAACTCTTCGCTTTATTGTTGATCATGACATATATACAGCCTAGCAATACATCGTCATGACCTTACGTGACATTAGACTGATTTCATTAGCGTTTTGTACAGACGAAGAATGTTTATTTCAACTGGAAGACTTGGATATTTGTTGATTATTGTTAAGGATTACGTTTTGTTGTTTTTTCCGCAGCTCTGTAATTATGGCGTCAAATATCTTTCCCTATTCGCCCAACAATTTTTCTAGGTTCGGCAGATCAGTAATTGAGAACACTTAGAATAATTTATAAAAGTGTTGGAAATATAGTATCATTGAACAAAATGATACTGAAAACATATACCTTAAATACTCCGATTTATGGAGGATATATTGTTAATGGTAATTGGGCACTTCGATGTTTTAACTTGTTATAACAGTGGTTATCAATGTGTAGACTTTACTCCCAAATTTTCAAACAAAAAACCCTAGCTTAGAGTTAGTCGCATTGAGGATTGTATTATTTCCAGTGTGTAGTTCCTCATCCAAACGTTTGCCTGTAACATGCAATACCTACTCGTTTTTGAAAGAGAATCTTCGAAGACGAAATCGCTATAATTTAAAATAAAGATTTAATTTAATGAGTGTTTTTAATTTTACTTAGCACAACCTCCCCTGACACAAAATGTAAAACCGCAACCACAACGCACGACCGGTGTCCCTGGAAAAATGTGACATGGAAGAATCAACTCTACAAGTAATTTAAAAGAAAAGAAAAAAAGCCTCATATACGAGTACTTTATTAACTCGAGATTTTGTTTGTTTTTTCGGCATTTTTTCCTCAAAGATACCTTTAATCCTTCATTTTGTGTGTTTTCTCAATGACATCATTCAGAAAAGCGAAAAAAGGAACGGTCTTGTCTTGATGTTGACGGATTCGAGGGAATTCCAAAAACACTGGAATTCTGGAAAAAAGATACGAAACAAATATTTCAATCTTTTACAAAAGCCTCTGGGAAAATTCCGTTTTATACAAGTTACAAGCATCAAAAACATGTTGCCAGTGCTTGAGAGCTGCTGTGTCAGATCTAAAAACTGTATGTCATGCCACTGCCTTCAGTTCCGTATCAACTCACGGAAAATGATACCCCACACGGCTAGGTACCAGAAATATCAAAAACAGACATTCGAAATGGGTAAATAGGTACCCATTTTAACTCATAACCTCATTCAGAGGGCGCCAATCGTTTCGGGATTCATTTAATTGGATTCAGCGTTCAGAAGTTAGTGGAAAATGGTACCCCATACACCTAGAAAGCAAATAATCTCGAAAATTCATTTTTTGAAATATACATTTTGACCACTACCGCACCCAAATTTGGTCCGATCGGGCTGAGATGTTCCGTGGATTAACTAGAGTCGAGAAAGGACCCCTGACCAATATTTCAGATTATTAGAAAATTGCCTACTACCAAAGTCGATGTACGGCGGACGGACATCTTACTTTTGGTTGGTTATTCCTTGAATAATCAACCTATGTTTTCATTTCATGAAAAATTCGTACACACATTTTTGGTTGGTTATTCCTTGAATAATCAACCTATGTTTTCATGCAAATGGTCAACCTCTCCGATTCGGCTCAAAATTTTTTTTCTGGACGTTTCATGATGTCCTGATCAAAAAAATCTGCAAATTCTTACACACGGGTTGGTTATTCCTCGAATGGGGGAAACAGTGGGTGTGGCGGGTCTAGACCCATTCCAATCGATTCAGGGTCCAAATTAGTGGAATATGATACCCACAAGCCCAGGTACCAGAAATCCTGACACATACCAAATGGGTGGATACATACCCATTTTGACCCATAACTTCTTCCGGTGGGTGCCAATCGTTCTGGGACACACATCATTGAATTCAGCGTCCAAAATTTAGTGGAAAATGACACCTACTCGCCTAGGTGCAGAAATCCCGAAAACACATATATCAAGATGGGTGTATCTATGGGGCACTACGACACTAATTTACTATAATATTGAGAAAACGTAGGTAATTTAGAAGGCTACAATAATTATTGTATTAAAAATGAATTGAATGGTACGAAAAAAAGCTAGCGACCAGAAAAAGAATTGTAGGCAACTGCTCAAAATTGGTTGCTAAGTTTAACAGCTGGTTATAAACAACAGGATATGACGATGTGTTTTGTTTGTCTATTCGGCTGAAGTCACCCACATGGGTAATCAATACCCAATTTGACCCATTACTTCTTCCAGTGGGTGCCAATCGTTCTGGGACCCATTTTATTGGATTCAGCGTCCAAAATTTAGTCGAAAATGACACCCCACTCGCCTAAATCACCCAAAATCTCGAAAATCCATTTTTCAAAAAACACATTTTGACCCCTATCCCCTCCAAATTTGGTCCGATCGGGCTGAAAAGTTTCGAGGACCCATCTCGGCTGGGAACAGACCCCTGACCCAAATTTCAGATTTTTAGAACATTTTCTACTACCAAAAACGGCGTGGACAATGGACGGCGGACGGCGGACGGACTTTGACCTTTTTTGATCAGGACATCATGAAACGTCCAGAAGAAAATTTTGAGCCGAATCGGAGAGGTTGACCATTATCATGAAAACATAGGTTGATTATTCAAGGAATAACCAACCAAAAGGTCAATGTCCGTCCGCCGTACGCCGTCCACGCCGTTTTTGGTAGTAGAAAATTTTCTAAAAATCTGAAATTTGGATCAGGGGTCTGTCCCCGGCCTAGGACGGTCCTCCAAGCTTTTCAGCCCAATCGGACCAAATTTGAACGGGGTAGAGGTCAAAATGTGTATTTTGAAAAAAGGATTTTCACGATTTTTGGCGATTTACACGTGAGTGGTATCACTTTTCACTCAATTTTGGACGCTGAATCCAATGAAATGGGTCCCAGAACGGTTGGCGCCCACCGGAAGAGGTTATGGAGCTGGATCGATTGAAATGAGTCTCCATACGCCTGGTCCGAGAAATAACCAACCCCTGTGTAAGAATTTGCAGTGTTTTCGTTTTAAGGTTTCGGATGTCGGCAGTAAAATTATAACAAGGCTTTTTTAGTACCTAACGGAGCTCGCCGCGGTACAGCGCTCTTCATCATTCGCCTATCGCGTCTGCCCTAACTTGTCCCTTTAAAAAGTTTGAATTTCTTGAAGTATTTTTGCACGTCTTCTTTCAAGTACGGTTTGACAACGAGGCAGGTTGGTACATTTTCTGGTTGCTCCACCCATAGTTTGTGGTCGACGTTTTCCGATTTGAGTTTCTCTGATAGTGAAACGATATCGGATTCTTTAGGAGCCTAAAAAGGGAGAAATGTAACAATGAGTTGTTGCGATTTAGGACTCCCAGTAAATTGTAATTGTCAACGTCCCTGGGTTCAGCTACGAACCTCCAACACAACTTTGTGCATATTGTCGAGATCTTTCAAATAGGTCTGGGTGTTCTCGTCTGTGTAAAAGAGGTGGGTGACTGCAGTGCAGGCGTGGCATGCCTGAGCGATGACTGCTCCAACTGGCCAATTCAACGAGGTCATCAAGTCACCTCTCACGACGACGTACTGAACCAACCCGGGAGCGGCCATTGCTGAAACAATGAAAACGGTAAGACGATAAAAATGATACCCCACACACCTAGATTGCAAAAAATCTCAAAAATCCATTTTTCGACATTCACATTTTGACCCCTACCCCACCCAAATTTGGTCCGATCGGGTTGAAAAGTAGAGCCATGAACGGACCCCTGACCGAAATTTCAGATTTTTTGAATAATTTCTATTACCAAAGTCGGCGTGGACGGCGGACGGTATACCAGGCTGAGCCGCTCGCAATAGAGAAATGTGCTGAGGAGAACATGAGGAGGGCATACCGAGGTAGGCGGATCCACATCTTCTCTGACAGCCAAGCAGCACTCAAGGCCCTAATGGGATCGAGCTCTGACTCGAGGCTCGTACTTGAGTGCTGGGAAGCCCTCCAACTACTGAGTGGAACAAACAAGGTTGTCCTTACATGGGTCCCGGGCCAGTCAGGGGTTGAGGGTAATGACCGAGCCGATGCTCTGGCCAGGCGTGGACCGTGTTTTTACGGGACCTGAACCATGCCATGACTTCACCCAGTGGTGTTCGGATGCTGGCCTTTCCCTCAACCCAGACAAATGTTCAGTTATGACGTCTCACCGCCTGCTAATCCCTCATATGCACCCCTATACCATCAATGGTGTTGCCCTTAGACGTCCCTCTGTGGTCTCCGATCTTGGTGTTCTCATGGACAGGCAGTTGACCTTCAACGAACACATTGTCCAGGCCTCGTCTCGAGCTATGCGTGCCCTCGGGTTTATAAAGCGAAACACCAGGGAGTTCACCAGTACCACTGCCCTCTATCGGGCTATTGTCCAGCCTCACCTGGAGTATGCTTTCGTCGTCTGGAGTCCCTCATACGAGTGCCATGTGGATCAGCTGAACAGGGTGTACCGTGCGTTCCTACGTTACCTGGCCTTCAAGCTTGGGGTTCGTCGGGAAGACGTGGACTACAGTGCCCTGGGCCGGCAGTTTCATCTGCTCAGCCCCTCTGCCCGCCGGGCTCTCGCGGACATGTCCTTCTTGCACGGCATCTTCTCTGGGCGCATTGATGCCCAATCTTTGCTAGCCCAGTTTAACCTGCGGGTGCCCCGAGTAGGCCTGCGCTCCTGCGATCTCTTTACTGTGCCATTCTCACCTACCAACTACGAAGACGAGGAGACAGCGCCTCATATAGCCTTCAATTGTCCTGCCCTGGAACACAGGGGTTTCAGAACCTTCGGGACTTCGGACCGAAGGGACATCCTCAACCAGGAGAACCTGGTCGGAGCTCTGCTGGATCTAGTCGGGAACACGGAGCTTCGGCCAAGATGAGCTCCAGGGGTTAGCACAATGGGCCACTAGGTCTAAGTGCGGGGGGTGGACACTGCAGTGGACGCCCCCTTTACCCCTGTGTAATTAATCTAATCTAATCTCGAAAACATCGTATCGCGAGGTACTACACTACTGTAGATGCACATCTGGCCAGATTTGCTTTCTTATAAGCGAACTTATAAGCAGGAATAGCGAGACTTATATGTCAGTTTCTATCAACTTTTGATTCCTAATAAAAACCTGTACGTACCTTGATTCGGTTCAACGATGAAGATAGAATAAAAATGATTGTGACAAATGATGATGATAAACTGATATGCAGAGGCACGGATTAGCGTTGATACAGCCTGCCATACGCGCGTGAAATTCTGTTACCTGTTTTGTAAAACGAAACCTCCACACGACACACGACAATGCATGATTACTGTTCTGTCGCTACTCGTCATGTCACTGGTCTCCCGCTTGGAGCGCTGCAGTCTCTGCAGCCCAGATACTCCAGAATGTCCCAGCTAGTAATCAATCTGTTCTTATCCTCAATGTTTTCATTAATTAAGTTTTAATTACTAACGAAAATTTAGATTTTATTAAAACAATGAAGCAACCAAAACCTACTGTTCCGGTTGGACGATTAGATTATCCTGATTAGTGCTAAAACGGCAGTTAGAAATTCATCGTTATTCTTTTGATGTTCCTGACAATAGAATGGAGATGCTTTTTTGGTTGGTTATTCCATGAATAATCAAATCAACCTGTTTTCATGCAAAAGGTCAACCTCTCCGAATCGGCCAAAAATGTTTTCTGGACGTTTCAAGGCGTCTAGATCAAAATTAGCAAATGTCCGTCCGCCGTGCACGCCGACTTTGGTAGTCGTAATTTTCTAAAAATCTGAAATTTTGGTCAGGGGTCCGATCATGGCTCTAGTTGGTCCTCGAAACTTTTCAACCCGATTGGACCAAATTTGGGTGGGGTAGGGGGTCAAAATGTGAATTTCAAAATATTGATTTTTGAGATTTTTTGCTTTTTAGGTGTGTGGGGTATTATTTTCCGCTAACTTCTGAACGCTGAGTCCAATTAAATGAATCCTGAAACAATTGGCGCCTTCTGAATGAAGTTATGAGTCAAAATGGGTACCTATCTACCCATTTCGAATGTCTGTTTCCGAGATCTCTGGTATCTAGCCGTGTGGGATATCATTTTCAACTAAATTTTGGACCCTGAATCAATTGGAATGGGTCCGGGACCCCCATGTTGAAGAAATAAATCTCTCTAGTCCGAGGTTTAAATTAGTCTCCACGCGCCTGGTTCGAAGAATAACCAACGCGTGTTTGAGAATTTGGTTTTCTTCTCTTCAAATTTAGTGGAAAATGCTACCCCACAGGCCTATGTACCAGAAATCTCGAATACTCACATTCAAAATGGGATAATATATACCCATTTTTACCCACGAACTCTTTCTGTGGGTGAAAATCGTTCAGGGACCCATTTCATTGGATTCAGCGTCCTAAATT
Organism: Cyrtorhinus lividipennis; assembly: GCA_019603395.1. Classification (NCBI taxonomy): domain Eukaryota; kingdom Metazoa; phylum Arthropoda; class Insecta; order Hemiptera; family Miridae; genus Cyrtorhinus; species Cyrtorhinus lividipennis. Next base: position 5,135,185 of record CM034005.1, read on the forward strand.
TGGTCAAAAATGATACGCCACACGCCTAGATCGCCATAAATCTCGAAAATACATTTTTCAAAATACAAATTATGACCTCTACCCCGCCCAAATTTGACCGATCGGACCGAAAAGTTTCCAAGATCAACAAGAGCTGTAATGATGTAATGCTCCTCCCCTCAGCACAGCGGTTTCAAGTGGGGAGTAAGCATTGTCTGCAACGTAAGATGTGTATATAATAATAAATAAATACATTTTAAAAATACGTTATGGCACCACTGTCATTAACAACTAGTGGGTCATAAGATAGGCCGATGTTACCTCATCCTACAATTATTAATTGACGAGTGCATCACGAACAACCAACCGAAGAAGCGTACTCTTGCTCCTTCGAAATACTTCGCTAGAATATTCTGCGCTAACACGAAAAGTCCACTCGGAAGGTTTAGAATTCAGGCTGATCATTTTCACAAAGAATCCGGACCAATGCCATCAAAAACTGGTAATATTTAGGAACAAACCACTGAGGAGCTGAAGAAGTATTTATCCCAAGGGAAATTCGAGCCCAATTCTTTACCTTTTGTTCCTCCTACTAGCCAATATTGATGTTCATGGAATAGGATGAAAAATTGGACGCACGTTTATTAATATTTTTTTATTTTATAAAAACCCAGCAACTCCTGAAATACGGAAGAATAACAATTAGGAATCGGAATGACGGCAACAAGTGTTTCTAATGTTCAGATTACAGGATATATGCGAGGAAATGCTTCATGTTTTTTTTTATTGAGGTTGACTCCTCAAAGGCTAGAGTGCTCCTCTTTGACGGCAATCGTCATCTGAGGAGTGGATGGGATGCCAACCCCGACCAAACCCTTGGAGCACGGAGCCGTCAGCCACCAAGGATTACTCTTTCCAAAGATTGCTTTCGTTTGCAGTGATCAGAGGGAGAATACTTGAGAAGGTTGCTAGGTTTCTCGCTTTTATTGCCATATCAGGCAGGGGGCGAACGGTCCGTGACCCAAAGGCTCATACTTACAAAGGAACAGTTCACTCGTCGGGGATTTCGATTTCGCCATTGTTGATCGAGTCGATGACGTCATGTGGAGCTCTGCCTTCGATCGTACATCCAACCGACTGAAATTATTCAACGTAAGTATTAGTATTTGGTATCAAATCATACTTAGACAACCGAATTACTCTGATGCAGGCAGCAAAGAGTCGTGGGATTCACCTGAGCGGTACCAAGTATTTCCTTGACTGTGCCCTCAAGTTTACGGGACATGGATCTCGGCCTCATGGTCTTAGCAATGGCCGTAATGTCATCCATGCTAAGGTTTCCACTGTGTTTGACTGAAACAGAAAAGAAGGCTCTCATCCATGTAAGGTTCCTTGGCACTCCAGCCGCTAGTGCGACAAACGCATGGCTCACAACTCACTGTTCTTGTTCTTCTTTCTGTCCCTTGGAGGCTCCTTGAGAGCTTTGATGACTAACGAGGCGGCAGAGGGGACAACCGAGATGGCGGCTTGCCTGTTCTGGATTGTCAGGCAGACTGTGATCTTCAGACCCTTCCAATCGGCGGTCGCTTTGGCTATGTCGTCACCAACTTTCTTGGGCGACTGTGAACATGGAAAAAAATGATGAATACGTGAGCATTCATAAGTTTTCCTAGATTAAATGTAAATACTGGTAGACTCAACGAATAGTGTACATTTGAACTTCAAATTGAGAAAAACATCGAATTCATTCTCCACTGATAATACTCTAACCAAGGAATTTTAGTGGAAGGTGATAGTGAAGGACTTAATTCAACTTACCAGTCCCAAAGGACCAATTTTGGGTGCAAGAGACGAAGTGGCTCCAACTTCACCTCCAACACACCTCAGGTAAACTAAAAAAAAAAAAGAAAACAAAACAATAAGTAGGCACGTCAACACGAGAGTCAATCATAACCATTGCCATATTATTGGTAACGGATAGCTATTGGGGTGTATCGTGTCACCGTTGGGTCGCAAATAAACATGGGGAAAATGGAAACAGTGGGTGAGGCCATTCTAATCGATTGAGGGTCCACAATTTAGAGGAAAACGATACCCCACAAGCCAAGGTTACAGAAATCTCGAAAACACACATTCGAAATGGGTAGAAAGGCACCTATTTTGACCCATAATCTCATCCAGAGGGCGCCAATCGTTCCGGGATCCGTCTCATTGGATTCAGCGTCCAAAATTTAGGGGAAAATGATACCCTACACGCTTAAGTACCAGAAAACGCTGCAAATTCTTACACAGGGGTTGATTATTCCTCGATCCAGGTGCATGGAGACTCATTTCTTTAACATGGGGGAAACAGTGGGTGTGGAGGATCCTAGACCCATCCCAATCGATTTAGGGTTAAAAATTTAGTGGAAAATGATACCCCACACACCTATCGTGTGAATCTCTCAAAACTCCATTTTTCAAAAAACACATTTTGACCCCTACCCCGCCCAAATTTGGTCGGATCGGGCTGAAAAGTTTCGTGGACCAACTAAAGCAGGGAACGAACCCCTGACTCAAATTTCAGATTTTTAGAAATTTTTCTACAACCAAAATCGGCGTGGCCGGCGGACGGACGGTTGACTTGATCTAGTCATTTTGAAACGCCCAGAAATTTTTTTGGACCGCATCGGAGAGGTTGACTTTTGGCATGAAAACATAGGTTGATATACCGATAACCAATATATATTATTCATGTAACCAACCAAAAGGCAATAATAATTGTTCACAGAGATACACGAAGGGAGCGGTACGCCTGCGTTTCTCCTTTGGAAGTATATAATATACGTACAATATATTATATAGTAAATTGGGGTCTAAAGTAACATGAAGACTCTCCGAAGGTATCAATGGGGTAGAGGGGATGAACTTAACAAGAATACAAATGTACAGAGGAATACGGTGGAAGACTGACTGATTAGGGAGGAATAGTCTAAACTCAAAACTTCATCAGCTATAATACATTATATTATGTCCCTGACGCATGCTCCTGAAGCATATATACCAAGATGGATATACCAAGATGACGGGCGTTTTGGGTGGATCGTAGAATTTAACCACTACATTACCCCTACCTACACAACCTCAACACAAGTGAGGACGGGTTACCAACTTAGTGAGAAATTTGAGATATCCAAGGATTTGTAATAACAATATAATATGGGAAGCGATCCTATTGGTACCTATGGATGGGACGAGAGAGCATTATGAACTCGTAACTCCAGACTCCAAAATCCCATTGACACGTGGATGTTATCACTGAGGGGCTTCAGGGGGTAACCCAAAAATCACATCATGTGACCTAAGCCACTCCCGATGTATAGTAGCATGGTACTATATGACAAATTAACACGATAGTAAGGTAGACTTGAGTACATTATTTTGTGAGATGTGTTACCAGAAGCCGACCATCCGAGGTGTCAGGTTATCACGCTAGCGGGGAATCACTAATACTAAACTTTTTACCAACTAGAAATTTACTCACCAGTTTTGACTTCATTCGGATCGAACTTGGGAGGCATGTTGACCGATTAATGCGCTCGGATCACAACGATTAAGTTTGATACAAAATATGGCCAAAACGCCTCTACACCTCCACGGATTCTACAAAGAAGCAGGTTGAGATGAAAATGGCCGAACGAAATCGTACAACTAGAACGGCAGGTCAGGAGCACCGAGTAGAGTTGACGCTTCGTAGCGCTCTCTCGCGTATCTGCGATGAACTACAACTAGCGTCCCACACGATTTTAATAAAATCTGACTGATTAAATGGGGCTCTTTCCATTTATGGACGGTTTTACTTTGCTACTTACTATCTAGATTATTTTTGGAGCTTTCTACTCAACTGTCACAATTACTAATATAATTTCCATTCTATGAAGTATGTTTCTTGCATTCCCTTGCTTCAGGATTTGGGCAATTTCTGTGCCTGTTTGGGAACGGTCACATTCGTTGGTCGGGATTATTTTTTTCAGTCGTGATGGTACGTCGTTTTTCCAGAGTCGATTCCCCAATCTCGTTGGGTTTATTCTTGTTGACTCATTTCCTGGTAGAAAATGGAGGCTTCTGAGGAGAGATATTTGAGTTAAGTTCATCTTAGGTTTAAACACGACGCCACATGTAATGAAGTTCATGATGTGAGCGATTGGAGCAATATATATTCTTAATGCTATTGACAGTCTGTGAAATTGCTGATGGTCTGCTTACCTCGATCAAGATTATGGCTGGGTACAAATAGTGTACGATTTTTACGACTCAATGTCTGTTTATACAAGTTTATACAAGTTTTAATCATTTATTAGACCCAACTACAACGTCATCATGTTGATGGTACCACGGGACATGATAATAAAAATAAATTAATGACGGCTCTCAAGAATAATTAAAGGCCTGCTCGAATATATCCATCAAAAATTAGTATCCGATTATCAGATCAAAACTGTAAATACCGGGATAATACTAAAAGAAAGGTATCGATATTTTTAAATTGTCGATTAAAAGTATTGATAATTTTAAATATCGATAATATCGCAACGACCCTGGGCGATAGGCATAGGCAAGTGGCACACCACACTTAAAGCCATGGAATATGTGCATACTTATTCCATGACTTCGAGCCAAGAGCAAGTCGTTTGGGTGAAACTCTCTAATTTGGGTAAAATCTCTGGTATTTTACGGGGCGCGGTGATAACGGCGGCACAGATATCGAGAGCACACAATCGATTGTTTTTGATGACGTTATATGAGTCATCATGTTTTCATGGCCATTGTTTCAATAATTTTACCAATACCCAATATTATAAAATAATAAAATCATAATAAATTAAAATAAAATAATATAAAATCATTGTCAGTGTCGTAGACTGAAGGAGAGCACGTCAGACGGACAATCGATCATCTTGTTGTTCGAGTTCGATAGTTTGAGTGAAATCGATAGTTTGCTACCTCTGCCCCATAATATACTAGAGTTCAGCTGTCGTTTGTTTTGTTTTCGTCGCCTTTTCGCGGACGTATCTCAATTCTTTTGGTTGAACATCCGCCTCAAGTGATCGGTCTTGATTCCCTACATCCACTGAAGATGAACTGTGCGTAATTTGAGCTGAAAATAAAAGGCTATTCGTCATGGACAAAACGGCATTGATGGAAAGGAATCTCTACGAACTCTTCGAGTTGCCGGTTTCAGCGAGCGTTCAAGATGTGAGCAACTCCAACTTTATGCATAAATTTAAAATTAAGTTTTCTTCACGATCAAGAGCGACCACCTGGGAGGCATCATAGATCCTCTTCTCAACGCCATTGGATAATTTTTTTCGCCCAAACATCTCACACAATACTGTCCATACTCCGAAGAAGTCCTGAAGGGTCTGCTGTGCAGAAAGTTCTGTCCCTCCTTATTTCTAGTATGAGTCTTGCCGCGTGATCCGCTTGCGATTTTGCTAGCGTCTGATGCTATAATTATCTGATAAACAACTTTCTCCTCCCACTCAACCCAAACCTAGTTCAATCGAAGGGGAAATAGTGTACGTTTTGTAGGTACTAACTACTAAGGTTTTTCTTCACGTTAAATCCGAAGGTGCTGGGTACACGTCACATTCATGTTCGTTTCTGATAAGCAATGTTTCCATTCAGTTGTCAATCATGTCATTTTCAATTGTGAATCATCGTTTTTATCTACTTCTCGGAGCCGTTCTTGCTTTACTTACTTTCTAGATTCTCACCGTATTATTTGCTCACATTTACAGATCAAGAAAGCTTATAGGAAGAAAGCGTTGAAATGCCATCCTGACAAGAACCCAGACAACCCTAATGCCGTACGATTGTTCCTGGAGCTATCTACCGCCTTAGAAATTCTCATCGAAGAATCTTCCAAGGTAAATGGTGTCTTCTTGGATGTAAGCTAATCTCATTATTTCAGAGGTCTCCAACTTTATCCTTGGACCTACCCGATCAGTTGCCTCAACACTGAAGTTTTGATTGCAGGCTGTTTATGATAAACTACTTCAAGCTCGTCAAGCTGCTAAAATCAGACACGATGCGTTGGATTCGAAGAGGAAAAAATTGAAAGAAGATTTGGAGCCAAGAGAAAAGTTAGCGTCCTCATTTTCTCAAATACATAAAGATGAGAAATCGTCAGACGAGAAACTTGCGGTAAGTTTGGATTTAAGTTCTTTTCTGGCTTACCCGCAACTTGTTGAGCCTGGTTGGGTGCCATTTACTTTGGCCCTTCTGATCTTAACCCTGATACTCGTCCATAAACAAAGGTTAATCAAGGATAATTTTAGGCTGAAATCGAGCGACTCCGGAAAGAAGGTTCTCGACAGTTATTGGAAGAAATGGAAAAAGTCAAACAGCAAATGCAGGATGAGTTATTTACTCGTCAATCGGAATTAGATGAAGATGGCTCCAGTTACAGGCTGAAAGTGAAATGGAAAAGCGAGAAAGGCGATGAGAAGAATGGAGGCTACTCTACAGATAACCTGCACCTAATTTTTTCTAAGGTTTGTATCAGAAAGAATTCCTCGAATACGACATAAGGTCCTGTAGGACTTTCTAACCGATTTATTTTTATGGACAACAAACAATCATCTTTCGTTCAAATGAACTGAGACGGTTTAAATATTGTTAGAGGCAATCTAAAGGCGAGTTGGCCCTGGTGCGTACCCAGCCTAGGACCTGTCTCTTGGATGGGTGTCAAAATGTGTTTTTCGAAAAACGGATTTTCGAGATTTTTGTTTTTTTTTTTTTTCTTTTATTTGGTTTAAGCCCATTACAATAGTAATATACCTTAATGTTAAGTGTCTGCACTGGGTGGATACGGTACTGGTATTATTAACTTGGCACGGTTAGAGGTCTTCGTTTAAATGCATTAAGTCGGAGTTCAGTCTGGAATGGTGGGGATGAATTGCAGGATGTGTCTTGGGCGTCGGAGTCGCTGGGATGAGACGGGCAAAACCTCCAGCCGCGAGTTGGTTGAAGTGGTCGGAGTATGCAGCTACAAATTGGTCATGAAGCCTGGCGGGTCAAGTTGGAGAATCCAATGAGAAGTCGTTAACAGGTGTTTCATTTCTGACGAATGGGGGGGCGCGGACTATGGAGTGTTGTGGATTGCATTTGGCTGCTCTCAACCGTTTGAACTGTGAGTCTGAGCAGGTTCCCCATATAGGAAGAGCATAGTCCATAAGGGTCGATAAGGGTTTTGTAATGAGAACCTTGTTGGCAAGTGACACATGTGGGTTGGAGAGAAAGGCTTAAGTTGGCGTGTCCGATTCTGGTTCTTTTGATGAGGTCAGAGATGTGTTTCGTGGTAAGTGAGGCGACGGTCGAGAATAACACCGAGGTATTTGCAGTGAGAGCAGTGGGGGAGTGGTACCGCAATAATGCACGGAGGGATCGGTAAAGTTTCTCCGATAGGAGAATGTGACGGAGATGATTTACCCGGGTTGATTTTTCAGGCGCCATTTGGTACAACCACTGACCAAGCTGCTCAATATGGTTTTGTAGGACTCGCGCCTGCTTCTAGGATCTTGGTCGGCTGACAGCGTACACCCAAGTCATCCGCGGTAGTGACCGGAAAAGTCCGGATTTGTTGGTAGAGAATGTTCATGGCAGAGATGGTAAAAAATACGCCCTAAAATGCTTCCCTGAGGGACTGAAGCTTCTATCGAGCGGTGGAGGAGAGCTCATTCTGTATGTCAACAGTGAAGGTCCTATTGGCAAGATAGCTGGCAAGCTGTGTATAGGTCGATGGGAGGTGGAGGTTTTGATCTTCCGAGGAAAGGCCAACATGCCAAACACGGTCAAAAGCCTGTGGAGCATCGAAGAGAAGTGGCCTTGCAAACTTCCTTCTTTTGAAATGTGTCCTTGATTGAAGTTGTAAGGCGTTGTAGCTGCAGAGGACACGACAGAGAATCGCGGAAGCCAATTGCTGTTCTGGAATTAGATGGTCGTGTACACAAGAAGTTGGCGTAGGAGCAGTTTTTTTCAAAAATCTTGCCATGCAGTGAAGTGGCTGATAGGGCGATAGGAGTCAGTTTCAGTCTCTGTGGTTTGCCGGTTTATGAACCATATAATGTTCGCATGTTTCCATTGATCAGGGAAGTAGGAAATCCGTATAGCAGCGTTGTATATGTGATCAGGCGAGCTATACCTTTCGAGGAGCAGTGCTGCAAAGTGCTGAACAATGAGATCGGGGCCAGGGCCTTGCGAGTTTTAGATCGGGAGATGATCTGCTGCACTTCCTTAGGAAGAAGAAGACAGCTGTCGATGGGAAAAAAGACTCGGAGTCCTCAGGTGGCGGGAGTTTTGTTCAAACGGTTTAAACCTGTCTTCCAGCATGTTAGCAAATAGGTTGGCCTTATCTTTCGGAAAGAGATCCGTTCCTACCGATTTCAATTGAGGAATTTTTGTGAGGACTTTAGTTTTTGGGTAGCAGGGAGCCATTGCAAGAGTCCAGGGATAAAGTTTTCTTCCCTTAGCTGTTCATTCCGCAATTCTCTGACCTCATGGCTGAGGCGAATCCCCAGTCTGTTGAAAGTTGCTTATCACTGGTGATTTCCTGATCTAGCCACTTCGGCGGAGCTGCCTTTCTTCCGTCCAGATGCGCTGCACGTATGGAGGAAACGTAGGTTACAAGTTGGGTGGGCGAGATTTGTTGGAGATCAAGGTTGGGCCGCCTCTGCAATCAATGATGTCAGTATGGTGAAGCTTGCTGAACAATTCCTTGTTTTGAAGTGATAGGGAGCATGGTCGAGTTTGTTATAAGGTTGTTCTTTGAAGATCTTCCATTCATGGGGTGTTTCAGTAAAATGGTTTTGAAAGAGTAGTTTTGGCAAGTCGCAGAGGAACTGAGTGGTACAGGTAAGTGGTCAGAACTCAGGTCGTTTACGACTCTCGTTTTTGTGAGTTTGTGGGGTATCCCTTTTGTGATGAAAAAGTCCCATGGTGACTGGGTCGCGACATTGGGTCTGGACGTACCGTGTTGGTTACTCCGGTGTGTTCACGTGTATTTGAATTTGACACCACCCATGAATCAAGGTGCCATAGTGATTCGCACGCGGGGAATTCCAGGTCTGGTGTTTCGCGTTATAATCTCCACCCAGTAGAATGTTGGCCCAATCTCTGTAAGACACCAATAAGTGTGCCATTGTGAGTTTCCGACCTAATCTTCTGCATTGGGGGGGTACATAGACAGGCCGCCTAGTGTGATGTCAGGCCTTCAACATGAAGTAATGCGAGCGCGCGACCTGAATTTCATTTTCAATAATGGGCAACTGGTGTGGATTGGTTGAGTGTGATTTAATCAGCAAGCTGGCTCCTGTCTTCGAAGTTTGGCTTGGATCATGAGCGGTGTAGGTCTTGTATCCGGGCAGGTTGAAGGTCTACCAGGGGGGGAGCTTATCTCGGCACAGCATGAGATGTCAATGTCCATTCGTAGCTAACATGGTGTGTTAATCGTTCTTAGGAATTTGCTATTGATAGTATTAGTGCGGCATTCACATGGATTCATTAGTGATTGATGTTGGGGGCCGCGTCATTGTGACAACATTTCACGAAGGTTTGAGGGATGATTTAATGGCCTGGGAGATTTCCTCCTTTAGACAGTGGAAGGCAGAGACGATTGTTTGCCACCAATAGATGTGTAACGTGCTTTGTATGATTGGTGCTGGACAAGTGGCGGGGCCTGGAAGGTGGTGTTTGTAGTCATTTGGTCTAGGTTTTTGGGGTCGCTGGTTGTCGGTTAGTCAAGCGTTTTTTAGGACCGGGATAAGTCTAGAAGGTGTTTGTTTATTTGTCTTGGAACCCGCTAGAATAGGACACATTTGGTTTTTTTCCGTTTTTTTTTTGAATTTCGCTGGGGGTAAGAGAACACAAGGAGACGGGAAGGAAAAAAGGGGACAGAAACACGGAAACAAACAAAGAAGAAAAAGAAAACAAAGAAAGATACAGAAAAAAAAAAAAAAGAAGGATAAACAAGGAATAAAGACAGAAGGGAAAAGAAAAAAAAATCGAAAAAAAAAAAACCTCAAAAAAAAAAAAGAAAAAAAGAAAGAAACCAGAGGAAAAAAAGCCCGCAAACAAAGGAAGAAAAGAAAAAAAGACACTAAAAAAACAACAAAAGGTACAACAAGAACAACAAAACGGCAAAAAAAAAAAACAAAAAAAAAAAAAAAAAAACAAAAAAAAAGGAGAAAAAGACAAAAAAAAAGAACAGGCGAAAAAGAAAAAAAACACGGGCAAAGACAACAAAAGAAACGGACGAAAAGAAAAGACGCACAAAAATCCGAAAGACAAGAAAGGCAGAACACGAAAGAACAAGGAAGAAAAAAAAGAACCAAAAAAGAGAAGCAAGGAAGGCAAGAAGCAAAAGAAAAAACCTACCCACGCCTAAACAAGAAAAAGAACAAAGACAACAGCCGAAAAAAAAAAGAGGAGGTAAGCAGACAACAAAAAAACAAAACCCAAAAACCTACAGACAAAACAGAAAACAAGACAAGAAAACAACAAAAGACAGAAAAACAAAACACAAAAAAATAAGAACAGCAAAAAAAAAAAGACCACAAAACGCAAAAAAAAGCACAAAAAAAAAAAGACAAAAAGAAAGGGAAGAGACGAAAAAGAAAGGAAACAAAAGAGCCAAGAAAAAAAAAACCCGAAACAGAAAAGGGAAAAAACGGCAATGAAAGAAGACAACGAAAACAAAAAGGAAGAGAAAACCAAGAAAAGGGGTAACGAAAAAACGAAGAAAAAACTAAGAGAAAGCAACGAACACAAAAAACAAAACCAATTCTTTCCTTCTCTTATTTTTACTGCGGTGCAGGGGGCGGGGTAATTTAATTTGGGTATTTTCTGGGGACATCATTGGGTACTCTTAGCGGCTGAGGACGATTTTTTGGAGAAAGACCTTTTCTCTGGTTGCTAGGTTTTTTTGAATCCCTGCTAGTTTCCTGTATACTTGGCAGCCTTTCCACTGGAGGAGTGGCCTTCACCACAATTGACACATTTTCATTTATGGCAGCTTGATTGTGATTGGAGGTGTCCATGAAGAGCTAGCACAGAATGCCGCACTTATCGGCGTGCGGCACTGGCACGGCAGGTTCCATTGTGGGGCACCTTTTTATCAATGGATAGGCCTGCTGGGGTGGTAATTCTCAATTCATGCACGAGATGGAGCGAGGTGAGTGATCGTTAAAGTTTGTTGTAGTCATCGGTTGGACAAACATCAATATATATATGGCATGTAAGTTCCTTTTTGCCCACCCAGTAATGTGCTTAACGTTCATAACTTGCTTACATTGAATGCCAATGTTCCTCTCGAATTACGTGTGCTATGTATGAAGCATCACAATTTTGAGGAAAAGCCCCGCAAACCATACGAGTGGTCTTTGTTCTTTTTAGGGAGGTAAGTGTGGTACTCAAATTTATCGTTATGCTCCGAGAACTTTTGGAAATACTCCCTGTCCTTAATGTGAGGGACGGAGTAATCCTATACCGATGTTTTTTCAAGTTTTAATAAAAGCGGATGAGTCAGATGGATTGGTGGAATAATTCTAAAACTGTTTGGTTGAGTAGGTATCCTTGTAGGTGCACGTGATGGGAGTCCCTGGCTCTTTTTGCACTTCTGGAAACAACCATAGCCTCCGCGGAGGTAATGTTGATTCGTCTACTGCTAGTTGGCAACTTATGTCGTTCAGCAGGTTTCGGTGTTTGTCTTGGTTCGTCTTTGGAGTAGATATTGAGAATCTCGCAGGGTGCCGCTTTGGAGGACTTTGAAGCGAATCCAAATTTGGTTGGGGTTGGGAGAGAGGGGGGTAGTTTCCCTACATTGGAATCGATTGAAAAATGGGAAGATCCGGGAGGATTAATCGGTTGGTTCCCCATATACTCGGACTCGGACCCGCAACACAGAGATAAGTAAAGGTGACTCACTATCTGTGTTGATGTGATCAGACGAGATACGGGAGCTTCACGCGAGATTTTTGGCGATCTAGCGTGGGGTATCATTTCCCACGAATGTTTGGACGCTGAATCCAATGAAACGGGTCCCAGAACGGTTGGCACCCACCGGAAGAAGTTATGGGTCAAAATGGGTATCTATCTACCCGTTTTGAATAATATTCACAAACCTCGAAAACACATATTATGTTTTGAGATTTCTGGTACCTGCGTTGTGGGGGTATCATTTTCCACTAAATTTTGGACGCTGATTTCAATGAGACGGGTCCCGGAAGGATTGGCGCCCTCTGGATGAGGTTATGAGTCAAAATGGGTGTCTATCTACCCATTTCGAATGTGTGTTTTCGAGATTTCTGTAACCTAGGCGTGTGGGGGTGTCATTTTCCCTAAATTTTGGACCTAGATCGATTGGTCCGGGATCCGCCACACCCACTGTCCCCCCATGTTGAAGAAATGAGTCTCCATTCGACTGGTCCGAGGAATAACCAACCCC
>CM034005.1:5156528-5187599 GCA_019603395.1 Cyrtorhinus lividipennis
AATGGGACCATTCCACCACATTCCATTTTCAACACAAATATACATAACAATATCGTTGTCACGGCACCTGGGTAATCAGGAGAAAATTCTCCAATTTCAACATTTGATAGTGTAACAGAGGTCAGAAAAACTCAACTCATATTTAAAATGTGTTAAGATGAAAACAACTTCATACCAACTCGCTCGAAGCCCTTTAATGGTCGTAACATTTCCTCGTAATTTCGATATAAATAGGAAAGCGGGAATAATCCAAAAAAAAAATCGGGTTCAAGTTACAAGCAGTCAGCTATTAGGTCTATTTCAGAATAGAAAAACATTACAAGGAAGAAAACTATGAAGCTATTCAGATTCTGTTATTCACTAAACGTCAGAACATCTTCTGAAAATAAAGGCATGTCCTAATGGTAGTCAAAGAAATGAATGAAAAATATAACAATTGCTGTTTGGTTTTGAATCGATCCATTATACAGTGAATAATCAACTTCTCAGGAGCGTCAGTTTGTAAAACAGTTGGTATCATCATTTGAAACGTACCTACGTGGCATCACGCTAACAATGGCTTCCCGCTGAATTCGGAGGGATACAAGGAAATCCAGCGGGACATGCCCAGATATATGCCCCTAGCGTACTCCCCTAAATCGGTTGGCTGTAGTTTCATCCAGCATGGCTTAGGGCTGGGATCCTTTCAGTGGCTTTTCAGGCCTGTTATCTCAATTTAATCTGTCATTGGCTACCCAGGATGTACTGATTGAGGTGCGAGGTTTTTGGAGGGACGCGTTGGGTCTGCTTAAACTCAGTACTAGTCCCTCTTGTCTTCTTACAGCAGTTTCGTCCATTATATATAAAACTAGGAATCTTAGAAGACATCCATCCTGCATCTATCACTATCATTCCACCTGTCCTCAAAAGTCACCCTCATTGAGTTTAACCCTGAGAAAAGGACGAATGAAGTTGACTCTTGTTGCATATAAGCCACTCATCAATTTAGTTTCTCCTAATCCGTCAATAACAAATCGCTTCACTTGTAAATTAGTCCTCCCTTCATAAGTTTTTTCATAAACTTATGAAACTTTATATGAAACATTGTTTTATACAACCAAAAATACCACGATACTAAGCCACATGTACGCTAAGATGGTTACAATTTATAGAAATTGAAAACCTTTAAAGCTGAAGAGCTTGATACAAGACAAACCGTGCAAGTTGATTTTCTTTTTTAAAAAAACTCGACTTACTTGGTTTGAACATAGGTATACCAACACATTCGACATGAAAGCCCAAATCCTCACTAATATATAGCATGTACAGTTAGATAGGTGTTCTTAGAAAATTTCTCAAATATAGGCCCCTGGGATGAAAACACAAGTATCTATATTTGACCCAAGCCTTATTGCCCTTTGTCAGGACCAAAATCATAAGATCAACAATCCAACTCATGACAAAACATGACTAAAATTGCTACTGTTGGAAATAATAACAGAAAGGAGTTCACAACAAAAGATAGAGTAGTTCATGTCTGCATTTTGTCTTTTAATTAGAATCAAAACTTAGGCTTCAATGCTTCTAATATAAATGTCAATTACTCCAAATGAATACAAATTTAAATCATAAAGAAGATCAAAAAGCAATTTTAACTCCCTCCAGTCCGCAAGTAGTTTTTTATTCATCATACAATTAGTAAGGGAGACGTTAGAATTCGAACATTTCAAACGCCCCACCAATTTAAAACGATTTAAACATTAGGGGAGACTGTGTTTTGCACAGTCTTAAATTTCTGGCTCCTTAGGGGAGAGATCGATTATTAGTAGGGGTAGAAAGTGGGCATGCTGGCAAACCCGGTTCCCCCTAGCTTTAATGAACGAAAAACAAAAGAACGATATAGAAAATGAACGTGGAAAAGCCATAAATATTACTACTAGGCTCCCATCCTGTTAAGCTCTTCTTGGACCATGCTGTGGCAAACATCAAATAGTTTTTGAGCGTCCTCGTAGGCAACCAAGCGTTTAGCCTCTTCAAGGTCAGCCCAACAGAACTGGCGGTGCTCGTGGGATATGATAATTGGTGTCTCAGGCTCGACCAACTCGCCAATCCAATAGGTAACCTTTTTGGGTTTGCCGTAAGCAGAGTACTGAAAAAAATAAGAATATAACCGCTATTATTTATTCATTTGCACATGAACAGTGTGAATTGGTGATCAAAAATAACCAGAATGAGATACGCTAAGACTGATGAGAAGGCAAATCTTGAAGAATGGCAATGGCACATTTTCCCCATGGGTTAATGAGGAAGTTGACGACTGGGCTGTAACAGTTATATTTAATCAATAGATACTATGAAATTCAAACATTAGTTAGACACAAAAAAATTGTGGATTCCTGCTTCATATAGTCTAGAATGTGGAACTAAACCAATTTCAATCCTGCAAGTGTGAGTCCCCTTGCGCTGTCATTGTCCTCTATTGCGCTAGGTTCTCCTAACACGGCCATCATAGCCGCGTATGATACTAGTGTATCATGAATAAAAGGTTAGGGATTATCAATTTAATTCAAGAGCTCTGTGAATGATTATTTTGGATACATATTGAAGTTGTCCAATTTTATTGTCGAAATTTTGTTTAAACGTTAGTAATGTCATTGTCATATGCCCACAACATCATCACCGTGCAAGTGAAGCGAATAAAAATGGTTCTAGCTGTCATCTCATATTCGGAAATCGAATCTTTCTTAGGACAAGTCCTACTTTTTAATAATAGCAATACGTACGTTTTTCGAATGTTTACACATCTCTGAATTTGTATGAATGACTTATTATTCTATTATTATTCTTATTTAGTAATCATCATTATTTTACTATTCATTTTTCGACGTTAATGAATTAATCATTTTTGTTGGCACCTGTTTAATGATTCGCATAAAGAAATCATTTGAAACGTAAGAAAAAGGAATTGAGAAACTAACCATCGAAAAGTAAACAAATGTCAGCCACTACCGGTTTTTAGCGGGATATCGTCTCTTCTTCTCTTACTCTTCTTCATCTTCAGTGTATTATTTCTTCTACCAAAGCTCCAACCGGAAAAACACTGCGCATTGAAAGGTGGGACGAGTTGCGATCGGAGGGCGATGTGCGTACCGGGTTGAGTAGAGCCGTCTGTCTTTATCTCTGTTTTTCTCGAAACACGTTTTTTCACCTTCCGAATAGAGTTTCCCAGGAATGAGTGGACGGATTTTCGTTTCTTTTTTTTTTGTTTAGTTCAGAATGAAAAAGGAACAAACGAATGTATGGAATTTCGTAAATCATGGGATTTAGTAATGTGACATCCCCTCAAAGTTAAGAGTAGCTGAATACAGCAAAAATAGTTCTTTCTTTAGCCACCCAACAGTATGTTGATGAAGCAAAAAAAAATCCTTACATTCGTTTGTCCACAACCATTCGAGGAACAACTGGAAAAAGTTTGGGACTGATCGGATGAGGAATAAGGTCAGGAATCAAAATAGAATGATGCGCGGAAAGCTTGGCTTATCTCTCAATTTCAGACGCTTTCTGTTGGTCATAATCAAAATGTTCTTTCAAAGGCGTGTTCAGGACAGAATTACGAATCAGTTAAAAGGAATCTGATCATTTTTAGTCATCCATTGGGCTAGACAGGGCGAGAGTTGAAAGCCAGGTAGCGCGCTTCCTTCACGGGTACCCTTAAAGTACAATCATCTTACCTCAAGCGGAATTTGGCTGTCAATAAGTCGAATTTGCTCATTTTTCAATCCGGCCTCTTCCATGACTTCTCTGTAGGCAGCTTGTAGGTCAGTTTCGCCATCTTCCAAATGACCTGTTAATAAAGAGAAAATAATTAGTTTCAGGAGCTACTCAGAACTAACGTTGTTGGTATCGCAGCGTTTTGTCTGTTGAGTTGTGGTTACAATGTTCAACCTTAACGGGCCTGAACAAGGAAATTAATATGTCCAATGATTCCTTTAGTTGGGTGTGCTTCCTCCCAAATATTTTCATCATACAAAATCGCAAATAACACTATACTTCTCCATAGGGGAGATCAGGTCAGCGGACCAAATCAAGGGAAACGTTGGAGCGCAAGGAAGAAGAGGCGCCCACAGGCTGGATTGGGGGGCATGCGACGTCATAAGCGTGTTTACCATCCGCAAAAAACTGTTCAATTAAAATATCAACTGAGTCATGTGCGCATGAATGTTTTGAGAGTTGCAGAGTATGATATGTGTCATGTTTTCACGACGGCCGTCGAAATAGCGCGTTCAAGCTCCAGCTATTCCAAGGTTATGTCTTACATGGAAAAGGAGTGCGAGCGACGCGATCGAGTCTTACGTGGTGTCGTCGAGTCACTTATCGCTTCAACCTCAAAGTTTTCCTTTACTCTCCTCTTCTACTCCATTAATTAATTATTGGCGAGCAGAAATAGAAGGAAGAGGAAGCCAGTTAACGAAATATATCGTCTACGTGGCAAAGTCGGGGAGTTTCAGCCTAAACTCAGTCAAAATGAAGATTGTTGTCTATCGCACTCGAGGATCAAGGTCGGAACGTTTTGATTACGTACTTGTTACCTACTTCCGAAATTGCTTAGCAAATATATTTAAGAGGCTTCGTTTCGTCGTCAACAAAACAAAAACCCACTCATTTCTACAATGTATATTTAATTAGATATGAAAAGTGATATATACTTGGAAAAACAATACATGAAGAGAATATTTACGGCTCAAGTTCCCTTAGTAAAATTGTTCGGAACTCATTCCGTACTTTTAGCATCTGATGATCACTCAATTTTTTCATATGTGGGACCAAAGACGATTTTTATATTGAGGACTCATCTTCTTCCATAGAACCTCACGTTTTTGTATCGGAAAGTTTACGTCACCCGTTGGCTGCAAAGACTCTCAAATGTTTCCGTATTGATCACCAAAACAACACAACACTCGACAAAATGGTGAATGAATTGAATTTCGGAAATAAATGTCTCCATTTAGATCACCAAAAACGTGTAACACAACATTCGACAAGAAGGTGGACAAGCCTTCAAGCGACTAGCGACTTGAGCGACGAAAAACAAACTGATTTGAAAATCAAAACTAAGCGACTGAGCGACTAACGCGTCTGAAGCGACGTCACGTAAAGGCGCGTTCACACATGGCGACTACTCGCTGCGACTAGAGTAGCGGCTACTAATCGCTATGTGTGAACAGTAAGTAGCGGCGACTAGCACTCGCCGGCGAGTAAAAATTCACTCGCGAGGAAAGTTGGACATGTTTAACTTTTGGGGCGAGTAGTCGCCAGTAGCAGACCTTGAAGTGTCACGTGGTACACTCGCCGCGAGTGGTAGCAACCCTGTCGCCCTGTGTGAATAGTGTTATCGCCGACTAGAAGCCGGTAGCTTGCGATCTGACGACTCGTGGTTGTGTTTTGCTCCTTAACGTTTTGTCAGTTTATACGGATTCTATACTAAAGATGGCCATTTTTAACAACTCCTCAAACTTTGGAACTGTTAATCTCATAATGTTGTAATAAGATTGGGGATCTTCACTTGCCAATTCTTTCAATAGTGTCGCAGAAGCACCTAGCCTATCCCTTCGCCCTATCCACTCCCGGACCCACTGACGTTTTCTTTTATTTCTTAATTTATTCACTAATTCATCACAAAGTTCCTTAACACAGATACTCAATACACGTCTCAAAGTCTCTCACCTTCCTACAGACATTTTCCACAGCAAACCCTACTCACAACGAATCATCGAACTGTACTAACTACTACAAATCGCGATGTGTGAACAGAGATCGAAAATTTGCCGGCGAGTAAATAGCGGCGACTAAGTAGCGGCTAGTTAGTCGCCGTGTGTGAACGCGCCTTAAGACACTCGCTTGAGCTTCCATTCTTTGATCGCGCTTGTCGCTCGCACTTAATTTTCAGCCTAATCTGACAAGGAATAATTGATAGGTTGAAGATGCCGACTTCCCCTTCAGAAATCCCCCCCCCCCCTTCAGCATTTCAGAAATTGTGGATTTTGGCAATTTAAAATATCAAACCTGCGATTAAACTGAGGTGTTCACGCCGCTGATAGTGGCATCGCTTGTTCTTGTCACGAACGAAACGGCACGATTCACGAAAACCACGATTTCATCGTTTAATTGTTCATTGTTCAACAATAAAATGCTTTGGACGAAAAGAACTCGTAAAATTTACGACCTCGTACCAGAGTGTCAAAAATGTTACTAATTCACTTTCAAACACACACGAAGAAAGTTCAAGTAAAAGTAGATAACTAGGGCACCAAAGGTATATCAATGAATCGCCCACTTCAAATTAGTTGTAATGAATGTAATCTCAGGAAAAACTCCGTCGTTATAGACGCTTAAATCTAAATCAATAGTCATGACGTTTACGATTCAACGTAACTACGTGTATGTACGAGTGTTAGTGCGTCGTAAGAAAAGAAGAGAAAAATAAAAAAGTTATCGCAATAATTTAAGATAACCACCGCGACTCTCCGAGCGATAACTTCACTTTAAAGGTCCTTTTATCAAACGTCAACCAAAGTTGCAGATAAGGATGTTGAAGATGCGATTACATTTTAAATACCTAGAATACCAAATCGATGATTGGTTCATCATTGATAAAAATATGATTATTTCTCAAAGTTAGGGCTGAGTATGACGTATTGAAGATTGATGTAAATGATGAAATGCAGAAAACCGAAATTGAACTTCAATTGGAAGTGAAATTGAACGAAAGGCAATACAAAACTACGCAAAAGGTTAAAACGAAAATTGTTTTGGGTTGTTGAGAGACGAAGAGTGATGTCGGCACTCAGGATGGGGTTTCTATGCGTGGTACGCTTGGAGAAGATCACTAGTAATACGCAATGAGAATTAAGCAAGCAGCTGTTTTGTTTTGTTTTGGTAGTCAAGTTTGTATGGAAATGGTTTTGAAGGGAATAGAAAGGGGAAAAAACGGAATAATTTAAGGAAACTGGCAACAGAGGCGAGATGATCCTTCATGAAATACGGAAACAAGACAAGAAGGAGAGACAAGTTTCGACCATTTCTGGCAGACCGTACCTTTCGGAGGAGTCCAATGGTGAGGATTCTTGGAGGACTGGAGCAGCAAGTATTGAAGTTGTTCGTTGAAACGCCGGTAAATTATTATGCCGGCAGCCCTCACGAGCATCACGACGTCCTTGCTAGTCATTTTGGCGATAGCCTGAAAAGTTGAGACGGAAATAGTGAGGGAGTCGTGGTTCGGGGACGGAAAAAAATCTCCGGAGAAGGAATCGGTCATATTGCCGCGAATAGAAGTAGGGTTGTTTCGGACTTACCAGGGATGAAAATGCAATCAACAGTGGAAATTATCCGAGCGACGACACGGAGCGATGGACGAACTGAAGGCAAGTGACAATCGCCGGCTGTCTGACACAAGGATACCCCCACTTGAGAAGACGAAGAGGAAGAAGAAGGAGCGAGGTTTTTGTGAAACGGTCGCTATCGTAGAAGATGAGTAATCGCCTACAGTTGTGACGTCATCAAAGGTACAACTACCCACTGTCCGCGTGTGTGAGGATTTTCGAAGACTGGGTTTAATTAGACGAAGGTCAAAATTGAATAAATTGCGCGAAGAGAATAAAATCCGTGACGAGGGAGGTGGTAGCCTAGTTTTTCGTGAGTGGCGGCCGACTTGGGCGCTTGTGCAGGGGATATCGATTCCGGGGGAGGTGAAGCAGTGCTCGCGGGTTGCAAGCGGGCAGACGACCACTCTGTCGAGAGAGAGTTGCAGACTGCGAAAATGGCCCCGGCTCCAGTGACCCTGACCACGCTCGCTTTTCTTCTCACCATAGCCCTGCTCGTTCAGCCCAGCTCGCAGGAAAATAATATCACCGAGTGCCACGCGGGAAACGAGTCGGAAAAAGCCCCCCTCTTCCCGGAGGACCTGTTTACCTTGGAGCAACGGCGCCGGGGTGCCGTCGCTCTCCACATCATGGGGGTTGTCTACATGTTCGTAGCATTAGCGATAGTGTGCGACGAATTCTTCGTGCCGTCGCTGGACGTGGTGATCGAAAAGTTCGGCATCCAAGAGGACGTGGCGGGCGCGACGTTCATGGCAGCCGGCGGCTCCGCTCCCGAACTCTTCACGAGCGTTATCGGCGTGTTCGTGTCGTTCGACGACGTCGGCATCGGTACCATCGTCGGCTCCGCCGTCTTCAATATCCTCTTCGTCATTGGGATGTGCGCGATATTTTCACGAACTGTTCTGTCCCTGACTTGGTGGCCTCTGTTCAGGGACTGCACCTTTTATTCCGCCTCCCTCATCATCCTCATCATATTCTTCAGGGACAATCACATTTATTGGTACGAGGCGGCCGTACTGTTTTCTATTTATATACTATACGTGTCGTTCATGAAATTCAACCAACAATTCGAACGGTTTGTGAAAAAACATCTGTACAAAAACAAAGTGACTCGGGTGAGAAGCACGGATCACCTAATGCCTGTGGTAAGTGTCCCAACTTAACAGAAACTTTTCCTCAACTTTTTGCATGCTCATATCGTTCCTTCCCTTCACAAATTATCCATAGAATCGCAATAAGCAAATGACACCATCAGCAAAAGACCCTGATTTAAATCAGACCACGTACTTCGGACCCCACGTTACCTTACGCACGATTGTTTATTTTCCTTTGCTTTCGACCAGCCCACTCACACAGCGCTTCTAGCCCCATGCAATATGCATTCACCGTACTACTATGACATTAGCCTCAAATCTCAACGTAGTTAATTGATCAAATTTTAATTTTAAATAGTTAAATTTAAATTTAGGGGGCGTGCCCTTAACTTGAAATCAATGTCGAATTTATTCTACAGCTCGACGTTGACATGGTATTCACGGCAGGTGGAGGTACATTGATTAGTTACTACCTACCTAGATATCATTCAATTTTTTATAGATTTCCAAATAGTGCATATTATATTCATGTTTATCCCATGTAGAACTGCCTCTGATTAGACAGCTAGGCTAAAAATGGGCTCAGAGTTTAAAAACAATTAATCGTCCCAGTGCCAAATCTAAATCCCCTCCTTTCTAGAGGAATTATCCTTCACTAATGAGCCTTCCTAATGAATTGTTCCGCTCTCGAAAGCCTGCTCCAGCTCTCTGACTTTTTATCCGACACTCAAATTGGCGCCTTCCTACGGGGTGAAAATGCTGTTGTGACGTTTCTAAAGAGCCATATATCTCCGGGTAGTTCCACAGAACAGAATTTTATTCATTTATTTTATTTTTTCTCTCTTATGTTCCTGAATTCTGAGAAACGTTGGATTTCACATTTTTCTCTTGCACAAAGTACGTCTGAAAAATTAAATTGTAATTTCAAAAGCCTAAGTTTTGGTATTCTTCATATTTCGAATAGTATACTCGATGCATCTCAATGTCTTGGGATAGCTAGCTGAAGAACACGAATATCTCGATGCGGAAATCTCGGTTCGTCTCATTAATTAACATGAGATTTCGTTTTATGTATTTCACCAGCTGAATCGCGAGTCTTCGACCATCAACGGAAAGCAAGTTATTCAATAATTTTCTTTGGTGTAAAAGTCTTCTGTCACTTCTGCTCTATTAAAACGAGTGGGAGTCTCGAAGTGCCAATCTTCAATTCAGCGTCAAAAAAAGGTAAATATGGTATCGATCGAATCAAACTACGTACAGTCGACTCATTTCGAAGTGACGTGCCGATTCAATCATTTCTCTCATTTAGTCATCGCCCTTCCTTTAGCATTCGAACGTTATCTTCTTCCGACTAATGAGCTCATCACGACTTCAATTAATGTTATCGGAGAAATGATGAGCTTTTCCCTGGTGAATACAATCACGCCAAAGTAGTTGAACAGAACGTATCTACGTAATTATGAGGGGAAATGGTTGTGAAAGTGCAAATTACTTCACAACGGTTTATTATTCCAGTTGGATCGAACTCGTGTGAGCAAGCGAAACTTTGGAGTCTGCAGAGAGAAATTAAAATGCAAACCCATGGGTATACTTCTCCACAGCGCGGTAATAAATTGGAAACCCATCTCAGCCGATTGACCTTCTTATTTGGTGGAAAGTGATACCCCGCTCGCCTGGGAACCCCAAAAATCTGAAAACCCCCCGTCATTTTCAAATCACCCGTTTTCCTTTTCTAAGGAGATCAAAAAGTTTTTTTTTTTTTTTTTTTTTTTTTTTTTTTTTTTTTTTTTTTTTTTTTTTTTCCTAGGCCGATGTGAACGCACGGGTGTATTATTCCAATGAGAATAACGAACTTGAAGCAGCCATTACAAATCCCGTCGGTCATTTTTTCGAGCGAATTCGAGCTCATTATTCATGACTGATCGTACGGGTTTGAAAGGTCTTTTTAAGTACCAGAAAGTGTGCACGTCGTCAAATACCGTATTTGAATTTATTAACTTCTGAAAAATCGAAACGATTAGTTGCCAAGTTTGGCAAAAACATCCATTTATGAAACCAATATTCAGGGAATCAGCGTTGAGTCTGTTTACGTATTTAATCTTTTATTAATGATGCGAAGGCACCTAATTACGAGTCAACCTGAAAACAATGGGGTTCTGAACGAAAAACGCTGCAAGTTCTTTCACCGGGGTTGACT
The DNA here is from genome assembly GCA_019603395.1 of Cyrtorhinus lividipennis. Taxonomy (NCBI): domain Eukaryota; kingdom Metazoa; phylum Arthropoda; class Insecta; order Hemiptera; family Miridae; genus Cyrtorhinus; species Cyrtorhinus lividipennis. Next base: position 5,167,178 of record CM034005.1, read on the forward strand.
CATTCCAATCGATTCAGCGTCCAAAATTTAGTGGAAAATGATACCCCCACACGCCTAGGTTCCAGAAAACTCGAAAACATAATCGAAATAGATGAATAGATACCCATTTGACCCACAATCTCTTCTAATGAGCTTTCTGGGACCCGTCTCATTGGATTCAGCGTCCAAAATTTAGCCGATATGATACCCTACACACCTAGGTCACCGAAAATCTCTAAAATCCATTTTCCGAAAAACACATTTTGGTCGCTGAATCCAATGAGGCGGATCCTGAAACGATTGACGCCCAGTGGAAGAAATTATGAGCCAATAAAGGTATCATCCACTTATCAATCATTCTCAATCAGGCTCATCATTCTAGCTTATTCAAAGATTATTTTGATTTAGACACCTTAAAACGCCCTGAAGAAAAAATTATGGGCCTCCTGAAGGAATTGGAGCAGAGAAAACTAGTACGGTACAGAGCTGCTACCCGCCACATGCACATATTTATGGCCACATTTTCGCCGTTGGGGAGGACGGAAAACGTACAGCTCCTTCCGATTGGCAATATACTTTTGAGACCTGCAACACTCCTGATTTGCTAATCTTGAACGCATTTACGGAGCCAAACGACCAATATCACCTCAATTATGCGACGGTTTACTGAAGAGTTAACTACCTTTGGGTTTTAAAGTTATCAGTTATATATGTTACCGTGAAACCCCGAAGTGCGGTAAAAGTTAGCTTTAACCAAAAAATCCTAGGATTTCCCAATATTTAAGGTAAAACCCCGAAATCTATACTAAAAACGCTGCAAATTCTTACACAGGGGTTGGTTATTCCTCGGACCAGGCGCATGGAGACTCATTTCTTCAACATGGGGGAAATGGGGAAACAGTGGGTGCGGCGGGTCCCAGACCTATTCCAATCGATTCAGGATCCAGAATTTAGTAGAAAATGATACCCCACACGCCCAGGTACCGGAAATCTCAAAAACGCATATTCAAAATGGGTAATATATACCCAATTTGACCCATAACTTCTTCCAGAGGGTGCCAATCGTTCCGGGACCCACTTCATTGAAATTAGCGTCCAAGATTTAGCGGAAAATGATACCCCACACGCCTAGGTTCCAGAAATCTCAAAAACACATATTCAAAATGGGTAATATATACCCAATTTGACCCATAACTTCTTCCAGAGGGTGCCGATCGTCTTGGGACCCATTTCATTGGATTCAGCGTCCAAAATTTAGTGGAAAATGATACCCCACTCGCCTAAATCGCCCAAAATCTCGAAAATCCATTTTTCAAAAAACACATTTTGACCCCTACCCCGCCCAAATTTGGTCCGATCGGGCTGAAAAGCTTGGAGGACCGTCCTAGGCCGGGAACAGACCCCTGACCCAAATTTCAGATTTTTAGAAAATTTTCTACTACCAAAAACGGCGTGGACGGCGTACGGCGTACGGCGTACGGCGGACGGCGTACGGCGGACGGACATTGACCTTTTTTGATCAGGACATCATGAAACGTCCAGAAAAAAATTTTGAGCCGAATCGGAGAGGTTGACCATTTGCATGAAAACATAGGTTGATTATTCAAGGAATAACCAACCAAAACGGGCTTTTACCGTTTGACAGTTGGTTTATCCTAGGATTAATTGACCGATTTGGCAAAAGCCCGAAAAACCTTGTGTAAATTAGGGACTTCGGACTTTTACCAATCTCTCTTTTGAAATGTGAGGATTTGCTGGGGAATGTTAAGATTTACCAAAAACAGTTGGTAAAATTCCTAAACGAAATAAATTGAAATAAAACTAGCTTTTACCAAGCCTCTTGAAAAATTTTAACATTAACTGGGAAAAGTCCGATTTGAGAGCCAACACTGTGGTTTTACTATAAATATTGGGAAATCCTAGGAATCTTTCTGGTTAAACCTAACTTTTACCGCACTTCGGGGTTTTACAGTAACATGTACATTTGAAGCAGGAATTCACACGAAGAACAAACACTAGTCCAGTCGCTAACTGAGGAGTATTGAGCTGTCTGAAGTTCCGGAGGCCCTTCCCACACTTTTTTAGGTCAAGAGGGTCGCGCACTCTCATTGCTATGCATTCAAGTGACCATTTCTCTTGTGCATTTGAAAAAAAAATTCACGAGAATTGCGAAAGAAAAATATTTTTTTAAAGAACGTTCTCAATACCTTTTCTTTGCTCTAGAGCAGGAACGTGAAATCGCCATCGCACAAGCACCAAAATGATAACCAGTGCTAACTTCAGGATAAAATATCGGTTTTGATTTATTCTTCTTTAAATAATATGTGTAACAAATATGTAATAATGCCAGAGGTCAACTTCATCGATTGGTGTCAAAATTTGACGCCCCATGATGTTTTGATTAAAACAAGAGCAATGGTTTTATTATTTCCACAATTATTTCTTGAAGCAAGTTTATCGAGAAAACACTGAGTGTGTAGCGTTCCCGACTCATTTCAATTGATTCAGCGTCCAAAGGTTTGTGGAAAATGGGACCCCACATGCCTAAATGGCCGAAAATATCGAACATGAGAAAAATTGGGAAAACAGTGGGTGTGGGGTGTCCCGGACCCATTCCAATCGATTCAGCGTCCAAACTTTTGTGGAAAATTATACCCCACACGCCTATGTAGCACAAATCTCGAAAACCCACTTTCGAAATAGGTATATTAATACCCATTTTGACCCAAAATTTCTCCCGTAGGGCACCAATTGTTCCGGGACCCGTCTCATTGGATTCAGCGCCCTAAATTTAGTCAAAAATAATACCTAAATCGCCGAAAATGTCGTAAATAATTGTTTGAAATACACATTTTGACTCCTAACTCCCTAAATTTGGTCCGATCGGGCTGATAAGTTAGGAGGACCAGCTAGAGCCTGAAAGAGGTCCCTCACCAAAACTTCAGATTTTTAGAAATTGTTCTACTACCAAAAACAGCTTGCACGGCGACTTACTTATCGAATTTCGTTGGTTATTTGATGTATACATCATGGAATATGTAGTCAGAATTTGGGACAATCGAAAAGGTTCACCCCTGGTATTATTACTTATGTCAATTGTTCAAGGAATAAACAACCGTAACTCAAATATCCGTCCAACGTATGCTGTACGGCGCTGTTTTTGAAAGTAGAAAATTTTCAAAAAATTTTAGATTTTTGTCAGGGTTCAGCCTCTTTTTGGCTTAAGTTGGTCCTCGAATCTTTTCAGCCCGATTCAACCAAATTTGGGGATGAGTATGGGTGAAAAGTGTTTTTTGAAACTCGATTTTCGAGATTCATGGCGATCCAGGTATCGTTTTCCACGATATTTTGGACTCTAAATCACTGAGGTGGGTCCCAGACTGATTAGCGTCCACCGGAGGAGGAATAATTTGCAGCGTTTTGCAGCGCGGTATATTTTTTCCTACCAATTATAGTTACTTTTCCGCTCAGCGTTGAATTCCCGTCGATATATTTCGCTAAGTTGAAAAGTTTGTTCGTCGGTAGTTGTATCTGTACGCTCCTCACCGAATCATTATCGTTTCTTACGCCCAACTTTGAAGAAATCTCCACTAATGACTTTCAACTCGGCTTGAAGTGTAAGTTATTCCTCGTTAATATCGTTCGATGATTGGTTTCAATGCACGAACTAAGTTGATTTCAGTAGTGAACCATCTCGTTGTGTAACTTTCCCGTTTCATTCGTTCACGTTCACTACTTTTCTCGTCGGCTAAACCCTTTTGAATGACATCGAGGAACTCATTGCTCGTATAATCAACTCATTACAGAGGAAGAATCTGATTATATTCGATCCTCACGCCGCTCCAACCAAGAAATGCATGTTTATTAAAGGTAACATGGCAACTTTTGGGGGTTTTCTCAATGTTCCACGTTATTTGATGTTCTGGAAATATCATTCCTATCTTTGGAACAACCCCTGAAAAGAAAAGCTCATAAATTCCCGTTCTCCCTAAAATATTCCTATGTCCACTCGTAACTAGTCCAACCTTTACTGGAAATTCGCATTTCATTCTTACATCCTTGGTGAATTTGTCTCAATGTTCCGAAAATCGGTTTGAATTTATTCTAAAAGCCGTTCTCTTTCACCTCAGTTTAACTGAAAGTTGTACGAATAATATAAAATCGAAAATTCATTCCTTCCTCGTTATACATTCAGCGAATATTAAAGGCGTGAATAGAAAAGTGAACAGACGCAGAACGGATTGTCTGAAATTTCTTAGTCAGAAGTGATTTATGTTCGGAGTTCGTTCAACTAATATAGTTTAAGATACACAGTAGAAAACTGCGTGTTGGGATTTCACCGTTTAGAGAGATTGGGCGGGACGAAATAGCCTCGTTGGTGGCAGTAATCACATTATTGAACAATGGGGTGTTTCAACGTTTTCGAAAATCTCGCTCCTAGCATTCTGATACAATGAACTAAAAGTGTTTGAGGGAAAACCCGAGGTTTTTCGTGATTGAGCAATGAACGCCGAAGCATATAACGGCCCCAATCAGATCAGTCATTCCTGTGACGTCACGTACGTTGTGCATTCAGAAGAGGTTATGGGTCAAAATGGTATCTATCTACCTATTTCGAAAGTGGGGTTTAGAGATTTTCGGGTACCCAGTTGTTTTTATTTTCACTAAATTTTGGACCCTGAACCAAATGACTTAGTTCGGAACACTCACCACTCACTGTTTTCCCCATGCTCCTGGTCCAAGGAATAACCAACCCCTGTATAGAATTTGCAGCGTTTTTGGTTTACCCATGGGCCCCCACTCGAAAAACCACACCAAAATGTGTCTCGCGGAAAAAATACTAAAGTTGCGTTACCTAGTTATTCACCAGACGTTAGTTACCTATTTAGAACAATAAAAGTTTATTTTATTTATTCATTCGTTCAGTGACCGTAGTTCTTAGGTGATGTTCGTGTGCCCCGGCCCAGATTGCCCTAGCACAACTTTTACTGGTAAGTGAATGAACTTTTCACTGCAATAATTCATCTACCCCTTCATGTACCTCTACTTCTGATAAGTGTATGAAATATCGTGAAGGGTAGAAAGGAGATTCTCCTCCAAAATCTACATCTGAACTTGCTGGTCTACAAAACAGACTGAGTGGTAGGGTATGAGTGAAAATGGAAATTTTTGTAGCAATTCTTTGAGATTTTTTAGAGGACCTAGGCATGTGGGGTATCATTTTCTACAAAATTTCGGACGCTGACTTGATTAAGATGTGTGTTAGGCCGCCTGCGGGGCATCGAGTGAAATGGGTATTTTTAGAAATTTTGTATTTGACTTTTATAGCGACACAAATAGGATATTGCGGAATAGTTTGTAGCGTTTGTTCTTGTATGAAACTATCGAGCAGACCTGAGAAGAATCCATGGTGACATCGAACCTGGTCAAAGTAGATCTCTGTACTTGAGTGACTCCAAGTGACCTAAGAAAGTGGTGGATGTAGAGTTCGACCTTGCTAAAATAGGCATCTAGCGATCTTGTGTATTCATGCGTCAATGTGACAGAGGCCCTGCTCGCCCCGGGCAAATATTCGTCTCCTTTGATGTTGGCAAAATAGCGAGCAACAAACAAAATGGTCGCTGTTTGACGAGCAGCGATCATGCGAATACCCTCGTACATTTCTAGGAGTTGAGCGGTGGCTAGGTATTCGGCAAATACCGAATTTGTACGCTCGACTCAAGACTCAGTTCTAATGTAGTGGTAGTTACGTCCCCACGAGGGGCTCCTGAAAGACAAAGACGGGGTGATAACTCAAGCTGACTCGCTGTGTGACCTCCTTTCCACATGTCGATAAGTTGTGGGTTCTCAACGTTAGACGAAGTTATTGGGGAACGCCGAGGAAAGAAGGTCATATCGGAAGAGATTACGTCAGAGAGGAAAAAAATGAGGAAAATTCGTTGGTACTTTATTCTGTGCTTTTTGAATTCTTTCTCAATATTCCGGTACACTTTCGACGCTTTGGGTCTAGGATTTTTCCAATAATTCAAACACAAAGTGCAGAAAAAGATGGAAGAAAAAACTTCTCCTAAAACCGTTATTCATTTATTGGATACGTATTACATTTTTTCTAATTATAATTTTCAATTTGCTGTTATTTATTGAATAAAATATAAAACATGAAAAAAAGTTGCACGTGGGCTTCACTAGTTGAAATTCAATCATTTTCAATTCTATCGCCACCATCAGAGGCAAGGTATAGTTCAAAACAGGTTTTAGAGATGTGTGGCGTATCATTTTTTCTTTTACTGAACCCTGGACGATGAATCCATTAAAGTTGGCTACGGACCATTTTCCGCACGCAAATTAGAGTCAAAAACGCTGCAAATTCTTACACAGGGGTTGGTTATTCCTCGGACCAGGCGCATGGAAACTGATTTAAAAACATGGGGAAAATGGGGAAAACGGTGGGTGCGGCGGGTCCCAGACCCATTCCAATCGATTCAGTGTCCATGATTAGTGGAAAATGATACCCCACACGCCCAGGTACCAGAAATCTCATAAACACGTATTGAAAATGAGTAATACCCTCGTATATACCCTATTTGACCCATAACTTCTTCCAGTTGGTGCCAATCGTCATGGGACCCACTTCATTGGATTCAGCGTCCATGATTTAGCGGAAAATGATACCCCATACGCCTCAGTTGATGTCCGTCCGCCGTCCACGCCGTTTTTGGTAGTAGAAAATTTTCTAAAAATCTTAATGTCATGAGATTATTACTACTCCGTTGATATGAACGCGCGTTACATGTGTTTACTTAACTACCTACTTTGTAACTTTGATTTCTATAATTCAGTTTCAATATGTCAAGTTCTTAATTTGATTAAAGCCTTAATTTTGAGAAGGTTTATTCATCACACTTAAATTTGGGTCAGGGGTCTGTTTCCGGTCTAGGACGGTCCTCCAAGCTTTTCAGCCCGATCGGACCAAATTTGGGTGGGGTAGGGGTCAAAATGTGTGTTTTTTTTTTATGGATTTTCGAGATTTTGGGCGATCTAGGCGAGTGGGGTATCATTTTCCACTAAATTTTGGACGCTGAATCCAATGAAATTGGTCCCAGAACGATCGGCACCCACTGGAAGAAGTTATGGGTCAAATTGGGTATTTATTACCCATTTTGAATATGTGTTTTCGGGATTTCTGCTACCTAGGCGTGTGGGGTATAGTTTTCCACTAAATTTTGGACGCTGAAATCAATTAAATGGGTCCCAGAACGATTGGCACCCACTGGAAGAGGTTATGGGTGATAATGGGTATCTATTACCCGTATTGAATATGCGTTTTCGAGATTTCCGGTACCTGGGCGTGTGGGGTATCATTTTCCACTAAATTTTGGATCCTGAATCGATTGGAATGGGTCTGGGACCCGCCACACCCACTGTTTCCCCATTACCCCCATGTTGAAGAAATGAGTTTCCATGCGCCTGGTCCGAGTAATAACCAACCCCTGTGTAACAATTTGCAGCGTTTTTGATCTAGACACCTTGAAACGTCCAGAAAAGAATTTTGAGCCGAATCGGAGAGGTTGACCTTTTGCATGAAAACATAGGTTGATTATTCAAGGAATAACCAACCAAAAGGATCCCCCCCCCCTTATCTACGTGAAATGGCACATTGATTTTCATAGGAGTTAAGTATTTCCTTATTGATGCCGCATTGTAGTTGCTTCTCCTCAGCTGATTACGTTGAATTTTGAATATATCAACGATGGCATGCGATACATTTCATATAAAGTACAACGGATGAGTTGCTTAACCCAAACGACAGATGCCTTGAGCCAGTTAATTTTGATAAACAATACCTGAGAGATAACTCGAAAAGATAGAAATTCGTTATGGCCTTGTACGGTTCGAAGAGTCGCGATGAACTTCCAGTCGAATATTAATCATCTCCGTTATTGACGAAAGTTCGCCCTTGACGTACTGTCAAGAAGTGTCCTCAGTCATAACAATCATTACAATTCTCAATAGTGTCTTCAACAATGTGGCCGAGCTGTCGTGTAAACTTACCTCAGTCGATTGACGCCACTTTGAGTGACATTTTATCGGCACGCTCCTTGTATCGTGTATTTCAATTCGAATAATCTAATGGCAGATATGAGCGGAAATCATTTAGCGAAGTGCTCGTGCAAAGTTCTGCGCCGTAATGTCCTATTTATTTCATGAGCCTTCAAATTGGTTGTGAAGTGAAAAATGTTCGTGTTATCTAAAAATCTACTTTCTTTTCCTGACGGCAATGATAATAAAAATAAAAGTATGAAGACGCATTTTTGCGATAAGAGCTTGTCAACTCATAAATCAGCATTCCTCATGGAAACGTAATCTTTTATCTTAATTTGCTTGAACTCATTTCTAAGCATAGATTATTCGCGTTGAGTGGTAATCACAGTCTCTAATCTCTCAGATTTGCCCAATTATTGGAAATTGTTTGTATCAAAATGATTAGGTTCACAACCCGAAATAACCGTTCCTCTTAGATTGACCCCGAAATTTGACAGTTTGCATTACATGTTTGGATTTAAAAACGCTGCAAGTTGTTACACAATGGTTTATTATTCCTTGGAGCAAGCGTACGGAGAAAAAGTGGGCGTGGAATGTCTCGAACTCGTTCTAATCAATTTAACGTCTAACATTTGTTGGAAAAAAAATTTTCTGTACGTTTCATGATGTCTAAAACAAAAAACGCTGCAAACTCATTCACTGTGGTTGGTTATTCTTTGGACCAGTAGCATGGGGGAAATGAGAAATAATCTGCAAATTCTTACACACGGGTTGGTTATTCCTCGAATGGGGGAAACAGTGGGTGTGGCGGGTCCCAGACCCATTCCAATCGATTCAGGGTCCAAAATTTAGTGGAATATGATACCCCACACGCCTAGGTAGCAGAAATCCCGAAAACACATATCAATGTCAAATGAGTTTATCATGAAAACATAGGTTGATTATTCGAGGAATAACCAACCAAAACAGTGGGTGAGTAGTGTCCCGAACTCATTCCAATCAATTCAGCATCCAAAATTTAGTGAAAAATGATACCCCACACGTCTAGGTACCCGAAAATCCATCCCGGGTTCGTCATTGTTGTTAGGAGGCAGTTGACACTGATGAAGTGTTCTGACCACCTAACATCGAATAGGAACACCTATTATTAAATTAGAACCAACCTTTCATCCCGCAGACATCGAAGAACACAGCAAAATGCACAAAATTGTTATATCAGGCAAGTGATGGGGCCTTCCTACGCATCTGATTGAAATTAAAAGGTGGGTAACTTCAAGCCGAATTTGGAGGACGATAATGTCCGTAAAAATACCTTGTCATATATAGTCCAGTCTCGGCCGAGGTAAGTATCATGAAAAACAACGAAAGGAAAAAAGTAGGTGTCAGGGTAGGCAAAGAATCTGAGACGACTCGATCGGAAACTATTTGGTGATACAGCGACAAAATACTACGGCTAAAACTGAAAATACGGAATACGATAGAGAATAAAACATTTGGTAACTCAGCTGATTAGAAATAACCGATAAGTACGGGAGAAACGAAGACGACACATGATAACACGGCCAAGAACTGAGCATAGAGAAGAGATTCACGCGGCGTTCACTAAACATGAAGAAGGGATTAGTTTTCCACCAGTATATCGTTTACCAATGAATTTTTGATGGATCCTGGACCGATCGGTGCCCTATGGAGGTGGGTATGGGTCAAAATGGGTACCTACCTACATATCTCAAAACTGGGTTTTTTCGAGATTTACGGGACATAATATTGTAGGTGTGTGGGGTATAATTTGCCTAAATGTTGAACTCTGAATCGATCGGGATGGAGTCCGGGGCACTCTACTCTCAGTTTTCTACCATGCTCCAGGTCCATAGTAGGGTTGAGCATCGAAGGTCGATACCAACTATCGATGGTGGGGGCCAATGGCCGATGTTTTTACCATTTGATACTTAAGGTTCAATGTTCCCTCAATATTGATGGTTGAAGACGATGTTGGCATCGATGGTAGGAACACTTAATATTCGCACTACTTCAATTATTTTTGAGCTGATATTGATTCTACCAAAATCTACATGGACATATTCGACTGCCTGATAACTGCACTATGGGGTCACTTTGCCGGCAGAGCTACTTCTTTGTCATTTATCAGGTTCATTAATTAGGGGGAGAGGAGTGAGTACGAATTTCAGAAACCTCTGATTCCCTTCAGATTCTACTCGTTGGGGTCAATCTGACCTCTTAGTGTCGTTCAAGGGTTAAAGTATCATTTGTGCCTGAATGTTTTTAGAATCATCCGGGTTGTTCAGCTCCATATTATCCTCATTCCACTCTACCATTCAGGATGAATGAATGAATGAATGAATGAATGAAAACATGCTTTATTCTTACTAATGACAGTTGTATCTTAAACCATAGCATACATGTAATAATCATGGTCTCAAGAGACCGTCTGATGAGTTCACCGTCCGCAACATTTAGAAAATAAGGAAAAAAGTAAATTAATAAATAAATAAACGCCTCAACAACAAAACAACTGAGTGGTAGGCAAACATGATATAAAATTTAACAGTCGCAAACAGATGAGTGGTGGATAACATGATGTAAAAAACTATAACAGTCTCAAACAAGGGAGAAACTTTTTATAAACCAAGATTCAATATATAACGATAACAGTGATAAATTACTCTTCATATACATAACAAATTTATTAAATAATCAAATAACCAATTCAATAATAATAATCTAATCATTAAAGCCATATTCACTCATGAATTTACTCCTCAAGTCCCATGCAACTGCACAATACTGAACCAGACCGCTGCTCACCCCCCTAATCAGACTCAGATAATCCTCCCAACCGAAAACGGACCTACCCAAATACTTCCTCCTTACTTTACAAAGTGCACTACACTTTCCCTCAAAATGAAACGCATTTTCTACCTCACCACTACTACATAGATCACACCTTTGGTTACCAGTGTCGTATGGTCGAAATTTTAAGGCCAAAAGGTCACACCTCACCTTGAACAACCATCTACGAGATCGGAAATTACCCGCCTGCTCCAAGGGTATCATACCACCTTCAGATCTCAGGGCAACATATTGAGGGTAGTTCTGGGAACCAAGGGCTTTTTGTAAAAACTCATCTTTCATAACTGCCGAGATTTTTTCAATACCAACATCAATTAATCGCTTCCACTCTCTCAGCTCCTCGTCCTTCCCCAATGAGATTGCGTACTTTCTGCTCAGGATGTCCCATTCTTTGGCCCAATATACATTCAATTCTATACATTTTTTGGCTAGAAAATTGGGCAAGCGCTCTGACGGTAGCTTCATAACCTTGTGGTGGTTTGCCACCATTCCTGAACACCATTATCTTTGACTTTGCTAGATTAAGTTCCAAACCCCACGTTGTACAGTAGTCATCCATTCAGGATACTTCCGTTTTAATAAATACTCGAGCGAGTACACGCTCATACCTGTCCGTCGTAGCGCATACTGGTTCTGCTCACAGCTCTGATGACCGCGATTATAGTCTCCCTAGGAACCTGCATCAGTATCACCCTTGAGCAAAGACCTTACCGTATTCAAACCGAGCTTTCCTCTTGACAATAGGGACAAATGCTTTCTCAGATTCACTTGAGCAGTCAAAAATACACCCAGGTATGCCTTTTCTTAATGTAAATTTTTTCATTATTAAATTTGTATCCTCTGTTGTTGAGACTTTTACCTCCACTTTTTCGAAACATTATAATTGTTGACATACTTGAATTTAAACACAGATTCCATTATACAGTATAATCGATTCACTAAGTGTTAATTATTCATGAATTGCGTTAATTGAATATATTTTTAGAGACGGTGAATGTATTTTTTAGTCCAGTTCCCGACACACGATATAATCTTGAAGGGAACTGTAGCTTAGTGCATTGAACAGTGGGCGGCCGAGGCGTTGGCTTCGTTATCGTTTATCTGGCCTGTGTCTCGGGTGACAGACACCATCTGATTATGCGGCAGTCTTGAGAACTGTGTCCGAAGTCTCTTGGATTCGCTTCACCTCTGATAACAAACTGTGTGAAAGACTGGACGTTCATTTCAGCTGGTAACACTACGTCGTTCTTGATATGCAGTACACAATTTGGAATAAATACATTGGAATTTCATCCGGGAAAATGAGAACGGGGACAAAACAGGCCAATTTCGAATTGAGAATTCGGAACAACTAGAGTCTCCTAACAAGTTTAAATTCAGCTGAGTGGTTTTGGTTCAGTTCCATTATTCCTGTTGACCTGAAATGCGGAAGATCATAATGAAGTACGATCCTACTGGGAGGAACGCTCCCAGTTGCTAGCACTGAAGCTCCCATGTTATGAATAATACGAACTGGTGACTGAAGCAATCACAACGGGTGGCAACTGTCTCGTATTGGTTACCGAGTTTTCATGAGTTAAGTTAGGATCGATTGTATCTGTCGAAGGTAATCTCTGGTGACAATTGTCGATTTAGCTTATGATAACTCGCAGGTTGTTGGCTCTAGGGGTGCGATGATTGGATGTTTCCAAAGTTTGGTTGGTTGCGTCGGAATGAGGTAATGTGAAGGGAAATGTCCAGGGACGTGGAGTAGGTGGCTCTCGAACGTGAATACAAGACGTGGTCTTTGAAAAGAAAAAGAGCGATTAGGGCGTCCGGACATGGCTAGTGGGTTCATTAAATCGTTATATGCCATCCTGTGTGCTGTAATGAAATCACTGTGACCGAGTTGTTTGAACACGCCATGTCGACTTGTTTAAAATGTATTCGCTTCCCTTCCTCCCCGACAATGCGGGGGTAGTGAAATTGCGCTTGGGAGTCATCCATCACTGGTCACAATACGCGATGAAACATCGATGTTTTTTCTAGGTGGTTGAGGGGTGGTCGTGAGGTGGTGGGGGTAAATCGTAACTCCTATGGTAACATAAGGGAAAGAAAAAGAACGGATGAGATGGAAGGTAGGAACGGGGGAACTTGAGGAAAACTATTCAACTCCGTACGACCTCGTGGAGGTGCGGGAATCGATTCTATAGTAACGTTGTGGGATAGGCAAAGGTGAAGGGGGGGGGGGGTGAGCACGGAAGTAGAGAGCACTAGCCGTAACAGTGATGTAAGGGCGAGAGGCGAGGGGGGTCATTAGACCCAACTCTTTAACCCCCTCCACGCCATTGCCTCCTCGCGTCTAAATAGATTTGGCTATGAAATACCACCCCTCGCAACTCATGGGGAATCAGGGCGGTTTTGTGCAACCCCTTACAACCGAACTCATCGCCTGTGTACGCCTGATGTATAACGCTCGACGTTATAACGCGGAAACGGGGGAACAATCGCGGACGAAAAAAATATATCGCTCTCCCCTTTTTGCTGTTCTCGCGCTAATGGGTGTCCTTCCAGTTGTACGCCTTTCCCTCTCCATTCTCCTTCCGCGTCGGTAAGTGCTTCTTGGGCTTCGACCTCAATATAACCGCCCCTACGGATAAACACACGGGTTTATTATCCCCACGGATAATATCCTATTCCTTATCCTTACAGTCTATCAATCTTACGCCCTCTTCCAACAGAAAATTATTTACCGGAGTTCCGTAAAACTAGATTATTGTTAATCTGAAAAGTTAAACCTGGAATCTGCGCTGGCGTCTTTCATCATCCCAAAAGTCGGGTAAACCCGTTTCGAGATTATCGAGTTTACCTGAACGAGTTTAGTCCATCCGTCCGAAATGAAAACTGGACAACGAGAAGTGTTTGGGCAAGTAAACTTGAAATAGCAACCACACGGTACTTCCTGCTTCAACTGATTCCATTTATTGTACATTTCGTGTTTTTATCGTCACTGACGAAGGAAATGTATCACATTTTGACGATATCTACTTTCTATTTGATTCGAATTTTTTTATTGAGCTGCTATCATATCGGGTTCATGAAAATTTAGAATGATACGAAACGAGTTGGGCTGGTTTTACTCATAGTGGAGAGGGACAGGAAGAGAAGAGAATAATAAAAAGTTACGGCAGAGATGGATCAAAAAGAGGAGAAAGAAGAGAGGAGAAGAGTTGAATAAATGGACGCTAAATCCAATGAGACGAGCCCCAGAACGATTTGCTCCCACCGGAAGAGGTTATGGGTCAAAATGGGTATCTATATACCTATTTTGAAAGTGGGTTTTCGAGAAATCTGGTACCTAGGCGTGTGGGGTATCATTTTCCACTAAAATTGGACGCTGAGTCGATTTGAATGGGTCGGGGACATGCTACACCCACTTTTATCGTCGTCTTCCCATGTTCGATATTTCTTCGAAGTAAGGATCACTTCATATCAAAAGGTTTGAGAGCGTGGGGAAGTGTACGCCAGATCCTGTCAGCTGGAAAGTGCTCTAGCTGGGAGTCGACATGCCGGCTAGTAGATGCAATGGCCACCTCGGTGGTGTTGTACTCCAGCGAAATATGGGGACTGAGGTACACCGAAGAGTTGGAAGTCGTCCAGTCAAGAATATTTAAAAACTTGCTAACTTACCCATGTGCACTCCGCACTACATGCTAAGAGCTGAAACAGGTAGACTCAAGCTGGGCGCTTTCGTCCTGGATAGAGCCATGGGATGGTGGGAAGCAATCCTTCGTATGCCCCAAGAGAGATACCCTAGGGCGTGCTTCAACGCTCTGATTCGCACGATGAACAACAGTGGAACCAACCTCAGGTACAATTGGGCATCGCAACTCAAAAATCAGTTGGTCAAACTGGGATACTTGGACTTGTGGGAGTCCCAAAGCGCGGAGTTGGTAGCACAGCAGAGGAAGGCTGTCCTCAACAGCTACGCAACGATGGTGGCCTACATGGATTATGAACGAATGATCTGTTCGTCATATAGTAGAAGGTACATCGGATACACGGACGGATACTCGAGCCGCCTTGGGTACTTAAATTGGAACATCCCCATCACAGTAAAGCGGCTGGTGGCCCAGTTGAGGTTGCGGAACGATACCCACCTCCGTATTTTTCATAAGGGAGAACGGTGGAACGTAGATCTCGAGAAGAACTGCATCATGTGCAACTCCGGGGAGAAAGAAACCATCCTTCATGTTTTTGGGAGGTGCCCACAGCTTGATGGGGATCGCACCAGATTCTTTGGATCCAGTAAGCTTAGTGGGGAATACATTGAAAAATGTCTATTGATAGGTGTAAACGAGGACCTAATATTTCGCCTTTTTAGTTTCACGGTGGCTTACTTAAAGAAAAGAAAGTTTTTAGAAGAGTTACTAATAGATGTTGGATTGCTGAATTAACTAGTGTATCTTTGTACAAATGGTCATATTGTGGGATACATGTATAAGTATAAATTACGAGCACATTTTATTTTTATTTACTAAGAAAACACTATAAAAAAATTGATGTCAACGAACTCCTGTTGTAAAGGTCAGAGTTACCTAAACCGACAATAAATATTTTGATTTGATTTGATTTTGATATTTCTTCGAAGTATGGACTTTTGAGATTTTCGGCGATTTAGGGGTGGGGGGTATCACTTTCGACTCAATTTTGGACGCTGATAACATACCCCTGTCAAATACTAGAGCAAATCGAAGAGGTTCACGTCTACCATGAAAACATAGTTTGATTATTCAAGTAATATCATTCCAAAACTTGAAATATGAGTTTTGAGCTTTCTCCAGAGTCGTGGGCATGTGGGATATTGTTCATCCTTGAATTCAGCAGGATCGACCGAAGTTTTTTCTATAACAAGTTAATATATAGCTTGAATACGTAATAATATTGTTTTGTAGCTCGGAGAGGCGTACTTCTCCTTCAAATTGTTGGAGTGGGTGAAACGAATCGGTTTTGGAATTCTGGAGCCAGCTGTCACTGAGAAAAGCGAGTTATGTTTGTGCAACTTTCGGAAACTTCCCCGCCATCCTGCATTTTGCAGTAGTGTAGCCCTGCATTCGTCCAGTACCGATCCTGACCAAACTAACTGACCATTTCTCTCATCGCAAGATTGAAAGAGCCGTCGCGTCGTCCTGCCTCGTAGACCACCTGCCGATTCCAAACACACCATTAAAATTTCACCATCCCGTCTCTCGACAGAATCAAAACGAGCCCACCCTGACTGTAATGAGGAAAACGCGACGTATCATATCTGATTGTATATGAATTCACAATTGAATCACCGTCCAGATACTTTCCGTGCCGCACGAAACCCTGTCGTGTCCCACACACGGGCGGTGCCTTCCAATTTTCGTGTGTGTGGACGAAATTAGATCTACAAGTCTAGCCGAGCTGGGGAGTCCTCAGCACTTACCTAACTGAATTCGAAGGTTATCATGGTAAAATGGAAAGATGTAATCTCGAGCTAAAAACGCTCCAGTCAACGACACTCAAATCTGTCCCCGCGTTGGTCGGAATATTTTCATCACATTCTTTGGAAAACCAAGACTTGGAAGCACAAATTCATCACAATGTCGACCTTATCTTACTGATATATCGCGTTTCCCTTCTCAACTTTTACTGACCTTTTCGAGATCCAGTACCGATGAGTACCAATTTCTCACCGGTAAAATAAGAGGCACCTTTGTAAGCCTCTCTCGAATTAAAATGTGTTTGAATTTACTATAATTTAATTCGGGTTTCTTCGGATAATTTGGAAGGGACCTTGCGAGAGGATACAGGATGTAAGTCCAAGACTTACGACTGAGCAACTAGGGATACCAAGGATGAACATAAAATACATTGATACAAACTGAATTATAATTGAAAACAAGGACACGTTGCAAAGGAGAATATGCCTCAACCTGGGCTAGAATTGATACAAGACAAAGTAATTTGACAAAGTAAATTAGACAACATGTGGAGCATAAAATACAATTAATACAAGATACATGAAATTATGATATACATGAAAATACAATTTAATGAGCAAGTGCAACGATACCGGCTGACGAAAACGGCGTCGATGTCGAAGGAAAAACAGGAGGGGGCACGCTGTCCCGCAGGTACACAGCGAGGCTTATTAACTTGAGTCCTTTATCATCTCATGGGAAACACAATATTACAGCTTCGGTCGACTTCAGCATGGTAGAAGAGTTCACTTCAGAGCGAGCACAGGACAAAGCCAGGATGGACTGAGTGAGATTCACTTGCACGACAGGGTTACAAAAATATATGACTCCAACACGATGGCCACCTTGGCCCCGAGGGGCGCTTCGACGACGACCACCTGGTTGGATGCCTTCGCAACGAGAGAGCGCTGGGCCTCTCTCAAATGCGACGTCTGGGCAGGAGCTGCGCGCACATCCTGGCGCATGCTCCCTCCCTTCTGGCCTTCTGGAGTCAGCAAGCCTGGGGGCTTACACCTTTAATAAAGTTTGTACCTTTTTCGATCCATTTTGCCCCACACATTGACATTTTTCGTTTCAATTTGGCCAAAATCCAAAACAAAGATTTTCATTCACTGTCCGGACGCACTAGAAATTCGAACTGAAATCAGAAATTGTTATCTATTAGGCTCATATCAGGCTCGGTGCTCGCACACCGGTGGAGGGTATGGGTCAAAATGGGTGATTTGAAAACAGATTTTTCGAGATTATTGAGGATCTGGGTATCATGTTATACTCGATTTCGTGCTGTGAATTGATGGAGACGGGTTTTGGACTTATTTCCGCAAACGAAGGCAGGTATTCCTGCGTCAAGAACGGTGATTTGAAAATTGTTTCTTTATTTGGAATTGTTTGTAATCTGTTCCACCCTATCCAATGACTCACTCTGGAGACCTCAAACATACGCTTATCTTCCTCGAACAACAAACAATTATGGAAGCGTATTCGGGTCGTTTTCCGGATATCTATCTCATTGAATAATTTTTAAATACTTTTTTGAAGAACCAATTTACATATTTCATGTCTGTTTCATTACAATTTTTCCTGCTAATTCATTATACTCAAGATCATATAGGTCCAACTTTCGTATGAAGTTATCATGTATGTTCGGTGGATCGCGCAGTGATTATTGACGAAGTCGTATGGTATTAGCCTACTCTTTAGTAACCTCTTGAACACGATTAAGGTGGGAATAAGATTTACTCAGGAATAACGGACGGATTTTGACAACTCAAAAACGTATGAAATAATGAATTGAAACCCATTATGTCGGTCGTCTGTACGCAATCTTCGCAATTCCCGACCGTAGGGTTCTCAGATTTCTAGAAATCTGAAATTTTCATTTAGTGACTCCTTTTGAGATCAAGTTGTTCCTAGGAACCTAATAGCCCTGAGAGCCCAAAACTGTGAAAAAATTGTGGTAATTTATGGTGATAAATGATCGTTAGAGGGCTAAAAGTAGCTTGGAGCGTATCCCATAGGTATGATGTTGGTATTGGATCATCAACTCCTCGATACCGTATATACATACATAGTACATACTAAATTTGACTACTGGACTGGCGGATGGAGGCTTGGGGGTATCTACTAAGCACCCTTTTTCGTGTATTTATCGGTTTTGCTTTGAACGGTTTGGAGTGAAGGGATACGAAAATGAAGGAGGTCCAAATTTCAACGGACGTCCACGTCCATTTGCTGCTCCGTGAATTTATGAGTTGGTATGGTGAAGGGGAGGGGTTGTATTATTCAACGCCTATGAGATGGGTTCGTAAAAGAGGTCAATGGGCCAACCCCTTACCCCACAAACCGCTCACCCACAACTCGGCCGCGCTTTACTATTCCCCCTCCACTCATACCCCCCCCCCCCCCGTATCGATCCGGACTCCTTCCGTATGTTGGTGGTGAGGGGTGCAACGGACTCCAGCCGGAGGGAGAAAGTGCTTTGCCGATGTGTGAAGTTGAAGTGGGCCCCACAAAAGAGAACACAGAATCATTCGGAAGCGCAATGGAAGCCACCGCTACCCCAACCCCGCGCTCGGGGGTGGAAATCAGGCTGAGAGGCGGCGTCTAGAGAGTAGAGATATCCCCGCTCACTTCGGGATTGACTGTCTCTTGGGGCTGAACCAGCTTCCCCGAGGTGGTCCTAAAATCCCACAACCTCGTATATCGATCATGTCAGGGCAATCGACTATAGTCATCACAATGCTAAACTAAACCACTGCAAATTCCTACACACGGGTTGGTTATTCCTCGAACCAGACGCATGGAGATTCATTTCTTCAAAAATGGGGGAAACAGTGGGTGTGGTGGGGCCCGAACCCATTCCAATCGATTCAGGCTCCAAAATTTAGTGGAAAATGATACCCCACACGCCTAGGTACCAGAAATCTTGACACATATACAAAATGGGTGGATACACACCCATTTTGACCCATAACTTCTTCCGGTGGGTGCCAATCGTGCTGGGACCCATTTCATTGGATTCAGCTTCCAAAATTTAGTGGAAAATAATACCCAACTCGCCTAGATCGCCCAGAATCTCGAAAATCCATTTTTCAAAAAACACATTTTGACCCCGCCCAAATTTGGTCCGATCGGGCTGAAAAGTTTCGAGAACCGTCCCAGGCCGGGAACAGACCCCTACCCAAATTTCATATTTGGAAAATTTTCTAGAACCGAAAACGGCGCGGACAATGGACGGCGGACGGACATTGGCCTTGTGGGTGTTAATCCTTGAATAATCACCTATTTTTTCAGTGATAATGGTCACCTCCCGAGTCGGCCGCAAAATTTATTTTCTGGACGGGTCATGAGGTGCCTGATCAAAAAAGGTTCAATGTCCGTCCGCCGTCCGCCGTACGCCGTCCATTGTCCACGCCGTTTTTGGTAGTAGAAAAATGTTCTAAAAATCTGAAATTTAGGTCAGGGGTCTGTTCCCAGCCGAGATGGGTCCTCGAAACTTTTCAGCCCGATCGGACCAAATGGCGGAGGGGTAGGGGTCAAAAATGGTGTTTTTGAAAAATGGATTTTCGAGATTTTGGGTGATTTAGGCGAGTGGGGTGTCATTTTCCACTAAATTTTGGACGCTGAATCCAATAAAATGGGTCCCAGAACAATTGGCACCCACTGGAAGAAGTAATGGGTCAAATTGGGTATTTATTACCCATGTGGGTGACTTCAGCCGAATAGACAAACAAAACACATCGTCATATCCTGTTGTTTATAACCAGCTGTTAAACTTAGCAACCAATTTTGAGCAGTTGCCTACAATTCTTTTTACTGTCCGAGCTTTTTATTCGTACCATTCAATTCAATTTAATACAATTATTATAGCCTTCTAAATTACCTACGTTTTCTCAATATTATATTAGTAAATTAGTGTCGTAGTGCCCCATAGATACACCCATCTTGAATATGTGTTTTCGGGATTTCTGCTACTAGGCGAGTAGGGTGTCATTTTCCACTAAATTTTGAACGCTGAATCCAATAAAATGGGTCCCAGAACA